>JBBPBQ010020321.1:6562751-6616096 GCA_037974755.1 Cicer yamashitae | reverse complement strand
GAAAACATTAGGAGTTGTGTAGTTTGTAAAAACATTTTCTGTTTTTATTTTTTAAAATATGTGTTCATTTTATCTTGATAAATTTTTTTTGAAGTAAATCATTGTCATAAAAATAAAATGAAATGTTAGTTAACGAAGATGTATTTCGAAAAATAATAAAAATTATTATTTTTTTGACATTTTTGCTGTTTTTAGAAATATAAATAATTGTTCACTTAAAAAATCTTTTATCTTTTTATTAATGAGTAAAATTGACACAAATTTTAAAAAATAAAAACAAAAAAACATTTTCACAAAATAAATAAATAAATTGTTATTGTTTCTCTCTTTTGAAACTTAAAAAGTATAAAATTGTAAAAATAATATCAATTGTCAACAAATTTAACACTTCTATTAATTTTTTTAATTCACGTGATTTAATTAATGAAGTCTTATATTTAAAGACAAATGTATTATTTTATAGGTTTATCTGAGTTGAAGTTCAAAGATGTTGATGGTGTGGATTGAAAGCCTTATATGATAATATGAACATAGCATGGGATGAGCCAATTTTTTCACGAAGTAAACATAGTAGCAAGTCCTTTCATCCAAGGGTCCATTTAGTTTGAACCTCTATAAGTTTTGGTTCATGCTGAACCCATAAATTTTACCTACTATTCAATTATGTCATTATTTATACATTACTCTACAATATATAAGAAAAATTTAATAGTTCCTCAGAACTTATAAAAATTATAAAATAAATATATTAAAAATTAAGGATTGGTTTATTTATTTCAAAAACAAAATTGCTTCTTTTCATTAGAATGAAAACCCATTTGGATGAATAGCAAAAAAAGTGGGTTTTTTCAATCTTAGATTCTCTCTACAAAGCATTCTAGAAAAAGATAAACTTGAGTTAACTTTGATTTTCTTTGAAGAGAATTTGCAAGTGAAGGGTTCAACTACTCTTCTTTTTTGTCAATCGAGCCGCTTTCCCTCATTCCACTCGTCCAGCCTCTTCGCGAACTTGTACAATCGATGCCACAAAGATAGTCAACTCAATTATCGAAGAAATAAGGAAACGGGCAATGATTTGGCACCAGATATCTGGAGGTGTGGAAAGAGCAGCGGTGAGAAGCGGAAAAACCATAAAAAAATGACGATTGTTCGTGAAGGTTTCCACAGAAAGACCCCTTGGTTCTGGCTTTCAAACGTGTTGAATCGAATTGAGTCGTAGGAACATAGATCGGTGAAGAAAGGTATGATATTTAGTTAATTCGCCTTTTTTTGTTGACGATTTGTTCAAATAGAGTACCGATTTGGTGCTTTCTTAAGCAAAGATGATTGGTACCGTATTTGTTTTTTTTTTTCTTTTCAGGTTTTTTGAGATCAAGTTTGTAAATTTAAGAGCTTTAGTTTTTTATTATTTTTTATTATTTTTTTATTTTCTGCTTTTATGTTTCACCCCTCTTCTTTTTCAAGTCTGAACCAACCAGATCCGCATATGAGCAGCCACGACTAAATCTTCAAATTCTGCAACTCTCCCCCTCAAAACAAAATAACTATAATTTTATTAAGATTTTTAAGACTTGTCATGCAATGGCCTATGACATAGCAAAAATTCATTAACAAAAAACACTGAAACAGAAACAAACTACCTTGTAAGTGTTATTAATTCTTTTGTTTTTATTTTTTGTTACTTTTATCGTTTTTTTGAATGCTTTGTGTTGTAGCTGATTTTATTTCAATAATGAATATAATTATTTAGTTTATAAAAAAAATTAAATTTGAAAGCAGTTTCAAACTGCCAAATTCAACAAAATTCAAATATGGAAAACTCAACAAATTTAAAATCGAGATATCTACAATGAGAAAGTAGTGATTGTTTATTTTAGTCAGAGTTCAATCTATTTCTGAAAACAATGTGGCGGTTGCTTAAAGGGACAAAGATGTAGAAAAATGAAAAAAGAGAAAGTGTGAAAGAAGAAGAAAATTTAATTGAGTGTAGGTAGTACACTGTAATATTGTGAAGTGTATAATTTCATCTTTACCATTCAAATTATTTAATAATATATCTACGACTATCATTAAATTAGTCCAAACGATATATAATAGGTGTAAGGCTTGAGTTGTACTTGTATTTATGTGTTGGTACATAGTTGCTCTAACCTTGTAGTATGCAATTGTGCAAATTTTTAGTATTTTTGGTGTAAGGCTTGTAGTATTTTTGGTTAATCTTGAGATATTTTGGTGTGGAGGAGTTCCAAGTGACTTCTTGATTGTATTAAAGTGACTTGATATTTTGAGTAAATGATTGATTCTATGAAACATATTTAATTGTGAAGGAGTTATAAGTTCCTGAAACCAAAAATCATGAACTTTCAGTCCGAATCAAATGTGGATAAAGCCGATTCGACACAGGTGTGTATGTTATTGTGTTTATTATGTTAGATATTGGATTGTGTTAAAAATGATCACTAACTGATTTTTATTTAGGGATTGGAAAATCTTTTGTTGTCGGATGATGAGTTTGAACAAGATGATGTTGGATATGAAAGTGAACATCCCATCATAGATGAAGGTACAGAGGAAAGTACAAACAAAGGTGTAGGTGGATGTAGTTTTGACAAGGCAACTGCTGTGAATTGTTTGGAAGATATTTCAGCCCTATCTTTCCAGGAATTAACTCCAGAAGATTTAATGAAATACCACTTTTTGGATGTTGGTGTGGCGTTCACATTTTACAATTGGTATGCTAGTTTCCATGGTTTTGCTGCAAGAAAAAACAAAGCAATGAGAAACAAAAATGGTGAAATAACACAACAGACCTTTGTTTGTTATAGACAAGGTCAAAGAGAAGAAAAAGCTATTGTGTCTACAAGTCGAAAGCGTGTACCAAAAGCCCGTGCAAGGTGTGGTTGTGAAGCAAAATGTCGTGTCTACATTGAAGCAAAAAGTGGACGTTGGTGTATGAAATTTTTAAACGATGTACATAACCATAAATTGTTGGATGAACAATTTATGGGTATGTTACCGGCACACAGAAAGATGACAGATTATGATATTTGGCGAATGCGCAACATGCGACAAGTTGGGATGAAGACTACCCATATTTTTGGCTTATTTGCAAGTGAAGCTGGTGGGTTTGAAAGAGTTGGATTTCATAAGCGAGACATGTACAATGAGCAAGAGAGACAACGCCTAACTTCATCAATTGATGCAAAAGCTGCACGTGAATATCTTGATAACATGCGTGCTAGTGATGAATCTTTGTTTTGGAGTACAAAGTTAATAATAAAGGAAGACTTTCATATTTATTTTGGTGTGATGGGGCAGCTCAGAGGGATTATGTGGTTTTTGGCGATGTATTGGCATTTGATGCCACTTATAAAAGGAACAAGTATATGTGTCCATTGTTTGTATTTTCTGGTGTGAACAATCATAACCAAAACATTGTATTCGGTGGTGCAATTGTCTGCGACAAAACAGAATTAACATATGTTTGGTTGTTAGAATAATTTTTGACTGCAATGGGAGGTAAAAGTCCAACATCAGTTATTACTGATGGTGATTTAGCTATGAAGAATGCAATAAGAAGGGTTTTTCCTAAGTCTCATCACAAATTATGTGCATGGCACCTTATACGAAATGCTTGCACAAACGTTGGAAACACTCAATTTGTGAAGAAATTCAAACAATGTATGTTAGGTGACTATGATGTCGGGGAGTTCAAGCGAAAATGGGATAAAATGGTCATTGATTTTGGACTACAAGACCACAAATGGGTTCGAGAAATGTACGAAAAAAGGCACAGGCAAGTGCAGTCATTTGTGAATTAGATTGGTTTTCAATTTCATCAACATCATCTTCATCTTCAATCCAAATAAACAAATTGCATGTAGCAGGTGTTGAGATTTTATAACAAAGCAATATTAATTTAAAAAATCGCATAAACATACCTTATAAAGTAAAACATTGTTATTCAAACAATACCATCCAAAGAGCACATCTCCATAATTGTTTCCCGGCGTTTGGACCATTTTTGCATGTGTACAGTATAGTCTGTTCACCACAACAACATCTTCTACCTCTCCGATTCGATGATGCAGATTGAGTAACAGATCTGGAGGTCGAACATCTGATTTTCATTGATACGTTGTTAGTGGCAGATCTTAGCATTTGCATGTGTCTCGGTTGACACTCATGAAGAAGATGAAATTTAGTTGATGGTATATTCAACGACAGTAAAGTAGATAAAGTTGGTTTTAGAGATTTCCGCTTTTATTAGTTTTCTCGTTCACTAGTGATAATTAACTCCTGCATCCAACCACACCAACCAAAAACAATATTAAATTAAAATTGTGATATAATTTATCAACAAATTGGTTAAATTTTATATAAAAAATATTTAAGTTAACAAAATTAAAAAATATATAATTATTAATTGTCACAAAGTTGCGAAAATCAAATTATATAACGATAATTGTGGTTTAATATATGCTAATCGATAATCAATTTCGACTACACATGACATCACATAAAAAAATTGAAGGAAATAATTTATAAAAAAATTACAAAAACAACTACTATAATTATAAAATAAATTAAATTTTCAACCTAAATCCCAACTAAATTTTAATTATTAAAAATATAAATAAAAATTTGATCTACTACGTCTCTCTCCAATATATTTTTTGCAAATTTCATCTAACTTATCATTTTTGGAAACTTTTTACATATTTACCTATAAATATGATTGAATATAGATAAATGGTTAAATTTTATTAAAAAAATTATTTATGTTCAAAAATTTGAAAATTGAATAATTATTAATTGTAACAAGTTTGTATCACCTAATTAGACTAACTACGACTTAGAAATTATAATCTCAACGATCCAACAATTCATTATCACTTAATTAGACTAACTATGATTTAAGAATCTTAATCTCGATTATCCAACCATATATTATTATCTGATTAGACTAACTAGAGCTTAGGAATCTTAATTTCGACGATCCACTGACACAATCTCACATAATTAGACCAACTATGAATTTAGAATCTTAATTTGAACTATTTAATCGTAAATTCTAAGTTTTATGGAACAACTACGACTTAGGAATCTTAATTTCGACTACCCAACATTTAATTCTAACTACATAGACCAACTACGACTTACAAATCTTAATTTCGAAAATCCAACGGTTCAATCTAAACTAATTAAACTAACTACGACTTAGGTAGCCTAATTTCAATTATTCAACACTTCAATCTAACCTAAATAGACTAAGTACGACTTAGAAATTCTAAATACTACTAATCGATATTCAATTCCAACTTAAATAGAATACCTACAACTAACGAATCATAATTACAACAATCCAACAATTCAATCTGACATAATTAGACTAACTACGACTTAGAGCAACATCTCCAACGGTGAATTCAACATGAGTTCACTAAATAGGACCCACTGTGTAATATCATCTTGAATCAACTCATTCAACTTTTACTCCAACGGTGAACTCCAACTGTGAACTCATAAAATAAGTTCCACAACTTTAATTTATAGGTTAATATTTTATTTATATTTAGTTTTATTACAATTTAAAATATTAATTTAAATATTTTAATTAATATTATTATACATTATTTTAATTTAAATTTAAAATAAAATTGAACTTAAATTTTATAATAATAATAAAAATAACGGTCATAAAGTTATTATTATTAATAAATTAAAAAAAAGTTAATGATCATAAATTAATAAAAAAAAGTATCAGTCATAAATTTATTATTATTAATAAATTAATAAAAAAGGTAACGGTCATAAATTTATTATTATTAAATTACGAAGGTACGGTTCCTTCTTGAGAGCGGCACAACTCCAAGAACTCGCCAAAAATTGAATTTTACGTAACTACACGCTGGCGGACGAATGTATTTAGCTACCGTTGGAGATGCTATTAGAAATCCTAATTTCAACGACCCAACCATACATTGTAACCTAAATACACTAACCACGACTTACAAATCCTAATTTCGAAGATCTAATCGTATAATATAACCTAAATGAACTAAGTATGATTTTGGAATATTAATTTTGGCGATCCAAGAGTTCAATCTACGTAAATACACTAACTACGACTTACAATTCATAATTTCTACGATTCGAGCATCAATTCTAACCTAAATAAACCAACTACAACTCATGAATCGTAATATCAAAGATTCAACCGTTCAATCTAAATAGACTAACTATAACTTAAATACGATCGTACCTTCTAACTTAAATAGATTAACTATAACTTACGAAACAAAATATCGAATATCCAATCATGCAATCTAACCTAAATATATTAACTACAACTTAAAAATTATAATTTCAACGATGCAACAATTTTTTTTTAACATAATCGAAATAATACAAAGATAATTTTATTTGAATAAAAATAATTTGATTAATTTTACTTTACATAATAGAAATAATACAATAATTAATAAGGATAAAGATAATTTGATAAAATAATTTTTTTTCTAATAATAATTGAATTTTTTACTAAATATACAAAAACGACACTTATTTGAAAACACTTATTTTTTTTATTTGAATAAAAAACCAATGCTTTGATCCTTAAAAATAAAAAATAATTTTTTTTGGATAAATCCGGTTTGCAATCTTACTAAATAGACCTTATATTATAAGGATGTGCAGTGTTTTTGGTCAATATTGAACAAAAATAATTACAACAAAACTAATGGTTGATAATACAATTTTTTTATTCTTTCACACATTGAGTGCGTTTGTTTCATATTTTTTCATGAAAAAATCTATTTTTTTAAACCAAAAATCATTTTGTAGGGTTTGAAGGGTGTTTGTTTCAGATTTTTTAAAAATCATTTTGTTAAAAAAATCATTTTTTGGCTAAAAATGAAAAGCTAAAAATAGTAGCTTCTCAAATTCGCTAATGCGATGGATGAGAGAGAAAGATGCCAAAAATTTTAAAAACACGGAACTTAACCCACTAATAAAGAGAAAATGATGTAATTACCCTTACCCTTTTTGAAAAATCCAAAATTACCCTCCATCAATTGTGACAGTTTTTCTCCTTCCATGAGACTCTGATGTAGATTTTTCATCAAGTAAGTTTTCTTCTCCTTTTCAATTTTTCCACGTCGTTTTTTTTTTTATTGTTTCTACGCTTTTTATTTGAATCAATTTATTTTTACATCATTCATACGTTTATACTATTTTTCTTTTTTTGCTTTTTGTGTGTTTATTTATTGATTTTTGACGAGTACTTAAGGTACATTAATCAATTTTAAAATGTGTATAAAAAATGGATTAAACTTATAAATGTTGTAGGGTATTATAAAAGTCATGTCTTTTATGGTAATTTTGTAGTTTAAAAAATCACTTTTATAAAATTGTATACAAACATATTAAAAATCATTTTAAAAAAAAATCATTTTTATGATAGTAAACAAACGAAAATAAAAAAAATCATTTTTAAACAAATCTCTACAAAATAATCTCTAAATTTTTTAAACTAAAAATCATTTTTATTTAAGTTCAAACAAACGCACCCATTATCTGCTCAATAGGTAATCCATTTGCATCTCCACCATTCTATTATTTTATTATTAAATCAACGGCTGGAGTAAGATTGGTACAAAATGGACCAATTTTTTCATACGTTAATTCTATACTAAACTTTCATCCAATCCAAGAATAGGATCGAAAAGAGAACATAAAAATTGCAATTGAACATTGACATCACCACATCACATGGAGGTTTGGAAATTGGAAGATGGAACCTTAACATGTCACACAACCGTAAGAGCAGCATCAGCAGGAGCATTGGTACACGTGTCACGAGAGAAGCATGTCCACGTGTCATGTATGCACGACAAAGATCCAGTTTTATTTTTCTTAAACCCACCACTCAAAAGCCTCACAAGACACTGCCATTTTTATGCCCACTAAGAAAGGCACTCATTTGAATCAACAGAATTTGATGGAGAGGGTCCCACGTGGGATCTCGGTTACCCACGCTCAAAGTCAATTCAACCCCTTAAATATAACGCACTTTCAAAACTCAACCCCACATAAATCATCATCATCTACCAGTAATAACATAATTTATGACTTTAACTTAATTAAATATTCGTACAAAGCTTTTTTCACTACTCTCCGATAATAAATATAAATTAAAATTGATTAAAAAAAGTCTTAACTTCTAGTTGAATTAAGTTGAATGTTTTATTTTGAATTTAAATTTGCAATCTTACGGTTGTATGAATTAATTAGAATGAACTTTTTTAAATAAAAAAAGTTAATTAAAATATTAATTTAAATTTAAATCAAATGTACCAATTTTATTATCTATTTTCATTTATATTTAACATTGAAGTATTATATTTTTTCTTAATGCTTTGATTTAAAAAAAAATATAAATATAGAAGTAAGTAAAATTTGACTAATATATAATTATTTCAATAAAAATTAAAATTTGAATTTTCTCAAAATATTTTCTGTTAGTTGAAACTTATAATATTTGAGTCTAATTATTTAATTATTTTTACACTGTATCTGTTAAGGAAAATAATTTTTGGGTATACACATATGGAAGATAAATTAGGACAATACAATACCGCTGCAATTTCTTTTTGTATGTTAGAGTTCATAAGGATAGTTAGAGTCTATGTATGCTAACTATAGCATCTACAATTTTTCTTTGTTATGAGCATCTCAACTCTTATCAGACCATTTGTTCCTCAATAAATGTTACTTTTAAGAAACTTATATAAGATATCCGTTTCCACTATTCACCTATTAAACAATATCCGTTTCTTATTCTGTTTAAAAACATTTATCATTACTGACAATTTTTTTATTTTATCCCTCTTGTTCAGACAGGAATCAAACTAAACTCAAGTTTTCTCCCATAATTTATTTTTAATTAAAATTTATTAACTATTTAAGTGCAATTACTTGATTTGTCTGTAATAATAATTATATAAATTATATTTTTTTAAGGAAATACTAATAAGTACCCAGAGAGACGTGAACATTGTTAATAAACTAAATATAATTTTTATTTATTTATAAATGCATTGAAAATTGTATATTCCAACTCATTGAAAATTTAAATTGTGTTGAATTTTAATGTAAAACTTTTATTTTAATTGCTTAACATAACAAATGTCCTTAAATAAAACTTTTCTTTTATAAACAAAAATATGATTTTTTCTTTAATATGAGACAACAATGATTGCAGCTTAAAAAATTTAATGACAGCAAAAATCAAGGTTAAGAATTAATTAATTTGGTGCAGGGCTTTTAAATGCTCAATTCTTTTAATGAGGAAATTCGATAACATCAAAGTTACAAAATTAGAAATTTCATTAATGCTATACCTAAAATTCAAACAAAAAAACTAACATCAATGTCATTTATTTACTCACATAAAAAACTCTCACATGGACTAGTCAGTGTTCAACAATCTTAGTGGTGCGTTACTTTTATTTTTCAAATTTTTAATAACTCCATCATAAAGTTGATATGAATAAAAAAAAAGTTGATATGATTAGCAAAAAAAAATGTTGATATGAATAACATCGTGTATTGATTTATTTGCAATTTTTTTAAGCCAAAGTTAACAACAACATGAAAGCTAAAAACCTTTTTGAGAGTGTGAGGTGGGTCTTGCATAGTTTCTTTAATCATGCTTACCACAATATTGAAAACCCATTTCTCAAATACATCAAATATTTATTCTAAAAAAGAAAAAACAAAACTTGTTGCTACTAATGAAGCTTTTTTTCCCTTTCCTTTTCTTTGTTCTTTTGTTCAATTATTTTGCATTTTCTGAATCTGATGTTGGTGTTGGATACAAATTTATGGTTGTAGTTCCTATGAAGTATGATGTTGGTTTCATAGGAAGCGGTTTTTTTATGGAGACTAATGAGACAGAACCAAATTTCAGAGTTGCATTGAGCATTGAAGGTGTTAATGGAAAATATTCATGCTCATTGCAAGTTTTTGTTGGTGATGTTAAGGTTTGGGATTCTGGTCATTACTCCAAGTTTTATGTTACTGAGAAATGCTTGGTAGAGTTTACTATGAATGGTGATTTAAGGCTTAAAGGTCCTAATGAAAAAGTTGGATGGAAAACTGGGACTTCAGAACAAGGTGTGAAGGTAAAATCTTTAGCCCCATATTAGCCATTAAGTGTTACCTGTATTATATTATGCTTTGATTATAGCTATGTAACACCGACACTTCATAACGAAGGTGTATTGGTGTTTAACACATGGCTTGACATGGTGACTGCACGGACTTATACACCTGCAATTATTCTTTTTTCTTAAATAATTGTCAGTGTCGGTGTTTGTGTCAATGATTCATAGGATTATAGATATACTGATAATGATATAGATTTTGTTTAGATGAATAACTTAATTAAGTGCTTATAGTATAAGTGTGTATTATGCAAGTGTTTATGTATAAGTAATTTCTATAGCAAAAGATAAAATTAAGTCAAGCTAACTTGTTATAACATAAGCTATTATGAAAGCTTATCAAATAAGTTGAGAATAGTTTATGAATATGTCATAAACTATTTTCATAAGCTCTCTCAAACAGTTTGAGTCTCACGAGTGTTTACGCTAATAGATAAAATAAATATTAAACTATGTAAATAATGTTTATATATAAATTATTTCTATAACAAAAAAAAGTCAAACTGTTTTCAAATAAACTATAAGTTGTTTTCATAATCTATCTTGATAAGCTGAAAACAGCTTATTGAAATGTCTTAATATAAATGAAAATCTATGTAACTAATGTTGTGTATAGATACTCAATTAAGCTGCATTGCATAGAATCTTATACATGGTTTGTTGCATTGACTCATTTGAAGCAGAGATTACAAATATTGAAGACAGGCAACCTTGTGCTTGTAGATGAAGTCAACAATATAAAATGGCAAAGTTTCAATTTTCCAACTGATGTAATGCTCAGAAGCCAGCAACTCGACATCGCGACTCGATTGACATCGTCGCGAACCAACTCAAGCTTGTTCTACTCTTTTGAAATTGAAAACAATAAGGTTGCTCTATATGTGAACTCTGGTAAGTTGAAATATTCTTATTGGGAATTTCAACCTTCTATGAATAGAAGTATTACATATATTAAGCTAAGTTCAAAAGGGTTGTTATTTTTTGATGTCAAGTACAAGAAAATAGCACAAATTCCATCTCAAAGTATTCATCCAATAAAGTTTTTAGCACTGAAAAATGAAACAGGAAATTTTGGACTTTATTACTACTCATCTGAGAAATCAAAGTTTGAGGCTTCATTTCAAGCACTTAACAGAACATGTGATCTTCCAATTTCTTGTAAACCATATGGTATCTGTACATTTTCCAATACATGTTCATGCATTCAGCTTTTTACAAATGATGACAGAAAGGGTAGTAGTTCTGATTGTAATGAAGGATTTTCCGGAGGATTTTGTGGCGGTATAGAAGCAGAAATGTTGGAAATTGATAATGTAAATAGTGTGCTCAAAGGTGTTACTGAAATCATCAATGTTAGCCGCGAAACGTGCTCGGATTTATGCTTACAGGACTGTAAATGTGCTGCTGCTTTGTATTTTAGGAACGCGGCCGCGGCCGAATGTTATCTTTATAGACTAGTCCTTGGTCTCAAACAGGTAGATGAAGGGACAGGATTTAGTTATATGGTTAAAGTTCCAAAGGGAAGTGGTAGAAATGATGAGAAGCATAATGTGAAAAGATGGATATTTGTAGTAGTAGGAGTTTTTGATGGTTTTATAATTTTGATTCTTGTTGGAGGTTTTGGTTATTGGTTGATCAAAAGGAGAAGTGATAGCTTGAGTTCATGATCAAGAACTTCATGAGGAAGTTAAGTTCAGGTTTAACTTTTGAATTCATTTGTGGAAAAATAAAGAAAAAGAAAAGATATAGAAATGATTTATTTTGATATGTATACATAGTTTTGGTTGAGATTGACATTCATAGATCATCCAAGTAATTGAAAATTCTTGGTGCTGACAAAATGCTGCTTATTTGTAGCTTATACAAAACTTTAGTTACAAGTGATGAAAACAGAAATGTGAACTTTTTGAAAGTAATTAATTTGAACTTGATTTTCTGATTGAACTAATGTAGTATTGAAACTTTATATCAAAGGCGTGTCTCATATTTAAATTTTATGGTCAATTGAATAATAAAATCTGATGCGTATATTACTAAATCCAATGATAACCATTGATACATTTATGTATACATGATTAAATTAGTTGTGTACTTATGTGTGTGTCAATTTTAGCTCACATATATTCACACAACTTTTTCGTACAACATTTAGTTTCAAATTTAATTGATGAACTTGCATAAACAAATTAATGTACGAACTTGCGTAAACCATTCCTTTGGTTGGTGTTGCTTTAGGAGTTTAGGGCCTGAAAAAACTATGGGCCTGAAGTTAGCCATTGCATTGGTTAGTGTTGCTTTCTCCACCACTCTCATTTCTTAAAAACTTCTGCGAATTATTTTCTTCTAATTGTACACATAATAGAAAATATGTTTTTGGACGAGATTAATCATAAAATTAAGGAAATCCTAACAAGTTTGGAATACTTGTTAAGTTTTTAAAGATAAAAATATTACATTGAAAAGTTCATTAAAAATTTGTTATTTTCAATACAAAATTT
This sequence comes from Cicer yamashitae, assembly GCA_037974755.1. Taxonomy (NCBI): domain Eukaryota; kingdom Viridiplantae; phylum Streptophyta; class Magnoliopsida; order Fabales; family Fabaceae; genus Cicer; species Cicer yamashitae. The sequence goes on along the minus strand of JBBPBQ010020321.1, from coordinate 6,603,369 downwards.
CTATATTTTTGTATCCTTAACAAGTTTTCTAATAATATTATCAGACATGTTTGGATGTATACTATTTAAATATTTTAATAATTTAAAGTTCTTGACCAAAGTACACTTCCAAATTGAGTAAAAGGTAACTAAATAGATCCTCTAAATAGAAAAGGCCAACAGGATTTAAGACCTTGCCACATCATTATAATAAAAAGGCTGAAATAATAGAACAATAACCACTAGCATCCATTCCCATTTTTTGTTTTAAATCACGCCTTCTGTTTTATCTCCTAATGCAAGAAAATATTTCTACTACGTTTATGTGCTGATTTTTTAGAGAATCTACTCGAGTTTTTGAGAGTGTATCAAGTTACCTATAAACTAAAAAAGCTACCTACAATGGTGCAAGAAAGGTGTATGTACAATAGACTTAACTAATAAGTAATAACAATGTTTACTCTTTTTATCTCATAATGAATGTCATTTAAATAAAAAAAAATAGATGTTATTTTCATTTTTAATATAACATTAACTATTATTATTATTTTTTAATTATACATCTCAAATTAATACTATATGTATTATTTCCAAAACACTTTCTTCCACTTTACATTTATAATAGTGAATAATATATCAAATGTTAATAAGGATAATTTAATATATATATATAATAATTTCTTTGAATATGTGACGATACTAATTATAAAACGAAATGGGTAATAACCAAGTAAAAATTAAATAACATAATAGATTGAGTGAAGCTATATAGACGACAGCATATGATTCATAATAAATAACATTGTTTGTATGATTTTTTATTTTTTATTTGGCGAATAATATGTTTGCATGATATGGTATCCAAATTACACATGATTCCATTTCCACGGCTAAACACCAATACCAAATACTTGTTATGTGGTAAACGGTACAGTAGCATGATAGACACACTCATTGTTCACTTGAAATTTTGCTATCCACATCATTGAGAAACAAATTAAATTTTATAAAAATCATAAACAAAAAACAACCAATCTTGATGAATTAATTCTCACCTCCTTTCTAATTTCTAGTCACATATGAAGTAGTAGCATGTGCTTTTTGCCAAACCTGGCCTAACATAATTAGCTCATACATGTTTAACAATATTGTTAATTAATCAAGGACCACAAAAATTCAATCCCAAATCAACCTTGGTTAAAGATTCTTTTTTCTCCAATTTTCATGGGGAAATTTCAAAGTGCTTAATCATCTTTCTTGTTTTCTATAAGTTAAACAAATAAAAAGGGCTTTCAATAAGAGACTAGTAATTTTGTTGCCAATTGTTAGGAGAGGGTGGCCAATGGTGAAAACACCATGTTAACTTATAGCACAATGCCGCAAAAATAATTGAGTTTGATAAGATGGTCATTTATAACTATATTAAAAAATGTATATTCTAATAATATAAGTTGAGACGAAGAAAGAGTTTCATGAAATAGCTTCAAAATTTGAACTCTATTTTTAATAAATTACTAATTAATAATATTTGTCTATTAAAAAACTATACTATTTTTTTTTGAATTATCATTAGAAATGAAATTGATCTTCAATTTTGCATCTCTAATACTTGGAGATAAAATTAAAGATGATTTTTGTTTTCCATTTCAAATTTTTACTGGGAATTGGTTATATACTTTTTCAAACAAGAGGACTTACCACCTATATTAGCGGTCTTGAAACACAAATGATAAAATTACTGTGTGTTTTTGTACATAGATAAATTCTAGATTTTTTTAAAAAAAATTATGAGTAAATTATTTACGATCAATTAAAATTAATTAGGCGTACTTCGGACACTATCAAGTGCAAATTGAAAGATAAGTTTCGATCAAGTGCAAATTCAATCAATAATTTTGACATTATCAGTTATACAACACCCGAAGTATGGATATTTCGGACACTGTCATTTTGTCACATTTGTAGACATTTTACCGTTTTGTACTAATATCCCGAATGTTATAAGTTTGTTCACATGTTCATGTTTTTTGATATTAACGACTTTAAATTATACTGTTTTCGATTGGTATAATATCTATCGATTTTGAATGAAGGAATATTAGTTAAAAAAAACCCTTCCCCCCTAATGTAATATGGTTGTTTGATTCTATGTGTATTAATGGTGGCTAGATCCAACATGTGAGGAAAAGAGACAAAGAAGCGTTGTTTTGCACATATGAAATTTTCCACCTATAACAAGTGTACAAGAACATGTTGTGTTGTGTAACTAGAACGTAGCCCGTGAACTTGAATGTCACTTACAACTCTCACGTCAAGTAAGATACAACAGATTGTGAACTTGGCGGCATTTCCTTAGTTTTTGGACTCTAATGATTTTAAGCGTCCTAGTCTTTTAGCTCTCAATTACGGACCCCACATCAACCACAAATTCACAATACAATTATATTATTTTCATCAATTCACCCGATTCTAGTGTGGGAAAGACGTTCATTCAAGCAATGTGTCATTAATATTAATATGATCAATATGCAATCATTCATTAATATATTAATACTTATAATTGAATTGAATTGAAAATATGATGTAATATGATATTTTTTTCATCAAATCACACCTAAGGTCTCTCACCTTTTTGCATGTTTGGTGCCATTCTCACCGAAGAAAGTACTCTCCTCATCCGTTATAGTGTGTTCTATTTTGATCAATATGGGTCTAATATCCCAAGCTCTTTTATACTATGTTTGGAACATGGGAAAATTTTAAAGAGAAAAGTTTAACATAGAAAGAAAATACATATTTTAGAAATATGTATTTTATATTGTTTGGTTCCCTATCTATAGATTGAAAAAATAAAGTGGGTGACACAAATTTTTTCTCTTTGTTTTGAAAGGAATTGACCACTTTCTCCTTAATTTATTTCAATTTTATTCTTGCTTTTGCATTTTTTAGGCTTTTGTTTATCGTATTAAAAGTTTATCATTTTCTTTCTTTTAACTTTTTACACAATCAAATAATAAAAAATATATTTTTTCTTTTATTTTTTTTATTTTTAATTTTCTTAAACCAAACAACTAAAAAACCATCTTATTTGCTATTTTCTTCCTTTTTTTCTCTTCTTTCCTTTTCCTACATTTTATTTCCCCTAATTTTTTTAAACCAAACAAAGCATCAATTAACGATATCCTCATTAAGTATCTTATATCCAATATTCATACCATCACTCATAATCACATGATCATATACTCTATAAATCATATACATCATAATAAGACTTATCAACCTTAAGATACGATGCCATATAAATCATTTATAATCATATCAATTAATTAAGTCATTCATAAAATAATTTATAATTACCATAGTTATTTAGTATTTAGCACGCATACACTCAATCAAATAATATAAAATTGATTAAGTAGTTAAATTAAAAGAGTTAAGAATAATGTGATTTCAAATTCGATTTTCATATTTAATATAATATTAACAAGTTAATATATTAATATTGATCGTTTAGAAAAACATATAACTAAACTTAGGGTAGTTAACCTTATTTAGCCCAACAAAATCAAATTAAACTACGATACTCACTGATAAGCAAACTTGCAAAAGGGAATGAATCCTTTATTGTGTGACACTCTTTATCCTAAAGATTTTGAATTTCTTTTTTGCTAAAGTAAAGATTTTAAAATTATTAAATCATTCAAAGACCGAAAAAATAGTCAGATTTAAACTTTTAGAATAAAGAAGTAACAAACAAAAATACGAAAATAACAACTAAGAAGATGATAATTAAAATAGAGTTGAACCCCGACGTTACATAATCTCAAATTCGATCATAAATCCAGGCCTACCAAACAATGGCGATCATATAACAAAACACAATAAAAATCACTTTACTAAATCCATTGTGACATGCTAAATTGCTAATCACTTCTCGTTATTCTCTTCACATGCCTACTTGTTGTCTTCTTGCGTAAATGATGCAAAAGGTGAATCATAAGTGAAAAAGATAATTTATATACACTATCATTAGTAACATATTCAGAGACAATCAATGATACAACAACCTATCATTTACTTCGGTAAATTCAGATTCAACTAATTCCAAAGTGATACATTAAGGTGTCAACTGAATTTGAGAAAGTCTCAATCTAAGCATAAATAAGGATGCTCAATTGCACCTATCAACCAGGTCGTCTTGTTGACAACGAAATTTGAACTGATACTCTGATGAATCATGAGTCAAATTGTTACTAACTAAATAAATTCACTTTCTTTGATAACTTTTTTTTTAACTCAACTTTCATTTAACCTAAAACAATTTTTATTTATATAAAATAGACTGTAATGCATCACATGATTAATCTGACATCTCCACTAATAAAGTAGACATCACAAATTAATCACTTATAATTTACAATAACACTTTAAAATATTATTAAAAATGAAAAGAAAATACAAAATATTTGGAGGAACTATACCAAAATCCAAGAAAACAATCTTTCAAGATACTAAATATTATCTCATTAAAGATCTTGAAAAAATAGGGATAAAACCATGGTAAAAAAAAAAAATACAGTAAACACCTATAAATATCAACAAAATCTATATTTAAAAAGATCAGTCATGTTTCTTATTGAAAATATAAAAAATATTTATAAAAAAAAATATCTTACAAATTATTGTTATAATTTGTAAACAATGTGAAGTTCAAGATTAATATAAGACAAACATGCGCTACTTCTAATATATATATGCTCCAAATTAATATAACTCGTTGTTCATCTTATGTCTATGAAAATTAAATAATTATTCTCAATGGGGCCATCTTAATTAATTCATCGTTATCTTGCTAAATAAAGAATGATACGACGGAAATTTCCTCTTAATTACCATCATCAAGGGGAATTGTAGTATAGGCGTGGCTCATCTTGTGATTTGGACTTGCTATAATTTTTCGTTAAAATATCCAATCAAAGAATGATTTGCTTTGAATCCGAGTTAAATTAATTAATGGAACTGGCGGACAATCTAAATTATGTTACTAAATATTTCTGAAAAATGTTTGTTGTACATTCAAAATCCGTTCAATATTTTGAGAGATATAAATATTGAGAGTCATGTCATAAATATAATGATGTGTTAGGAAGAGCAAAATAAATAAAAATAAAATGTTGAATGAATAATTGACAAGGTTGTCTATCGATCGTAGTTTACGATGCATTAATCGACGCACAAAAATTAACTCCTACTTCGAGTAGACACTCAAGACACACTTTTTTTCTTCATTTAACTCAATAACGCACCTTTTTACACTTTAACCTTAATAAGATTTCTCTTGTACAAAAAACAACTTACACCAATTTAGTAAATTTTTTTATAGCAAACTAGTTTTGTAAATACTAGCGAATTTTTTGGAACTATATAGTTGTATTCGATAGTAATTTCGTTCGACCGTCAGTGCAACCTTTCATAGAAGGTGTGTAGTATTTGTTTCATTATAATGTTGGTTCAAGTCCATATTTTTTTCTGGATGTATGAGTTAGACTATCTCTTGGACTCGTTTTAATAATATTTGTTGCTTATAAAAATAAATTTTAAATACTAATATGAAACTACAATACCATTTATGAAAGAAGAAAAAAAAAACCTTCTTCATCTTTCTCGTTTTTTGTTTCCTGTTTATAATATGATTGCGCTATTTTTTCTTATTTTGGGAGTCTATTCAGAAGTATAAGAAGTTGATGAGCAGGTTCTTCAACTAAAACATTAAATGTTATGTGTGACTTTTTAAGTATTATTTTTTTGTGGGGTGATATTTAGAAGTATTATTTTATTAATTAAATAAGTAGATATATATAATTGTTTTAGTGGGGACTTAATTAACGCGGTTAGAGAAGCATGCATAGATGAGGTCTTGAAAGCTTAAGGAATCAACTTCATTCCATGATAATGATGAATCATCCAAAAATACGAAGAAAGGATGCGTCAAAGACAAGTATTTGGGGGGCCATTACACACACTTCCCTCCAAGCATTTCATTCACGGGCTTCCATTCAATTCTCTCTCTTTCTCAATTTATGCGGGGTATATATTCATATATAATTTAGCATTCAAAATATCATAATATATATATATATATATATATATATATATATATATATATATATATGTGTATAAATATTTACAAAGCATTTTCCTTCTTGTGTGATCTCCAGACACTGCATCCCACGTTAGCTCATCCGGTTCACTATTTGAAGCTTCATCTCATACATTTACATTTATTTAATTCATATATAAAAATCTTCATTTTCTCTAACTATTTTCCTAATTGCTTTTAAATATATCTCTCGTCTCTCTCTTCTATTTCTTTGTAGACAAATAATATCGATCGCCCTTATAACACTTGTTATTTTAAATTTCATATAATAACATGTACATTTATTTGTGCTTATTAATGACATTGGTTTAGTAGACGCATAGTTTTTTTGCATCCGACATGCCAAATATATATATATATATATATATATATATATATATATATATATTTCATCACATAATTACGTTTTCATCCATTAATAACGTTTTCATCACATAATTATTCTTAAACTCAAGACATCTTCTCATATATATATATATATGAGAAGATGTCTTGAGTTTAAGAGTAATTATGTGATGAGTTACTTCCATTAAATAATTTAATATAACTGATGAATTTTATTATTTCAATCGTTGATTATTGATATATATATATATATATAATATTAATAATTAAATACAAAAAGTTTTATAGAAATAAAAAATTCATAGTTATGTTATCTAACCATCCATATTTACTTATATATTTTAAAACTCTATTATACATTCATTTGAAATTATTTAATGAAGTATCAAATAATTTTAAAACTTAAGAATTTTTTAATTTGACGGTTGAATTGATAAAATTCATCATTGATATTGAATTAGTAAGCAGAATTACTCATGGAGTTAATGGATCCCACCTTATATATATATATATATATATATATATATATATATATATATATATATATATAGTTTTGAAAAATTAATTCCTCGAGAAGAGATCAAACAAATGTTACTTTGGGTTGGAGTTTGGTTGAAACGGAAGAATGCTGAAAAAGTAATATATTGCCTAATATCGTAAAGGAAGAAAGATGTCAAAACTATATATATGAATTCTAGGTCTTCATTAGAAAATGTATAAGTTAAAAACACTTTAAGTTTGTATCTGACTTTCTTCTTTTCTCTTATGCACTTGTGTTAGAGTGCTTGTGAGATGTAATTCAAATATTTATTTTGTAGAGTGTTGATGTATTGAGGTTATAGGGTGTTTGAAAGAAGTCTTTGTATTGTAAAAAATGTTCACATAATGTTATTTTCAGGTTGTCATTAGACAATAACCACAATTTTTGCTCCGATTTGAATGTGAAAATATTGTGTTTGACTATGTTCTTTTAATTTCTCTTTATTTATTTTTTTTCCAACACTTTGTTTGTCTCAATGAAGTTTAACACTTCCGATTGAAAAGAAACCAATGAATTTTTCCAAAAAAGAAAGATGCCAGATGTATGGATCTCTTAAAGTAGCTGTGTGGTGCAACAATAGTGAAGACCATTAGATCTACAGAAATAATTAATTTTCTCTCATTAGATCTATAAATTCTTACATATGTTGCATCGGACAATTGCTTAGAGAATCCAAATAAAAAAAATCATAGATAATGTTTATAGTCAAGCTAAGGGTCAATTTAGTAAATTAGTAAATTATAAGTGAAAAATCATAATTTGTTGTGGAGAATATATAGATATAGTCGCCAAGCAAACAAACAAGAGATCGCATAATAATAATTTTTGTAAGCTTATTAGCATTGCCCACTACATTATATAGATTGGAAAACCTCTCCAAAGCCAGATATGGAGCCAAAGGGAGAGAAAATCAAAACAAAGTAGACACATTCTATAAGAAGGAACAGAAACATGGGTTCAAGGGATCAAAGAAGAGTGGCTCTCCAACACACTTTTCAACAACTTCGAGATGTCACAAGCTCTAGTGCTGTAAGAATTAGTTTAATTATATATCTATGTGTGTTATAAAGCACACTCCCTTTTAATTCGGATTCAATATATTCCAATGAAGTGATGATGCTTCTTCTTTCTTCAACTTTGAATATAATTTTTTTTAATCATTTACGATTAATGAAGTTAAAATGGATAATTTGGTAGATGAACAAAGCCTCAATAATTGTAGACGCCTCCAAATACATAGAAGAGTTGAAGCAAAAAGTGGAGGGACTAAACTCAGAGTTAGGAGCCGTTGAGTCATCAACCTCTCATATGGAGGACGACCAACCTATGGTATATTTATTATTATTGTATATACACTTTCTCAATTAAAAGTTTCAAGAGTGTTTTTTTGTAATCATATTAATGGTGTGACGTATTTATTAGTTTTGTCGATGATTAATCTCCATTGTAGAATCTGATTGACCACATTGAATAAAATCTCTCTTTACAATCACCTTTTTTTTCTATCAACTAGGCTCGAACACGAAACCTTACTTAAAATATTCGAGTCTAGTTCCACTTAAATAATATTGGTGGAGACTTAGAGTACATTAATAAATTAATGAATTATGTTTAGTTTTCATAATTTGAGCATGTGACTTTCTTATTAGTATTTTTTTAGTGTCTCTTGGCTCACTAAACGAATTGTAGGCATTGGCACATCTTATAACTTTTCTAAAAATTGCATTGCCACATCTAATAGTTTTTATTTGTATATAGGTGACTGTGAAAACCCTAGAAAAGGGTTTCCTAATTAATGTCCTTTTAGAAAAGAATAGTCCTAGTATGTTGGCGTCAATACTTAAAGCTTTTGAAGATCTGGGACTTGATGTGCTTGATGCTAGGGTTTCTTGTGAAGACACTTTTCAGCTAGAAGCTGTTGGAGGAGATGTAAGACTAATTAATATATTTCTCTTTATTTAATCATTCTCTTTCACTTTTACTTTTAATTAATAAATTAATTTTAAGTGTCTATATCGGTTCACTAGAATAATTAAGTTTACATGATTAGTTCTAAAACCTAATTAAGACTTTTTGATTTTGTATATATCCTTTCCAATCACATATATATGAGAATATATGTAAAAAAAAAAAAACACGTGTAGAATGTGCAATTTTGGTGACAAATTTCGTAAAATTTACTTTTTTTTCGTCTAATTAAAGAATTCAGATACAAACTCACACACATTAAATATAAAAAAGAGGAATATTTTAAATTTAAAACTTAACCTCCAACAAATCAAATGTATCTGCAGTTACCGAATGAATTATACTTCGCGACAATGTTTAATTTTAAATATTTTATTTGATAGAAAGGTATACTATATATATGTTGTGTTCCCAGTAGAGGAAAAATTTCCGGCAAGAAAATAAGAGTTGTCATTTTCTTTACCAGCAAAACCAAATTGAGTTCATTTTGAGTTCTAAAGGGTACTCATACCTTTTTCACGGTTTACAAATTACAACATACAACAATATATTCCATGAAGAACTATATAACACCAACCAAAATAAACGCAATACCCTTTTCCCTTAGTGGCAAACCTCCAAGAAGTGACTTTGATAGATATATAGCCTACATTCAATTATATTCAAAGTATTTACCAAAATAGTGTTTATTTTTTTTAGTAAAGAGTACCCTCAATATGCAAAAGTCACCCGATTACTTCATTAATATCTAATTAAGTTGTGTTGGGTGTAGTTGAAGTGTTAGTTGAGGGATAAAAGTTTAATCTTGTAATATCAAGATATTAATTTAAATCTCTTCGTAAATAGTTGTAAAATAATAATTAATGTCATTATGATTAATAAAAATTCACTTTTTCTCAAAATTTTGTTTCTAATTCTATCACTAAATTTAATGAATTAGAGAACTAATTTTGGTCCTTTTTTTTTAGTAAAGAGACAAAACTCTCTAAATATTTATATGTTTGTACACTCCTAATTTTCCTACCCGATTCAATACTTTATTTTTTTCTTCTATTTATCTATTCTCATTACATCAGCAACACATCACATCTATCGCACCACTCTTTTTATTTCTTTTTCTTTGGATATTGTGCAGGTGTGTGGATGTTTATGAAACATTTTTCTTATTTCATTCAAAAATATTCAAATCTAAAACCTTGTTTAGTAAACTAACCAACAAAAAGAAAGAGCTTCATTAATTATTATTTTATTGTCTAAAAGTGTTATTAGGTAAATAAAATATACGATGCTGCCAAATCAATCCACTCTCATGTGATTCTTAATATCCAAACAAGAAAAACTTTGACAAAAAAAAACTTGTTGAATATTATGCAGAGTCACAAGGACGACAGTATCGACGCGCAAGTGGTGAAGCAAGCTGTGTTGCAAGCTATCAAGAACACGGACTAATCAAAGGATATATATATATATTAATTCCAGTACACTTTTTGTCTTGTTTTATGATCTTGAAATATGCACATATATATCCAAGTGTTAATCTGCCAAAAATATGAGGTGCCTACCACTTCGATCAATGGCCCTTACATATATTGATATGGCTTATCAGCATCTTATAATTGGATAGTGGAAAACAAAGAATGAATGGACACACTTCTTCTGCCAGAAGAAGTTTTTGTGGTTATTATTTATTTAATTTTTGAATAATATTATGGTTATATATTGTTAATATTTTAGATAGTATAGTTAGTTTAGATTGTAGTTGGATAGTGTAGAAGGTTTTAGTTGATAGTTAGAAGGTAATAGTAGCAAGTTGTGTGAAGTATAGAGTAAAAAATAGTTTGTATTGCTCTTAAAATGACTTATTTTAAATGAACCTTTGTGACCTATTTATAGTTAAGGAAGTTATATTCTATATGTTTCCTTCTAGATTCTTTAGGACATTTCTAATACAAACTTAGTAATTATTTGTTTTATGAACTACTCAAATATTTTAGAAAAGTCTAGGGATGTACGTCATAAATTAATAATTAATACTTATTCTATAAGTTACTAATGTATTCTAGAAAGATCTAGAAATGTGCATCACCTCTCAACACTCCTCCTTGATGCATATTTTGGTAACTCCAAGCATAGTTCATAGTTTCTCAAATCTTGCTCTTGGCAATGCCTTTGTAAATATGTTTGTTACTTGATCTTCTGTCTTGCAGTACTCGAGCTTGATTTGTCTAGTTTGCTCTGCTTCTCTGATAAAGTGATATTTGATTGATATGTGTTTTGTTCTACTGTGATGTACTGGATTCTTTGTGATTGCAATTGTTGATTTATTATCACAGTAGATTATGGTTGAATTTTATTGTATTTCACCAATTTCTTCAAGTATTCTTCGAAGCCATATAGCTTGACTTGTAGCTTCAACTAATGCAACGTATTCTGCCTCTACAACTGATTGTGCTTGTTTCTTTGATGTCCAAGATAATATTTCCAATCCAAGTGAAAAGGCATAATTTGATGTGTTCTTTATGTCATCTACCGATCCTGCTCAATCACTGTTGGTGTAACCAAGCAATTTTGAGTTGGTCGTGGTTTTATACCATATGTCACACTCATTTGTGCTTTGCAAGTATCTAAAATTATTTTACTAGCTCCAAAATGAATTTGACTTGGTTTCTGCATGAACCTTGATAGTAGACTTGTAGCATATATGATGTGTGGTCGCGTATAAATAAGATATAATAGAGTCCCTATCAAACTTCTATAGTGTGATGCATCAACTTCTAGGCTCCATCATCCTTTTGTAGTTTATCATTCGTCACTAGAGGAGTAGTGTTTTAATTGCAATCGTTCATCTTGAATTTCATCAATAGTGTTTCAGTGTATTTCTTCTGACATATAAATATGCCTTCTTCGTGTTGTTTTACCTCTATGCCGAGGAAGTAATTCATCACTCCAAGGTCGGTCATCTCGAACGTCTTCATCATGTCTTCTTTGAATTTCATTATCATCCTTTTGTTGTTCACAATGTAGATAATATCATTTACATATAAGGAGACCATGAAAGCATCATGTTGACCTTGGGTCTTGATGTATAGTGTTGGCTCACTCTTGCTCCTCCTAAATCCCTGACCGATGTAGTAGTGATCAATTCTATTATACCATGCTCGATGAGCTTGCTTTAGGACATACAGAGCTTTTTGTAGCCTTAGAACTTTGCCTTCAATGCCTTTGGCTACAAATCCTTGTGGTTTCTCTATATAAATCTCTTCCTTAAGCACACCATTAAGAAAAGCAGATTTCGCGTGTAGTTGATAAATATTCCATCCTATTTGTGCTGCAAGAGCTCTTAAGGCTCTTATAGTATCTAGGCAAGCAACTGGAGCGAATGTCTCATCATAGTAAACTCCAGGTTGTTGCAAGTAGCCCTTTGCGACTAATCATGCCTTGTGTTTTTGTATGGTCCCATCGGAATTAAGTTTTGTTATGTACGCATTTAGATCTGATGATGTCTTTACCATGTGGACAATCTGCAAGCCCCAAAGTATTATTTTTCTCGATCATTTTTATCTCTTCCCGCATTGCCTTGACCCATACTTCTTGTTTCGACGCCACTTTGTAGTTTTTAGGCTCAAGTAAGGCCAAGTTGCAAGTTTGATATATGTCCACTAATAATTTTACGCGTCTTGGAGTAGTTTCTGGTGATGAAGTTTCTTGTTAAGGAGGCGAATGTAGCATACATGGGTCTTCTACAACTTTTTCTATATATTCTCTTTCAGATAGTAGTATTGGTATGGAAATGTTTCGCTTCTCAAAATTTTCTGCATCCATATTCCAACTAGCATTTTCATCAACCTCGACATCATGACTTATTGTGAGTTTCTATGTTTGCAAGTTATTTATTATGTAGCCTTTTGATTGTGTACTATACCCCAAGAAGATACCTCTTACGGTATTATCTTCTAGCTAGTGTCTCTTTTGATTAGGAACATGTATGTAACAAATAGGTCTAAAATCTTTTAGATGTTTATCTGATTGCTAGTCCAAGCTTTAATAGGAGTCTTGTCTTGAACTGCCTTAGTTGGACATCCATTAAGTATATCCATTAAGTATATAAACTGCTCCAGCCAAAAAAGTATTAGGCAATCATTTCTCCTTCAACATTAATCTGACCATCTCCATGATTGTGTGATTCTTCCTTTTAGAGACACCATTTTGATGGGGAGAATATGTAACTATTAATTGTCGCTCAATGCCTTCATCCTTGTAGAATTTATCAAACTCGTGGGAGTTGTATCTTTTACTGCGATCACTTCTAAGAACTTTAATATGTTTTCCACTTTGCATTTCAATAAAGATATTAAACTTTTTAAATATTCCAAAAACTTTTGATTTTTTTTTAATAAAGTAGACCTATGTCATTCTAGAAAAGGTCATCAATAAAGATGATCAAATACCTATTGTTGTGGAGTGAGGGTGTCCTTATCGATCCACAAACATTTGTGTGTATCAACTTTAGCAAGTCCTTAACTCTCCATGTTTCTCATATCGAAAATGGCAATCAGTGTTGGTTCCCAAGAAGACATCTTTCACAAGCTTCATTATTTACTTTCAATTAAGGAAGATCTCTCACCATATTTTTATGATATAACATTTTTAAGGCTTGAGTGTTGAAGTTGCCAAACCTTCTATGTCATAGCCATGAATCCTCAACTTGCACTCTCATGGCAATGTTAGAAGCATATTTAAAGCTTATTGAAAAACTTCTATTTCTTTTCTCCATTTTCACTTTGACTATCTCTTATCTTTTGTGACAGTTGTTGTATATTGAGCACGATTCTCCCTCAAAGTGAAAAATATAAGCTTTCTCCATCATTTGACCAATACTCTAAAGATTTTATTTGAGATTGGGAACTAATAAGACATCTTTGATGAATTTTGTGTTATTCTTTGTCTCCACCATGATAGCACCTTTACTTTTCGATTTTAGATTCAACCATTTTTCAATCGAACTTTTACTTTGACAGAGTCATCAATATCTTTGAAGATGCTCTCATCTTTGGCTATATGATTGCTACATCCTCTATCCAAGTACTAATTTCTACTCAATTCATCACTAGAATCTTGAGTAGTGTAGAAAACATGTTGCTCATGGTTGTGTTCATGTTGCACTACACCATGCTCCTCAACAAAATTTGTTAGATGCTTATTTTTGCTATAACAATTGTTCTCCTTGTGTTCAAATTTCTTGCAAGCTTTCTCAGTCTGATTTACCCATTTGCATATGCCACATGGAGAATACTCGTCTTGATCATTTCACGGAAATTTCTTTGTTTCTAGATTTTTCTCCATCAATTTTCTTTTTTCCATATCCTTTATTTTGAGACCGAAATTTGATATTTGATAGAAAGAAAATGGTGTCTTCACCGTGCCTACTTAATCTTTGCTCATAAGCTTCAACAGATCCAACTAATTCAGTCACATACAAAATAGATAAATATTTCGGTTGCTCAATCATAGTCACGATTGCGTCGTACTTACAAGAAATAGAAATTAGAATTTTCTCAAGAATATTATCCCCATAAATTTTCATTTGACTTACTAATTCTTTTATCTTGTTATAATTACTCATTTATGATCTCATATTCTTTCATTTTTATTAATTCAAACTCACGTCTTAGAGTTTGAAGTTTAATGGAGTGTACCTTGTCACTTTTTTGAAATTCCTCTTATAGTGTACTCCAGGCATCTTTAGCACTTGTAGCACTCATTATTCTTGGAAATATATTGTCTACTACCACTTGTTGCAAAAAGAATAACACCTTTGAATCTTACTATTTATTTTTCTTTAACTCTTTTTTTTTTTAGATGTATTGAGAGTTGATGTTTTTGCAGAAATAGTAAGTCATTCATCTACAATCTCCGATAAATGTTTAGAGCAAAAAAACGTCTGCATGTTAGTGCTCCAAAAATCATAGTTTTCAACATTAAAAATAGGGATTGTTATAGATGATGGTTGAATGGTATTCGCCATGTTTTAGGGAAATTTAGAAATGATGTAGGATATAAGTAGGGTTTGATTGGAAATATTTGGATGAAATTTCTGCGCCCAATGTATGATTGAACGTAGCTCTAATGCCACTTATAGTATTTGAGGTAGTATGGTTAGTTTAGAATGTAGATGGATAGTGTTGAAGGTTTTAATTGATAGTTGGAATGTAATAATAGCAAGTTGTGTGAAGCTTAGAGCAATGAATAGTTTCTCTTGTTCTCAAAATGACTTACTTACAAATGAACATTGGTGACGTATTTATAGTTGTGAAAGCTATATTCTACATGTTTACTTCTAGATTCTTCATGACATTTATAATATAAATGTAGTAATTATTTATTCTATGAACTACTCACATATTTTAGAAAAGTCTAGGCATGTCCATCGTAAATTAATAATTTATACTTATTCTATAAATTATTGATGTTTAGAAAGATTTAGAAATGTGCACCACCTCTCAATAGTTATGGTTATAATATATCCATGTGTTAATTTATAATAAGATATTGGAGAGATTGAGACGGTTAATGGACTACTTGTACATTTACCATTGGACCAGAATTCTATAAAGTGAACAATTTATCGCAGGAAACAAAGTAAATAATATCAATAGTTGATATATTATATATGCATGTGCATAACTTTTGATTTTTTTAATATGGGCTTAAGGGCACATCTTAGTATTTGTCTAGTTAAAATATCAAATCACTATTGGTGTTTGGACCCAATGGAAATATTATAACGAGAAGGTTAAGAGACTTTAATTTCTCGGATCTGTAGGTGAGTGGTTCCATTTGGAAGTTAAAGTATGATAGACTATTTTCTTTATTTTTAGATAAAGAAACGAGTTTTGTGGATTTGAGGAGAAGTAATGAAGTTTGAGCGGGTGGAGTTGAGTGTTGATATGGAGAAGGGAGTTGTTTTTTTGGAAAGAAGATTTAGTAGTGCACAATTACAAAGTGATTTGGAGTGGGTGGGGTTTAGGGATGATGTGGAGGATATAGTGGTGCGGAAGAAAGAGCCATCTAGAATGTATTAAGTGAAATCGGCATACATGCTTTTAATGTTAGACACTAGTGTACAATTGTATTCTTGGAAATGGTTAAGAGTTAAGGATAAAGATTTTAGTTATCCCATTTCTTTGTGGTTTGGTAAGCCTCTTCAATGACTTAGTTTTGTTAATTAACATGGTTAATTGTTGGAGAATGTATAGTGATGTAATTGCTAACAAGTTGATATAACTTGATAGAGGTGTGTCAATTTCTTTCATATTGCACAAATTTGTTGGCTCAGATGTTGTACTTTGGGTACAACATGTTTTCAAGTTTTTATTGGGGTTAAGGTCGTGGAATTTAACATGGATCTTGGGGTTTTTTTTTTTTTTTGCTTCAAATTGTGTAGAAAATACTGGTTAATAATAATCCATTTGATACACCAGGTAAGTATCAACAAAGATTGGCTTTGGGGTGGTATATGTTGATATCGTGAAACTATGTTATTTTCTCTGCTAAGATTTAGGGTGATAAGCAACTTATGAATCAAATTCAATGTTCTTCTTGGAAGTGGTTCTTGGCTAAGTCATCGAGATCATTGTTTACCTTTTATGAATGGATATCACATCCCTCCTTATGTGTGTTCTGATTGTAGGCATTTTTGTGGTTTACGGAGGTTGTATTCTCTTCTCTACTTATACTGACTTTCTTTGGAGACTCCATATCTGGATTGCCTAACCATTTGTTGTCTTTGATTTGTTTGATGAGTTATAGTAGTACTCTAATTTTGTAGCACTGCTGTCTTGCTCACTGTTGTCTGGCTCATTGCTGCTGCTCACTGCTGCTGATGCACTAGGCTTACATCAAGGTTTTTGTCCTGGACACAAAACAAGCCCAAAAGATGATATGTTTTGAAATACATAATAAAAAGTCAAACTCTCTCTGCCTCAGCCTTTGTACACATGATATAGAACAAAAAGACAAACTGCTGAGTTTGAAGCATAAACTAAAAGGCAATTTCTGTTGGATCCATGTACAAAGCTAAGACCCAAAGCTGCAAATATAAAAAAAGTTTTTTATCCCAGCAAACCAGCTCTGTTTCCTTTACACACAAATAGAAGTCCAGCAAATAAGCATCAACAGATAAAAACAAACATAAGCTAAAATCGTGAATAGATCAGAGATGTAGAAAAATTCAGATAATGAGCAAAAGAGATTAAACATCAAACAGGAAATCATTGGAGAAGGACAAAAGCAAAGCAAGAAAGCAACTAAACAGATAAAAAACTCTATAAATACACCTTATCAAATTTCATAAAAGGAGGAAGGAACATTGACAAAAAAAATACCTAAAACGAAGAAGAAGAAGAAGAAGAAGAAGAAGAAAACAGAGCAGTAGCAAAAAAAGACAAACAGAAGAAGAAGAAGAAGAGTTAAGGTAAATTTTTTTCTCTCTTTACATTACAGTTGTTCTTATTTTATAAAAAATGTGAAGTTTTTTTGATTTAGCAAAAGTAAGATAACATTATGAAAAGAATAAGAAAATAAGACAAAAAATATGAACCTGTGATGATGTCGTTGTCGCCGTTGCCGCCGTCCCCATCCCCGTTGCCGCTTTTGTGTTCTTCTTCGTTTTCCCGTTTTGTTTCCAACCGCGATTGATGCTTGTTTTGCCATAGCTAACCCAGTCGTACCTGCTATCAACCAACCCAGCCGCGACTAATGCTTGTTTCGCCATAGCCAACCCAGCCGCAACTGCCATCAACAAACCTAGCCGCAGCTGATGCAGTTTCTCCCATCAACCTCTTTCTCTCCAATACATGTTTGCGTTTTTTCATGAAAATACATGAGCATGTGTTTGTTCCTGAAAGCAATAAAGCGGCCGCCCAAATATCTCTGAATCCATCCTGATCGAGGGTTTTGTTTTAACCCTTTGTTTTGGTTTTGTTATATAATTTGGGCCCAATGCCTCCGGATTGTTTTAACCTTTTTTTTGTTTGTTTTGTTATAATTTGGGCCCAATACCTCTGGATTGTTTTAACCTTTTTGTTTTGTTTTTTTTGTTATAATTTGGGCCCAATGCCTCTAGATTGTTTTAACCTTTTTTTTTTGTTTGTTTTGTTATAATTTGGGCCTAATGCCTCTGGATTGTTTTAACTTTTTTTTTTTTGTTTGTTTTGCTATAATTTAGGCCTAAAACAAGAAGCTGTTCAAACTCAGTCCATTTTTTAAAAGCTACTTACTTTATTTTATTTTATTTTTTAAAGGGTTAATTTCCTTCATAAATAAAAATCAAATTTCATAAAAAAATACAATAAAATATTATATTAAAGATTAATTAGATGTGACATATTTTTAATCTTTGAGTTGTTAGGACACAAGTGGTACAACTTGATAGATCTAAAACTCTCTTTATTTATTTATTTATTATTATTATTATTATTATTTTAATAAATTAATCTAAAATCGACTTATAAATTTGTGTAATTAGATGTGGTATTATTTTTTATATTTGAGTTGTTAAGACACATATTGTACAATTTGGTTTTTTTAAAATTCATATCTAAACCGAAAATAATAAAATATTTTTAAGAGGATTAAATCAGATGTGACATCTTTTTTTTACTCCTTGAGTTTTAACACACTAGTTGTACAACTTGATCGTCCTAAAACTCGCCTTTTTTAAATAATTACTTAAATCAAACAAGCTCTTTTTTTGTCAAAATTTTTTTTTTATATAACAAAACAAATTTTCTTTAAAAAACAATCAACACATCCCTATTTTCTAACCAAGAACTACGTAGCTTTGATTTCTCCATCGCACCGGGAGATATGTACGAGCAAGATCACGTTCTTGTCTAGCACATTAATAAAAAAAAAAATTTTGTCCTTTATTTCTTAAGCACACATTTATTCCAAAATCATATTAAAAAAAAAAATTGTTATTCATATTTAATAATAAAAAGAAATAAATATATTTAAGTTAATATTAATCTTGCACAATTAATTGTAGGTAACCGTATTTTAACGGATGTCGTAGGGTGCTAATACCTTCCCTACTCATAATCGACTCCCGAACTCAAAATTTGATTTCAAAGACAATTTTTTTTTTTCTATTTTTAAGGGTTTCCCAATATTTTTCCTATTTTAAAATAAATTTTGGTAACGACTCTATTAAATTCGAGAAACACTCAAAATTTTAGGTCGCCACAGTTATTTATAGCACTGGACAACTTCATCTTGTAGGTTTCTCTAGCTAAATTAGTTATAGAAGAAATTGGTTGTATTAGTCACCATGTATTATCTTTTTATTCGTTCTTGTTATATTTTTTTGTTTGAACTCTGATTCTTTTTTTGTTTAGGTGGTAATTGGTTCGAACACTCTTTATACTCCTATTCTATTATATTTTCCTTTTGCCTTTCAAAAACAATATTATCCATCTTGATGTTTTTATTGGGGTAAAAGGTTATTCGATTTTAACTTGTTGGAGGTATTATTTTAATAACAATCTTGTTTTGGTGAACTTTGTAATTTTTTACAACCCATGTTTCACAAAAAATAAAAAATACTGTCTCTTTGGCACCCTTTACATATTTTGTTAGCTGTTACTCCATTTCAGTTATGCTTTTTACTATTATTTGCTTTTGGTTTTCAATTGAAACCTTAATATGGTGTTATAAGTGCAATGGTGGTGCAAGGATTTTTTTTTTTTCGGAGTCATTAAAGCCACTAAAGTAGAGAATTGAGTCTCCAATGATTTTATTTACCATTTTTCAAAGATTTTTTAACATCTACATATTTATCCATGATCTTCTTAATTAAGAGCTTGGAATTTTTAATCCATATTTTCTATAAATTGATGCATTGTTGTGTCATAAAGGCTCGGCTTAGACTTGAGAGGCCCAATAAAAACTTGTAACCCAAAGTAGTGGTGGAAAGTATATAGCCACCTACAAAGTAGTGGAATATGGATGTCATTTAAATTTTCAATACTCTAAACGCTTAAGAGGCCAAACAAGTTACCAATATATGTACCTACAAAAAAAAAATTGGAGGATAAGTTTCTTTGGCATTGGGAGGAGGATCAAAATACACCGCAAGATCTTCATACCACCGATTGTAGATGATAAAATTCAAATGTGTCTTTTTCCTTAAAAACATTATAAAATAATAATTTAAATATAAGTCAATTTTTTGTCGAAAAATGATAAATAGAAACTCAAACATAATTATAAAATCTTTACAAATTTGAATTTTTAACATTTATAAATTAAATTAAATTTTTCAAATTCATGTAGATCGAATTTATAGTTTAATTAAAAATAATAATAAATTTTTCAACTTTCTCTTGAGAACCTTTAGAAATACAATCCAACCTATATAACTATATCTTATACAAAACTGTGACATTAAGTTTTTGTGTAATAACTTTTTCTTGTAAGTTTATCCTTTATTTAAAAAAATATTAATTTTAATTATATATTTTTTACCTGTCAAATAACATATTTATGTAAATTTTATAACTCTTTTGAAAAAAATATATATATTATAACTCTTTTATATTTTTAGTCAAAAAAATTATTACTTTTTTGTTTGTAAATGTAATAATAAAGAAATTTGCACATAAATACAAGATTCCAACTTCAAATTCAAAATATAATATAATTTTACCTTAAAACTCATACTAAAACAAAGATATTAACATGTTCCTTGATTCGTTCAGGATCCTTAAAAACAATCGAAAATGATTTTAAAATATATTTACAGTTGAAATATCTACAAACAGTCTAACAAAGGATGAAATCAGCAACGAAAAAGAAGATCCGAATGGGGAAGTGAGCTGGTGCCACTGAATGTAGCAAGCAGGGATCGATTTGCTTTACGTAATTGACTTTGCTTCAAGTAAATAATCCATATACTTCTTTTGATTTTGAATATATAATTATATTATTAAAACATGTTTATATTTAATTTAATGATCTCAAATACAAGTAAATTTATAAATTACTTTTACTTTAACATCATTTGAAAAATATCATCAATCGATTAAAATATATTTATTTTAAATTTTTTGTTTATATAAGTTTCTATATTTAAAAATACAATTATACTATTTATTATATTATTTTGACTCAATATAATTTATTAGATAAAGAAAATTAATCGCTGCTAATTAATTTTTTTTTGGCTGAACTAACTAAATATTTTATAAGCATAAAATTATATATTTTTATTTATAATAACGGAGATCTTATTCCTAGCGACTATATGGACGCGTTATTACTTATTAGTCAAAAAAGATAGGCAAGTATTTAATAAATAAAAAAGCAAGTAAGCAACTTGTTCGATTAAATTAACGCACATAAGCAAGAGAACATTGCTTCTTTGACCTCTCTCACACTATCTTCCAAATCATACTTCACTCTTTTTTAAAATATAAACAAAAATAATATTTAAAAGAAATATTCTTTTCACACAAAAATTATATTTAAAAAATTAATATATTTAGTTTAAAATTTTAAAATTATATATATTAATTTTTAAAATATTCATTTTACTTTTTTTTTATTCTAGATAGCTTTGACATGTTTTCGGCAAAAAAAATCTGCATTTCATGATATATGGTGATTAAAATAAAAAATTAATTAGTTGACACGCATATATTATCGATATAAATATTTTTTATACGTCAATATAAATATAATATATGAAAGATGTTAAATTGTAATCATAATAACTTTTAAAATTATGTGTATGATTAACTTTAATTTATTGACGATATAAACTTTTTTATACTGTTAATTAAACTCCTACATGATTTTTTTATCTAACCAATTATTTGTTAGTTGCATGCTTTCAACATTGTTATATTTTTTTTTATCTCGTTCATCATTGTTATATGTATTAAAAGAAATTTACTTTCGTCCCATAATAATAAATCAAATAATAGCTGCAGAAACATTTTTATTTTATTTTAAAAGAGATAATAAATTTCATTATAATTAACTCACATAATTATAAAGTTCATATTCGAATCTGAGACAAAACGTCTAATCTAACTACATCGACATCTGCAGAAACATTTAATATATTAAGATATTAATTTTAATTTAAAATACATTTAATAAACTTCTTTTTTAGAGGAAACACCCATTTAGTTAATGATATCTACTGCAGCCTCAAATATAGATGGGAAAAATTTATATATATTTGTAAAAAAAATCTATACTGAATTTTGATAATATAATGACCCAAAGTAATGTTAATAGTTTTATTTTTTCTTTTTATAAATATATTTTAGATCTTTCTATTTTGATTGATTAAGAGTTTTTGTTATCTCATCACTAAATCTAGAAATATAATTCTTAACTTTTAAAATTTCAGAGATTTTTTCACCGTTAAATTTGGAGACTTATATTTGTTGACGTGTTAAATACAATAGTCAGCAAATCACACGGGTGATGTTCGATACATGTTTTAATTAAGAAAATGTCAATAAAAAAAGATTTTCCAAAAAAATATGTGATGTCACATCACTTAGTGGGGTTTTATTTGTTGAATAACCCTTTTTTGAAAAAAAAAAATATAAATACTCCCTTTCCAAAATTAATAACCAAACTGTCCTCTTTTTTTAACATCTTACAAGTCGCCATTCTTAAGAAAGTCCACTTTTCAAATGGCGACTTCCCAAAAGGATTTTTTTTAAATAAAAAATTCAATTTTTTTTTGAATTTTTATTTAAATAACAAAATAATATATATATATATATATATAATTAATATAATTCATAAAAATACATAAATAAAAATTTTAAATTACATAGATTGACTAGAGTTGGCTGTAACATTTAGGGCCCGTTTGATGGACCGGATAGGATAGACACAGGATAGGATAAGGAGTAGGATAGAGACAGGATAGGATATGGGTAGGATAAAGAGTTATCCTGTCTTGTGTTTGATGTGCACATGATAACAAACTTGATAAAATTAGTTTATCCTATTCAGTGATAACAAGATGATATGATTTATATTTTGATAAAATGACAAATTTGTCCTTATAATCTATTTAATTTTTTTCTTTTAAAATAACATTCATATAATTTTTTATAAATAAACAAAAATGCTAAAAAATGTAAATAATTTATGAAGTAATTTTATATACTTGAAAAAATTGTGATTTCTCTATCCATCACAATTGAAGAATGACTCACTGTCATAAAAATTGTGATTTCTCTATCTATCACAATTGAAGAATGACTCATTATCATAAAAATGTAAATAATTTATGAAGTAATTTTATATACTTGAAAAAATTGTGATTTCTCTATCTATCACAATTGAAGAATGACTTAGAGTTTGTTTGATTCAAATCCCAAAAACTCTATTTTAGTATTTTAAAATTTAAAACCTAAACAAATTGTTTGGATTACTTGTTTTTAAAAACTATTTTGTAAAACTATTTTTAATATTATACTTTTTAAAACTAAAAAAGTAAAACAGATAAATGGTGTTTTACTTTTTATTTTTCAGTTTTTTTAATTCTCTAGTCAAAGACTGTTTTAAAAAATTAAAGTTAGCAAACAAATTTTTTAAATTTTCTTTTTAAAAACAATTTTTTAAAATTTATTTATAAAATAGTTTTTAAAAACTAATAAGTAAAACACAATCAAACAAACCCTTACTATCATAACATTAGAAAATAATTATTATTTTTCATCAATTTTTTTATATTGTTATACAATAAAATAAATAAGAAAACAATCAAAAACATCATATACTAAAAAAAAGGAAATCAATTTAAAATGGAAGAGTGACACAGGACAGACAAAGAAACAACAAAATTTGGGAAACGGAGAATGTTCTCCAGTTTCAAGAATGATCGTCACAACCTCTTGACCAATCAATCTCCACTATTTCAACGAAGTTTTTGCCTCTGAATTTTATACTAGTTCATCAGTACATGACAAGAAACAAGTAGAAATCATTATAGTCAAAGAAGGCATTTGAATCACAAAAAGAGAAGATCACAAACTAGCAAGACCAAACAGATTTGAACTTGACTGTCAACATTCTTGACAGCATTCTGATCATTCTCCAACATGCTAACATCATTCTCCAACATGTTAAACATCAATCTCTAGAATGATAACATCAATCTGCAGAATGATCATCAATCTTCAGAATGTTCAGATCAGTCTCCAGAATGATCAGATCAATTTCCAGAATTTTCAACATCATTCTCCAGCAGACTGTCATCATTCTCCAAGCTGTTTTGGCAGAATCAATCTCCGTTTCTGCAGAATTTCAGCATTGATCTCCTTACTTCTGCAGAGGTTTATAATCATTCACCAAACTGTTTTGGACAGAATCAAGACTCCAGATCGAAGCTGTAACATCAATAATTACATATGAAGCTTCAAAGACCAATCTCCGTTTCTGCAGAATCGATTCTCTTATTTCTGCAGAAGTTGTTCATTACTTTCCAAATTGTTTTGGATCAAATCAAGTGTCCAGATCAAAGCCCAATAATCATCAAAGTATTTTCAAAGCTTAATGGGTCATTAAGTGCGCAGGAAATATGTTTGAAATTAAGCAAAACGGCCCAAAACAGCAAGGCCCATAACTGTCACATGAATGGTGTATTTTTTCAACTGAAAGGTTGCTTGTGTCAGAGGAAAACAGAGCACTACCAACAGCTCTTTCTGACCAGAATTAATTGCTCAAATCACCTATAAAAGGAAGGCCAACCTCAAGGAAAAATCAGAGCTTCAAGTACTAAGAAAATTCATCAATCACATACACTTACATACTTGAATTCTCTCACTCACATACATTGAATCAATTCTGATTTTTCCCATTCGATTCTTAGAATCATTTTCGTGTATTTCTCTTCCAAAGAATCAGATCTCAAACAAGATTTGAGACATCTCATATTCTAACAAAACAATCTCATCATTATTGTAAAACTCAAACTATAAGAGTTTAGTATAGTTTGGGTAGATTGTAAGAAATCCTATCAAGGTTGATAGGTGACCTGATTGAACTCCTTTCTGGGTGGAAAGGTTTTAACGTTGTAACAGATAAAGGTTGATCTGAGCTAGGTGCTGTAAAACCAAGAAAGTTCTTTGTTTTGAACACTTAGTGGAAAATCTCACAGTTGTGAGGACTGGACGTAGCCCGAGTTGGGTGAACCAGGATATATCCTTGTGTGGTATCTCTTTCCTTATCTATTTACTTTCAGTCTGATTGATTATCAAGTTAAAAACATAAACTGAATTACTAATTTTAACTAACTTAGAACGTTCTCCGTTTTTCTAGTTAAAAACAAGAACGTTCTTTGTTTTCTGTTTTCACAACCAAGATCAATCTTGAGTTATTTTCTTAAGTTTTTTCAGGAATTTTTATTAAATAGGAACATTTACAATTCAAACCCCCCTTCCTTGTAAATCGACATTGCTACTTCAATATTTTCTAGTATGACCAGTTAACCGACATAGCGCATATTTTCTTGATACTTTTTCTTTAACGTCCATTTCAGTTCTATATATATATATATAATTCATAAAAATACATAATACAAATTTTAAATTACGATAAAGTTTTAAATTACATAATTTATTCATATAAAACATTGAAAATTTTACAGAAATTACAATAAAATTAATGTCGAAGGTGAGAAAACCCCGTACGTATGAGTAAACATCGGCAATGTGGTACTGGAGGTCACCTTCGACATTAATTATGGGTGCGTTTGTTTCAGATTTTTTCATGAAAAAATCTATTTTTTTAAACCAAAAATCATTTTATAGGGTTTGAAAATGGTTTGTTTCAGATTTTTATTTTGTTAAAAAAAATCATTTTTTGGCTAAAAATGAAAAGCTAAAAAATAGTAGATTCTCTCATTTTGCTATTGCGATCGATGAGAGAGAAAAACCAAATACAACTGAAAAACACGGAACTTAACTATAGAAAATGATGCAATTACCCCTGCCTTATTTTGAAAATTCCAAATTGCCCTCCGATCATTTTTAATAAGTTGGCCATTTTTTCTCTTCCCACGACAATGTTATTTTTCTCTTTCAATGCCACCTTGTTTTCATCCAATAAATTTTGTTTTCTTTTTAGATTTTTCTTGTTTTTTGGTTTTGTGTGTTTATTTATTGGTTTTTGATAAGTACTCAATTATAAAATTTTAAAATGTGTATACGAAATGGTCATTGTAGTTTAAAAAAAAATCATTTTTACAAAATTGTATACAAACGTGTTAAAAATTATTTTTTTTAAAAAAAAATCATTTTTATAATAGTAAACAAACGGTAGTTGAAAAATCATTTTTTTAAAAATCTATAAAAAATCATCTTTAAATTATTTAAAACAAAAATCATTTTTATTTAAGCTCAAACATTAGCACCTTATATCATAATTTTGGTAAAATTTGTGATGTTTTTTATGAATAAATTATGTAATTTAAAATTTGTATTTATGTATTTTTATTAATTATATTAATTAAATATATATATATATAAGGTCGTCCAAATAATACCCGTATTAGAACTGAAATGGACGTTAAAGAAAAAGTGACAAGAAAATGTAGACTATGTCGGTTAACTGGCCATACTCGAAAACATTGTACAAATGCTACAGCCAGCTCTAGTCGATCTATGTAATTTAAAATTTTTATTTATGTATTTTTATGAATTATATTAATTATATATATATATATATATTATTTTTGTTATTTGATTAAAAATTCAAAAAAAATTGAATTTTTTTTAAATCTTTTGAAAAGTCGTCATTTGAAAAGTGGACTTTCTTAAAGAAGTTGTCATTCCAAATAATAACGTGTAACATGTTAAAAAAAGAGGACAGTTTGATTATTAATTTTGGAATTCGGGTATTTGTGTATTTCCTTTTCAAAAAAGGGTTATTCAATAAAAAACGTTCACTTAGTGACTTGCAATTTACAAGCTTCGCCGGTTATAAGTGATGTAGTATTATACGGTAACATAATATAATGTTAAATATTTACGCGTTATAACACCGCTGTCATTTTAATGACTTATTGGTATTATATAAAAGAAAATATTAATAAATACTCTTAAAAATAGTAATTTTATATTAAAAAATATTGAAAATTGTATTTTTAAAATTTTAAAAGTTTAAAATCTATTTTTTTTGATATAATTTTTTACAAATATTATAAAGACTAGTATATAAATTTATACTAGTATATAAATTTCAAACGACTAGTATATAAATTTATATTATATAAATTTATAATTTGTTAACACGACTAGTATATAAATTTATTTTCAACCTACAACTAATGGCTATTTGTCGATTAAATTTTTTGATTTTAAAGTCATTGAAATCATAACTTTTATTTTTCTAGATAACTTAGGAACTAGATTAGTTTAGTAATTATTATTTAATTTTGGATACAATATCTAATACTAATCTTTTTATTACTATTGTGTATGCCGTACACTTGTCTTTAAGTGCATTTTGGGGGCAATAATATCCACAATTCAGAACCCTCTAAGTAAAATTCTTCTGGTCTCCCATTCAAAAATGACGTCAATTAAGCTGGATAAAAAGTTTCAAACTCATTATCTTGATAAGCTAATATTTTCTTAAACTAGTTACAATTAAGGTTGATTTTAAGACCCTCATGGCCTCAGGGATATTTTTAAAAAAGAAACAAATAACAAATTTCAAACTCATATTACCTTAAATTTGTCACTCTTTATGTCTCTATAGACCAAGTAATAGAATAGTCCCCAACGACTTTTAACAAGTCAAATATATAGCGAAAAACAGCTTAATTAGTCTCAATGATTATACGTATCATGTCACTTCCTCATTTTTCCATAATCATAGTTTTTTAATCCCTTGTGGCTATATATCAACAAGTGAATAGTACAAATTAGTCTAAGGCACTCTCATATAAATACGTGACACATTTCAAAGCGTTAACCACAAGCACTACTTATAAGTCTCTCATTTCCCTAGCAACATCTTCTTAGTATATATAAATATTTTCCTTTTTAAGTATCAAATTGCAATTAATTACCATGATGCTTCCAATAACCAAAGTTCATTTTTTCTTTCTCTTTTGCCTTATTGGCACAATTTCAGCTCAATTGTCATCTAATTTTTATGTCAAAACGTGTCCTCTTGTGCTTTCAACCATTAAAACTCAAGTAACTCTTGCTGTGACCAACGAACGTCGCATGGGGGCTTCTCTACTCCGACTTCATTTCCATGATTGCTTTGTTCAAGCAAGTCAAATTTCACTTTTTTTTTTCTTTCTTATCTTTCTTTTTGTACCATAATTAATTAATTTTTTAAGACTTGATCTAACACATGTGCATATTTGTTGCATTAGCTGAAAATAAGATATATGCATGCAGATATTCACATAGAAATATTAATCATTTATTTGTTATTATATTTTTAAATTGTGTAGTGATAATGTTTAATTTAAATATACCACCTAATTTATGAGTGCATCTATACACATATCGAACAATGATTTAATAGTTAATGTAATAGCCATATATGTTTAAAATAAAAAAAATACACATGTACCCCTACACGGTATTTTAACTAAAATATTTTATTTTTGTTCGCATAAAAAAAAACAAAAATATTTTTAAACAAATAGTATTAAGTTTTGGCACTAAACAATGGCAAAAAAGTGGACTTTTTCACTAACAAACATTTGTTTCAAAATTGTCAACAATCTGTTAAGATGAAGTTGATTTATTTATTATTTGATGAAACAAAATTCGACCAACAATCAAGCTTAGTCTTTAATAATAATTGATGAAAATGACAACTAAATAAAATCAATCCAATTGAATTTATTAATATTTATGTTCATTTTGTTCATAATATTTGTTTAATTGTGATTTTTTATTAGGGATGTGATGCATCAGTATTATTGGACGATACATCAAGTTTCACAGGTGAAAAATCAGCTGGTCCAAATGCTAATTCCTTAAGGGGTTTTGATGTAATTGACACTATAAAGTCTAAAGTTGAGAAGTTATGTCCCAATACTGTCTCTTGTGCTGATATACTTGCTGTGGCAGCCAGAGACTCTGTTGTTGCTGTAAGTATATATACAATTCACAGCCAGACTAAGTAAAAAAAAAAAAAAACCATTTTTTCTTAATTATAACAAATTATAATTTATTTTCATACAATTTAATGATATTTATTCTAAAATATCCTTTAATTAATAAAAAAATTTAATGATTATTTTATTCTCATGAAACAAGTTTAACTATATTTTTTACGAGATAAAAAATATTAATTGTATTTAACTATATTTTTTATTGATATAAAATTAGTTATTTTCTTTATAATCAAGTTCGTAGTAGTATATTATGAAAAAAAAGTTGAATTGTGGATAAAAATTAATAATTAAAGACTGAAAAGTCTTCTATTTTGGCGGATTCAAATTATGTTTTTCTATCTCTAATGTTTTATTTCTAATTATATAGTGATAAAAGTTATACATTAATAGTTTTTGTTGGGTCAATATACACATTGATAAATTTGAACAAATTTATTAGCTTGGTGGACCTAGTTGGAGTGTTCAATTGGGGAGAAGAGACTCAACCACAGCAAGTTTAAGTATAGCTAACTCAGACTTGCCAGGTCCCTCATCTGACTTAAGTGACCTTACAACTTCTTTTTCTAACAAAGGTTTCACAGTTCAAGAGTTGGTTGCTCTTTCAGGTACCTTAATATGTACATGCATATTTATCAAACTTTTTTTTATATTTATTTTATTATAAGTTTAACTATCATAATTAAAAGTTTAAAAAACATAAATTTTTAGTCCTTTTAATATCACATTACTCTTTAGTTAATATCTCAAAATTTATTATTAGGATAATATATACATATCCATGATCAATTGTGTAATTAGCTAAACTATGTTTTAGGATCACACACAATTGGTGAAGGCAGCTGTAGATTCTTCAGAACAAGGATTTACAATGAAAACAACATAGATCCAACCTTTGCAGCATCATTGCAAGCAAATTGTCCTACATCAGGTGGTGATAACAATTTGTCCCCACTTGATACAACTACTCCAAACACATTTGACAATGCTTACTACAAGAACTTGCAAAAGCAAAAGGGTCTCTTTCACTCAGATCAACAACTTTTCAATAATGGATCCACAGATTCTCAAGTGAATTCCTATGTTAGCAACCCAGCAAGTTTCAGAGCTGATTTTGCCAATGCAATGGTCAAAATGGGGAACCTTAGCCCACTTACTGGGTCTAGTGGTCAGATTAGAACCAAATGTGGGAAGACCAACTAAGATTTTGGGCCTTCTTGTATTGTATAAGGTTATGGGCTATTCAATATCAATATTGTTGAACAAAAAACAAATCAATATTAATAAAAGTTAAATGTTTTTGTTTTTTATAAAATTTTAAAATATTAACATAAATTGCTGATGGAAAAATTGTGAGAATTAAAAGTCAGATCATTTTTATTGAGATTTAAGGTAAAGTTTTATAAGGTTCAAAATTATATTAATGATATCTATTTTTTTTTTGAAATTTTTTTAACAATAAATATTAATAATTAATATTGTTAATATGGTTAGTACTTTACTAATAGAGTTACCTTATTATTTTGAATGTTTTTTATTGGCAACTTTTTATACTAAGTCAAAAGTCAACTAATGTATAGAGAACCAATTTATTTCTTGTCTTATGCCACCCTCTTGAGATACATCATACTACTTTTTCTATCATAAAATAACGTTCAACTTTTATTGTTTTATACAAATTAGAAAAAATATCAAATTATAAAATAATAATTTTCTAAAAATCGTATTAGAAACTATCTTTTTAAGAAAACTATTTTTATCAATATTATATTTATTGTGTGACAAATAAAATATTTATTATTACTCACGAAAATAATAAAATAAAAGAGCTGAAAGAACGCAAAACATTATAACAACCAACATGGAAACAATATGTGTATATATAAAGATAACGATTAAAGATCACAAAATTATTCAAATGATTAAGCTTAAAAAGAACAACAACCACACACATATATCTCAAATGTTTATAAATTTATTAAACACTTTATTTTAGTGCACACCAATCATTTTTCTAAAAATAGATACGAGAGATTTTTGAAGAGTGACCAGTAACTCAAATGGTAAAGAATCAAAGTGAGAATAAAATTTGCACCGAAACAAACACAAAATAAAATAAAATCTCAATTTTATACATGAAAACTTGACAAGTCGATGAGACAACAAAGCAAACTTGGTGACAGATTCAACGCAAAACACACTAAAAAGAAGCTCCATAGTCCAAAGTGAAAATTTGCATTTTTAATCTATATAAAAATATAGAAAAAAATGTCACACAAAAGATAAAAAGCTTCCACTACTAGAAAAAACTCATTTTAGCTGTCATATTTAGCGTCGGTCACACGGACGCTAGCGCGCCAAATTTTATGTTTTAACTTTATTAATAAGTAGCGTCGGATGAGCCGACGCTAAATAAAATAAAGCAAACGCTAGTTTATTTTTTTTTATTTTTTATTTTAATAATTAGCGTCGGAGTGGCCGACGCTACGTTTAAGATTTTTTAAAATTAAATTTTTTTAATATTATTTGAAAAATTAATATTATGTTTTCTCAAAACTTCATCACACGTATTTTCATATGCCTAGCTCTCACTTCATCTCTGTGTAACCCTTCTTCTCACTTCATCACTCTGTAACCCTTCATCTCACTTCATCTCACTCACTCTCGCGCATCACCGTCTCCCACTCTGAACCCTAGCCCTCGAACCCGTCTCCCTCTCGAACCTGTCACCCACTCCGTCCTTGCTGTCAAGCTCAGCCTTTCGCCACTGCATCATCGTTTCCCTCACCTCACTCACTCTCACGGCCTCATCGTTTCCCTCACTCTCACTGTCGCCGTCTCACTCTCGTCTCTGGTCCATTCTCAATGTAAGTGTAACCTTAACCTTTTTTTTTGTTCACTTTTGGTTTAGGGTTTGGTTTTGATACAAACATTTGATTTGCGTTAACTCATTGTCACTTATTTTTAATTTTATTTTGGTACCACAGTTGCATGTTCAGTTTAATTGTGTTGTATTTCATCAATTTAGGTTTTCTTGCATTTCATTTGTGTATTTATTTGGACAGAATGTGAAATCGAATTTACGGAATCAATTCAGATTGTTAATGTTATTAGTGTTGATTCTTGATTATCAATTTCAAGTGTGTTGATTCCTGTTGTTATGAAGTTAATTAGGTGAGGATGATGAATTAGATGAAAATGAAAATGGTTTGTCACATGATGGAATTGGATGGGATTCTGCAAAATCTACAGTAAGTTTTATTGTGCAATAACATACTTACATGACTTCAAACAGTCTTAAAATTCTGACTATTGAGAATTCCTTTTTTGATAGATGTTGGGAAACTCATTTCAAAGAAAGCTTGCAATCATGAAAACTTATAATAATGATAATTATAATAAGATTTTCTCAAACATGAGGGAAAAATTGAATGAACCATGTCATAACATCCAAGCCTAAGAACACCAGCCAAAAATGTTACTAAAACTCTATTTAAACCTTTTCCAAGTGTTGCTCCTGCATATATGCGCCACATAATCAAATAATTACTCACATTCTATATACTTGTTTAAAACAACTAAATAACTTGTTAAATATATTTTTTAGTTCCTTTAAAATAATCTTTATTTAAGTTTAGTTAATGTTAAAAACTTTGAGATATTATTAGAAAGAAAAAAAAAACAGAACTTGATTTTATTTATAGAGCA
The DNA here is from genome assembly GCA_037974755.1 of Cicer yamashitae. Taxonomy (NCBI): domain Eukaryota; kingdom Viridiplantae; phylum Streptophyta; class Magnoliopsida; order Fabales; family Fabaceae; genus Cicer; species Cicer yamashitae. Next base: position 6,570,492 of record JBBPBQ010020321.1, on the reverse strand, counting down.
ATAACCTTCAAAGAGATTTACTTCCCAATGAGTTATTTTTGACAACCCACAAGAGGAAAAATGGCGCTTGGGTTGATAGTCGCGCAGAATCTACCTATGTATGTTCTTTATTTATGTAAATTTTTTATGCAAATTCTTTATATTATAAATCAACCAAAAAAGAATATGATCTCATTTACACCAAGAATTCTAGATGAACAATCCCTTTATTATACATGTATTGGTGTAAGTTAGTATGTTATCTATATCTTGACTTGTTTGTTTAATTTATTGTAGAAGTTGGATCATATATTACCTTATTAATTTTTCCATTGATCAGGGAGCATTTAAAAAAAGATTTGGAGGAAGTACAAACACAACTTGGTGATACAAGTGTAGATGGTGCTCAAGAGGTAGATAGACCGACAATACTTAAGTTATGGACACAATCTGCAAGGGGACACACTCGTGGTCGAGTTTATGGTACGGGAGATTTATTTGTTAACCTCTGACATGGGTGTATATCACTTACACAACAATCCCATAATCCTTCTAATTCTACTATTGAGATGTCTTTAGAAGCGGAGAGGGCAGCTAGAATTAGAGCTGAACAAATTACTCACAATGCAGTGGCCCAAGCTCAAGTGGCTACCAAGGTCGCTGAAGAGGCTATGGAGCATTCAAAGAAGTTAGAGAATGATTTTGATGCATTAAAGCATTTTTTTTTCCAGATAAAATTGACGCTTTGCACCGTCAATCAACTGGTGGATCATCTAATGCGATTCATCCTCCTTCGCAATCTCATTACGATGATGATTTGGACGACGTGTCACTGGACCAACTTTGATCTCATATATAGTTATACTTACTTTTTGTAGTCATTGGTCGACAATTATGTAAAAGGTGACTTTGTTATGTTGTTATTTGATACTATGTTATTATTTTGTAGTTTGAGAATAAATGATATTTTATGCTCCGTTTGTTGTGTTGTCAATGCAATGACTTTTAGGGTTTTTTAAGTATCAATTCTTTTATAAAACATTAAAATATAATTGAGCAGGTGCTAAAAAAACAAAAACAAAAATTAAATAAATTTACAATTAGCGTGGGCTACATCCGACGCTAACGTTTGTTGGCTTTTCCGTTATTGACCCTAGCGTCGGCAAGACCGCCGCTAAACTATAAATAAAATTGACATTTATTTGACCGTAGCGTCGGTCCGGCCGACGCTAATTGTATGTTGACATTTCTTTGTTGATGTTAGCGTCGGTCATGCCAACGCTATATTGAAAATAATGATGATTTTTGACGTTAGCGTCCGTATGGCCCACGTTACCTATTTTGTTACAAAATGTTGACTGTAGCGTCGACCAGCTGACGTAAGTAAATTTTTTCTGATAACGTGGCAACAGACTTAACTAGCGTAGGATGTTTTATTTTGTTGGTAGCGTCAGCGTAGCTTGGGTTCGGCTGACGCTACGGTAGCGTTTGATGGTATTTGGCCGACGCTATGTATTAGCTTCGATCGTTTTAGTCTAGGCCCGAGCTCGGCGCTAATCCGACGCTAAATCCAAGTTAAGGTCGGCTTTTGGCCTATTAGCGTGGGCTTGTGGCCGATGCTAAATCCAGTTTTTCTAGTAGTATTTGTGCACAAAGAATGAGGAAAGATTCGACCCAGTGACAAACCAAATAAACATGTTTGTACCAACAAAAAAAGAAAAACCAAATAAACATGTTTTAAAATACAAAGAAAACGTAAAAAAATAATAATAATAATAAAATAAAGAAAATGTAAAAAAAAATAAAGTGACTGTTGAAAAACTAAATAGCATTATGAAGTTTTTCTAAAAGAAATGACATTATAAATTAAAATTGTTAATGTGAGTGTTAAGAAAAGTTTCACATTAGATGAAAAATGTGACATTAAGTATTATATAAATAAAAAAATTCATATACATTGTTAGTTCAAATCTGACTAATTAATTTTATATTGACTATAAATTAATTAAATACATTATTTTTGAAGTATTGTATTTTAATTTGAATTTATGATAACAGAAAATACATTAATAATTAATAAAAATAATTTGTTAAAATTATCGTACTTTTTTTATTTATTATTATTTTTTAATATGTATGCAATAAACAAAAATGACATTTATTATGAGACGGAAAAAATATACATATTATAATTTTTGTATGTTTTTTTCTTTCATCTAAATTATTTTATTTGTGATTTGTATTCTTCTTTATTTAATTAAATAACCAAACATGCCAAATTTAGGTATTGTTTTTATATACCTAATATATAAAAGAACACCAATTTTAGGTATAACAGGGTTTAATGAATAATTAATTAATTAAACCATTCAAAATTTATTGTCAAATTGTAAACGTGAATTAAATTTATATGAGTACATCACGCTGACTATAGTACAATACATATAAAAAATTCTAATGATTTGTTTGTGATATATTGACCGGAGAAAGTCACAGTGTAGACCTCCTATATAAATAAGTAAGGAATTTATAGATATAACCACGCAAATACATAAGCATAAACCTCTCCACACGAATATATAGAATTCGATCTCATTAATTATAATAACCATGGCTAAAATTATTGAAATTTTCACATATTGTTTCATGTTATGGTTTGTTGGGATAGTATCAGCCCAATTGTCCTCTGATTTGTTGGAATACATTAATTTTGATGTATCTATGTGACATTGTCAAATAAATTTTTATGTATCCAAAATTTCAACACATTTAAAATTTATAAAATTCACGTCATAATAATACTAGGGTGAAATTATGATTTGAATTCCACATTTTTTTATACTAGTTACAGAGTTCCACGCTTTTCTGCTGGACTAATTCCACAATCGAACAAAATAATTCATCATTACAAGACCATATCAAATGAAATATTTTTATTTATTCATTAAAAAATCCTTTTATAAACTAATTCCATCATTGGTATATTTCTTTAATCTTTATAAAACGGGTCTTTTTTTTTTATATCAAAAGAACGCGTCTTTTACTAGCTATACGAAGTCCACTAATGAAATTAAATTATACTCTAAAAAAATGAATTTTAATTTTATGAGTTTGATTATAGGGATGTGATGGATCAGTATTGCTAGACGATACATCAAGTTTCACAGGTGAAAAATCAGCTGTTCCAAACGCTAATTCCTTAAGGAGTTTTGATGTAATTGACACTATAAAGACTCAACTCGAGAGTTTATGCCCCAATGTTGACTCATGTGCTGATATTCTCTCTGTCGCTACAAGAGACTCTGTTGTCGCAGTAAGTATATATTTTTTAAGATTTAATTCATTTACAAAGTCCGTGTAATTAGACTCTCAATTAAACACAACACAACTCTTAGATATATTTAACTTTTATCATAATCATTTGTAAAGTCATACTAATAAATGATTGTGAGGTATTGATAATATAATATTTTTTCACTGACACACCAATTTGTGGTTAATTGAAATTTATTAATTAATACTTCAGTCCAACCATTTAATTATATACTTTTCATATAAGATATACTCTTCCAATTCTACGACAATTATATCACACTTGTTTATTTCATATAAAATTAAAAAAATATTATATTTTATAAAAAAAACTGAAAATTACATTTACTGTGGAACGAAGAGATTAAAATAAAAACTATAAATATATATATATATATATATATATATATATATCAGTTAGGTGGACCTAGTTGGACAGTGCAATTGGGTAGAAGGGATTCAACCACAGCACGTTTGAATTCTGCAAACACAGATTTACCTGATCCTACTTCGGATCTAAGTAATCTAATCACTGCTTTTAGTAACAAAGGTTTCACAACCAAAGAAATGGTTGCTCTATCAGGTAACTAGATAATATGAAATTTCATAGTTTAGAAAATATTAACAATTAAAAAAAAATTAGGGTATTTTTGTATGAGATTGTTTTTCTATTTTGAATTTATAACTACACAACTAACACATTATTTCACTTGGTTATTTTGGTTTTCAAATATTTATAATTATGTTTTTCAAACATTTATATATTAAACAGTAAAAATAATTATAATTAAAATAAGGTAACAAATTTTACATTTAAAATAACAATAAAAAAATAATAGTTAACAAAATAAAAACAAGGTAAAAAATTTTACAATTAAAATAACAATAAAAAAATTGAACAAAAGGACTATTTTAAAGAAAGAAAATGCTTTTTGGGGTGTTATATGTTTAGTGAAAAAAAATGGAAAATAAGACAGGGAAAGTGAGAGTTAATCATCAATTTAGTCCTAATGACTGATTTCAATTTCAGAAATTAAAAATTGTCAATCATATTAATTTATGTAAGACGATGTTATAAATTAATCTACCCAAAAGTCAGTATGATGAAAAAAAATTACCTTCAAAATTTATTCTAAAATGTATTACTACGTCTATAGATATAAACAAAAATAAGCGAAAGAAAGTCGATATATTTAACTTAATTTTCAATCCAAATACATCAATTTTCACTTATATTTTGACATAGAATAGAGAAGAGAGTACATAATATTAAGATCTAAGCTGTGCCTACAATTGGGGACAAATTTGGTTATTCATTAGCTCATAATATTTCAGTCTCATCATATATAAATTATAAATTTATTAGTATTAAATTTAGCATGCATTCTGACTCTTATTTGTAAAAAAACAAATATTTTAGGATCTCACTCAATTGGTCAAGGCAGCTGTAGATTTTTCAGAACAAGGATTTACAATGAAGACAACATAGATCCAACCTTTGCAGCATCAATGAAAGCAAATTGTCCTACATCAGGTGGTGATAACAATTTGTCTCCACTTGACACAACTACTCCAGACACATCTGACAATTCTTACTTCACAAACTTGCAAAGCCAAAGGGGTCTCTTCCACTCTGATCAACAACTTTTCAATCAAGGATCCACAGATTCTATTGTAGATGGTTATAGTAGTGACCCTTCAAGTTTTGAAACTGATTTTGCTAATGCAATGGTTAAATTGGGGAACCTTAGTCCACTTACTGGCTCTAGTGGTCAGATTAGGACCACCTGCGGGGCAATAAACTGAGTTTGTGGCCCTTTTGGCAACTTAATATGTGTACTTTTATTCTTGCAATTGTGTATTATTAAATTTCAAAAACAAAAAATATGTATTATTATTATTATTATTTTGGGTGAAGCAATTGTGTATTGTTATAGTGGCAAAGGCAATGTTTCCATAAATAATGTAACATGTGTTTGAATTTTAATATGAATCGATTTCAATGTGTGTACTTGTTTAATTTTGATATGGTTTGCTATATGATCATATAGTTCTCAGTAATTAATAGATACCAAATACATTCTTGAGGATGTTGATGCCCCCAAAATTTGGTGGTATACTTTTTTATATATATAATTTAGTCAATATTAATTTTGTTATTTGTTTTATATTTTAGTTACTTAGTTACTCGTTACATTAGTGTAACTAAAGCCAACTAAAATACCTAACAGTTTATACTTTATAGTAGTTATGTATTTATCTTAGTCACGTATTTATCTTTCTTAGTATCTATATATCATATGGTTATGTATTTATCTTAGTCACGTATTTATCTTTCTTAGTATCTATATATCATATGGTAGTTAAGTATTTTTATTCTCTTTGTTCTTTTGTTCTATAATAGTTAAACTTTGTTTGTCAAATTTAGCATTTGAATATCACTCAACATTGAATAGACCTAAAATTGGAGTTAGTGTCATAGAGACACTGGAAGAATCTCTAATAGACCCAAAAATTGGATAAAGAATTCTAGAAATTAAGGACATCGGCTAATGGCTACTAAGGCTGCTACTATTTTCTACATCAACAATTTTCTTAATGACTAGAAGTTGCTTAAAATTTGTTAACTTAGTTATAATCACTATATAAAATGTATTATATTCATTGTAAACAACTTTTTTGTTCAATAAATTTCAAATAGGAGTAGTGATTTGTTTTCAAGTGTGTTGGAAACTTTAAAAACCAAATAGTACTAGCATTTTTCACATAATAGTATTACTCGTAAAACGTTACAACAAACCTTTGACGGAAGCATTTAAAAAACGTAACAATCTTGAAGTTTATTAGTTTTTAGGTACTTGAATTTGATGAGGAAATTATAATACTTCACACTAAGCTAATAGAATAAAATTGTTTATCTATCTTTACCTCTTTTCTAAGACACATTTAAAGATAGAAACTATTCTCTGAACATGAGAAAATGAGCGTGTCTTTGGTAGAAGAGAAATGACCAATTTAAAGGTAGTGTTATTTAATTTGACACGTCTATCAAGTATTAGTATTAATGGATGAGATTGATTCCTTTAATATTTAGTGGTTACTATAACAATCGCCTTTCAAATTGTTAACTCTTAATATTTAGTAGTTACTGTAGCATTTTTATTTCCAATTACTAACACTTAATAATTGGTGGTTAGTATACTTACTTTAGACCAACAAATTACAAGTTATAATCCCATAAAATTATTACATTACTTAATCATCTACAATATAGAATCTTTCTCCTAACAGGCACAATCCTTTATAAGCGCCCTATTGTGGTGTAAGAACAAGTGGTGTTTGTAGAGACATGTTAACAAATTAAGAGATGATAATATTTTGTTTTCTTAAATTGATTTTTTTTGGAAAAAAATAATGATATTCATTCAAATCAATAAAATACAATGACAATAATACAAATTTAAAATTGTTAAAATTAAAAATAATGATTTGAAATAAACTCATAGCATCTAACATAATGTTGAAGACAGAGACAAATGTTTGGTTGAAGTTAATTTCAACTAAAGAACACCGCAACAAGACAGGAAAATAAATAATGTCGCACCAAAACAACGACCAAACTAATGTAACACTTAGATACGAATCATAGACAAAACACAAAAGCAAATTAAAAATATGTGAAAACCACTTATTTAAATATATCGAGATAAAAAAAGATTTAGATATGCCGCTATTTGATGAATAAAGAAGAAGAGAAATGCTTGAAATTTTAACCTAAATAGTGTGGCGGCAACTATTTCTTTTTTTTTTTTTACTAAAAACGGTATTCATTTATTTAAATTGATAAAAATTACTTCAATCGACAGCAATACAATTCAAAGTAGATAAAATCGAAAATGAAAGAATCTGCAAACAAACTCACATCATTGAGATTAATAATATAAAACAGCAAAATATCTACAAATGTGACAAAATCTACAAATATTACAAAAGTGAAGTGTCTGAAATATTTATGTCTTTAGAACTGTAACGTTTTAAAGTCATTGATTGAGTCTGTACTTGATCGAAACAAATATATTTATCTAAGCTAAATAAACATCACAACAAGACATAATATCATAACATCGCTCTAAGACCGGAAAAAAAAAAAGAAACGTTCGTACATGAAATCACAAAAAAAAACGAAAACTAAATATATATATATATTAAAAATGGGTTTTCAATATAATTTTGTAATGATAGGATTGTCGCGATACTTTTAAGTTTGTTTTTAATCAACTTTTAAAATGCACTAGGATTCTAAAAATGCGGAAGTGGGTTCGCTTCCGTTAGAAATTATTGTTTTCTTGTTACAGCCTTGAATAAACATTTTCTTAATAAAATTAAATAAAAGTGATTGTTACTATTTATTTGCATGAATAAATGTTAGGTAGTTAGATAAAAAAAAAAA
>JBBPBQ010020321.1:6542292-6562600 GCA_037974755.1 Cicer yamashitae | reverse complement strand
AAAAAAAAAAAAAAAAAAATTGTCGTAAATCTTTCAAATCAATATATTTTAAAGTAACGCTGTGGATTAAAAATCCAGAGTGTTACAATATATATTTATAAATCACTTATTTAAATAAAAAAATGAATAAAATAATTTATATTTAAATGAGTGATTTTAGATTAAAAAATTTTTAATCCTAAATTATCTCTTTTAAATAACGATAAGGAAAAAGAAAGATAAAGAGATTGCGCTAGATTTTGCTGTTAGCTCCCAAGAGTGTGGCGGTAGCTCATGATATAATATGAATTCTTCTTTTTCTTCGTCAACACAAAGAATTCTTATCAAATTGTGCTTTTTAATTATAGTCTGTACACGGTCTCATATTCGAAGTAAGACTTCGCTCTTATCCAAGTAATCAGTAGGTATATATTATTGAGGGTAAATATTACCGACATAAATTACTGAATATAAAAAATATTAAAATTCAAAATATTAGAGTGTGCCTAAGACAAAAAGATATATTAATGTGCATCGTATGATTAGAACTTAATTCCGCAAACGGTATTTACAAACATTTGAATTTAATAAACAAGCCGACCTTAGCTCAGTTGGTAGAGCGGAGGACTGTAGTTGGTAACAGGCCAAATAGCCATCCTTAGGTCGCTGGTTCGAATCCGGCAGGTCGGAAATTATTTTTTATAATTTTTGAAATATTATAATAATACGAGCTTAAATAGAAAATCCAACTAGCGCGATCAATTCTATCAAGAATGGAACTTGCCAAGTTGCAAACTTGAATTGATTCCAATCATTTTCAACCAGTTTATGCCTTTACATAAATATAAAAGGCCTCTCAATTTGATAATTAACTAAATCTATTTTCATAAACAATCTTCACCAGTAACACTACCTATTAGGGATTTTTTTTAATAATAATACCTATTATTAGGGATTTAAAGCTTGTCATCAATTAATAAATGATGCCTAATCCAAAATATGACACTTCTTGTCATATTCATAACCGCAATAGTAGAGAGCTCTTGACAACAATTATTTTTAAATATTATAAAATACTTTGACTTTTTAACAAGTGACACTTTTAGTATAACTTTTAAAAGCAAACGCAACTGAACTTGACACTGATCTTTATTTATGCAAGACTAAATTCATCACTAGTTATGAATGACCAAACCATCTCTAGTTATGCATGACCAATTCAAGGTACATTTTTAAATGTGTCATTTAGAAAACAAATACTGGTTGACTCTGTAAAATAACATTAACTTATTTCAACACCTTTTCGTTTTTACATTGTGTTAGCAGGACTTGGCCAAATCAGACCCACTTAGTGCAAGTTGTGAATACGATGATAAACAATAAGATGCAGAAACAATAAATATTTCTACAGAGGAAGCTGATCATGTTAGTATAAGTTTATTTTCTCATTAAGATGTCATAATTGAAGATAGGTGACAAGGGAGGGAATGTGAACTTCCATTCTCCAAAGAACAATTTCATATCAAAAAGGGGTCACCTTTGTTACCTGAGTCAGACAACCATGCACCAACGCGCATGTAATCCTATTGTTGCTAACGTTAAGTAAACACCGATCTTCCTTCATAAACAAGAAAGGAAGATACAATGCGTTCAGTATTCTAAACTCCCCCACCCCCCAAAAAAACAGGAGACTGTTTGCCTTGAGAACAGTTGTGTTTATCAAGTCCCTCTAACCCTGTCACTGTCATCTTTCTAATCATATGACCAAAATGAATGTACATCTGATGTTGGATATTGTGGACTACCATTATGGGACCTTGCAGCTGATGAATTCTTTATGCTTTCCACAGAACCATGTACAGGCCATTCATTTCTGCAAAGAAACAGAACAACCAGTGAGAACATGAGTTTTAAACTGTTTTTAATAACACTAAAAATGGATATTCTAAAGCAAGAACACATCCAGGACAATGTCCGTACCAAAGTGAAGTTAAAAGTCAATATCATCACACAAAAAGCAAGACGGCCTTGCAAGTCGCAAGACATGCATATTGAATTCCATTTTGATTTTTTTGTTTTTTTTGTTTATCTGGTTCAATAAGTCAGCAGATTATGACAATTTTGCTGATGTTGTTTGTCTACAAAGCTATATTCAGGAAGGACATTAAAACTGACTACAACTAGAATTTACCAATTACATACTAATATACCACTTCATGATTGAATCAATGGCAAAAGAGAATCAAAAAAATTGTCCCACCCCCTATGCAGTACATACCCAATCACTTCATTTCATGATTAAATCAGCAAACGATCATAGAAATGTGTCCACACGATCATTTATTTTGCAACTAAATCCAATTTTACTAAATGAAACTGCATAATTAAGGCTATTAGCAGCTGAATCCTATACTTTCTTTGCCTATATTTTATGCATCTAATCCTTTCCTTCAAAACATCATAACAGGTTTCTATTTCAATTAGGCTATCTATTTCTATTCTATAAGAACACATAGAAAGCATCTATCTCAATTTACTTCAACTCTGATCCCTGTCCAATTTGCTACTCGCAATTCTTCTCTCATAAAACTCAGGCTGTTAATGGAACACACAAAATGCTATATTGGAACACACAAAATGCTATATCTTGTTTTACACTCAAACAAGTAGCCCTCCCCCTGCCACATTATTAGAGTATGCAACATGCTAGTAGTCAAACAGTAAACAATTACTAATGCACATCAAAACATCAAAGGCAGTTCATTCATATTCAAAACATGAAATGCATATAAATTTGTTTAGTGCACTTCCTACTAGACTAGATGCACTGCATCTCACTTTGCCTTTATAAGCCTGCTTTCTGTAGGAAATATTAAAATGATTTCATCAGCATTCAAAAATGCCCTAGAGCAATATGCACTGCTCTGGGTAGTGGAGTTTAGCATCTTATTAAAGCTACATTTTGATTGACTGAGTTCAATTGACTAAGTTCTACATCTCAGCAACCCATAACTTGTGAAACAGCCTACTAACTACAATGACGTTGAAGTTTAAAGAATACAACAAATACAATAGCAGTTTAATATTCTAGCAGCGGCATAGATCCATAAACAACAGACATATTAAATTAATCATACAATAACAGGCAAAATTAGGCCAAACAGTTCTTTACTCACTTGGACCAACCGTTAGCTTGAGAACACTCAAGCACATTGTTGTTAGCAGATCCAATTGGACTCCCACAAATCCTTTCATTCTGAGCACTCTCATGAGTTTTAAGGCCACTGGATAAAGGTGGAAAGAGACCATTTTGTAACCAAGGATCAAAACCACTTGAAACTGCAACAGGACTGAAGGTCCCACCACTCTTACCATTAGCTAAAAAACCATTTTGCAGAGGATGGGTACTGGAAGTTATGTTATCGTCGTTGTTAAAAACATATGCCATAGTCTTCTGACATGCTGGGAGCATAAAGTCGCCATTGGTTGGTACGTTCCTTAGTGAGGATAAAAGCCAACTTTCTGGGCCACCAACCAAACCTAAACCTTCCGGACCAAGAGGTGAAGTACTCCACATGTGCCATGTTCCCTTCTCAATTGCAGCAGCATCATCCAACGGAAATGCATGTATGTCTTGGGCCTGGGGGATACTTGAAAATTTATTAGAACAGTTATTCTTTTCTCGGGTCAGTGGGGACTCAATGGGAGATGGCTTGTTGAAGCCAGTACCACATGTGTTTTTAAAAGAGCGAGGCTTTATTACTTTTGTGTCTTTCAAATAGCCACTTCCCAAATCCAACTGAAAATTATCAAGTGACTCAGAAACTGGACCAAGCAAGGATAATGGATCTGGAACATAACACGGGTCTTCAAAAAGCTCTTGCTCATCATGTCTAAAGTCATGTGATGTATTTACAACAGGAGAGAATAAGGGTTCAATTGCAGGAGAAAAACCTAGACTACTACTGGTTGAACCACTAAGCTGAGTAGAAATATTAAATGGTGATGGAAGACCAAAGTGAATTGGATTGTTAAATGATTGTGCAACTGGTGACTGGCTAGATAACTCAGGGCTTTTGGTTTCAACTTGAATTTTGGAATTTGGTCTACATATTACATTTGAATTTGAGGATTTAGGAACAGATGAGGAACGAGTAAATAATTGTTGCCATGATTTTTTAGGTGCAGTCCATGGCTGTGGTTCTGGGAGAACCTGCAAGGAATAATCATCATGGTCATTTTCTTTATAAGAAATTGTGACATGTTGCCGAAGTTTATCATACTTAATAAGAAAATAATACTAAATAGAGCACCATATAATTTTCATAAATCTCAAGGAATTGAAGTTTAAGAATGTTACAAAAAAAAACCCAGGAAGTAGTTAAAAACGAGACATTTGGATGTAATACTGATCGGTAGAATCCATTTAAGTTTAAAAAATTTCTTTAAATAGAAAATTAGTAATCCTATATCTATCAACCTTCACCAAAGTCAGAAAACAGTATAATAAAAAGGGAAAGAAAAGGAGATAGTAAGCATGATAACTTACAGAATGATTGATATTCTTATCATCTACATTCAAATTGGATTTAGCAGTTGGACATTCAGGAGGAAGTATATCTCTCTTGCTGGCAGCAGTATGAGCATGATCTACAGAATTGTTAGACTTGTTTTCTTTCACCACAGTGGCAGGAAGATTAGCACCCTTTCCAAAACCAAGTGCTTTTGAAGAAGACAAAATTGTACCACGCATGCGATCAAGGTACCTTGTCCCATTACTTCCTCGGTTATAACTGTTTGCAGCAAAAAAACTACTATGTGTAGTATCTGTACTCTGTCCTTTGCCACACTCTAATCCAGATTTCTGATTCTCTCTATGATCAGTTTCACTCTTTTTGTCAAAGTCCCTTTTTCGTTCACTTTCTTTGCTAGCCCTTTTTTCCAGCTCTTCTACATCAGAATTGCTCTTACTAGACCCTTTATCTTTCTCTTTTCTTCTTTCCTGACGCTTCTTTTCAGCTTCCTTCCTATGGTCTTTATCCTTACTGGTGTGTGATAACTTGCTGCTATCTTTTTCAGTTTCCATTATTTCATCTCTCAGCCTCCTACGCTCCTCCACTAACTTTGCGACCTCCTCCCTCTGTTTCCTTTCTTCCTCTTCCAAAAGTTCTCTCTCTAGTCTAGCCTGTCTTTTCTCCTCAGCTTTCCTGCGTGCTCTTTCTCCTCTACTTTCATTGAGGTTTTCCCCATTCTCACCCCTTTTTGCCAAGAGTGCCCTGCGTTCAGCATCAGACAAACGTTCTTCCCTTAAACTAATTCTGAATATCTTTCTCCAAATCCATCTAATGCTCAAGAAAAATGATGCCAAAAGCCTGCAAACAAAGAGCAAAATACTAGAATATGACCTAGATGACAAACAATGTTCATCTCCTCCAAAACTACTGCCACTTCCATTCATCCTCCAGTTGATAGGATTTCCTAGAACAGACCCACCAACCCAATTGCCATTCTCCAACCAGTCCTGACTGCACATCCACCCATTTTCAGACCAAACCTTGCTATTCAATATCTTGCCACTTTTTCCAACCAAATCCTTAACAATACCAGAATTCGAAATCTGCAACTCTTGTGAACCAGGCAAGTCCAAAACTGGTCTCTTCGAAACATGCCCACAATATGAACACATAAACCGACTCCCACCAGGGTTCTGATCCCTATAAGGATTCAAGCAGTTACGACACCTCCTAGTAGCTGTCTTCCTAAGCTTCTGCAATTCTATAGCTTCAAACCTCTTCCTCTCCCTAAGCCTGGCATTCCTCCTCACCCGCCAAGCTGAAAGCTGAGGCATCAAAATCTCATACCAAAAGAGAGTAACCAACAACACAAAAACACAAGCCAGTCTAGGTGAAGTAATCTCAAACCGAAAAGCTGGCGGTAGGAGCTGAGAAAGTGCCCACAAACCTATCAACGGAATAACCAACCAAGGTAGCATTGTAGCAACCCGGCGAGAGCACTTCTGAATCACACACAGTATACACATTATCCTCTAACCCAAACCTATCTTCCCCCTCTCAATTAAACCCTAGCAAAATCCAATTCCCCAATATACCCTCAAGCTAAAAACCAATACTTTAGAGAAAAACCCTAACCCTATTTAAACTTCCCTTCTCCTCCAATTCAAAATCAAACAACAGAGCTCAATACTTCAAAACCCTAAAATATCAACAACAACAAAAATTAATCATAGTCCTTCATAGTAAAAGGAAGTGAACAAAAACCCTAATTGTGGCAGCTAGAAAGCTTCAACTACAACGATTAAACCATCAATAGAAAGAGAAACGGAATTGAAATCGAGCACTTACAGATTCATCGTACATGCTAAACGGGTTCGGAGCTGAACTTGACTCGTTCAATTTCGGGTCGGTGTGTTTTATGTAATATGAGTGGGTCGGTGTTTTTTTTTTTTTGAGGTGTGAAGAAAAAAACGAGAGAGAGTGTTTATGTGAAAACGAGATAAGAAGAGAAAGAGGAAGAAGAAGAAAAAGTGAAAGACAAAATCCGAATAAGCAGCAACTGAACCGGAGTGTGTTTTCGATGAGTTGGGCCGGTCAAGGTGAACCGAACCGAGTCTTAGTCTAGTCTTTACTCTCTCCGTAAGCTTGTCTTGTTAATCAAGTAATTAAAAAAACTTCATTGTTAGTTTTTTTTTTTTATGAAAATAAAGTTTGTTTATTTACTAAAAGAAGAAAATGGAATTAATCATTTACGATAGAATACTATTAATTAAAGAAAGGTAAATTCAGAGAAGCAAGCAATTTTTTTTTTGTCAGAAAAATTTGTACTACGATTAATTTAATTATTAATTATCAGTGATATTTTGTCCAAACTAACTGAATATGATATGATGCAAAGATAAAATAAAAGATATTATCGTATTACTATATTTTTGTTTTTTACCTCTTTGATTTCTCAAATAGATGGTCCAACTAATTTAAAATAGAAGGTCCAACTAATTTATTTTAATTATCAATAGAATCCAACCACTTAGTTGATATTTTATTTTTCATATATTACAAAATTAATGATGGATTAGTATTTTTAATTTCAAATTGCAGGGTAAGTAAGCTTCTTTTTTTTTGAAATATAGGTAAAAATAATTAACTCTAAATTATCATACTTAAACAAATTCTTGTTCAGATTTTAATTAACTCCAAAAAAATGTGGTTAGTTAATAAAATTTAAATTGTCTTATTAAAATAATTTTAAATTAAACTTTAATTATTTTTTTATCAAAACTTTGATTAATCTTGACTCCTTTCTCAAGTGAATCAGAGTCTTTAAAACCGAAAAACAAACACTCTAAAAATAAAAATAAAATCTAAATAAAATGCTGAAATTAAGGTAAATACAAAAATAAATGGTAAACATAGCAATATTAACAATTGCGGTTACAAAATGAATCAAAAATTAAAATCTACGATAACCTCGCCAAAATTATTGTGAATCATCACAGGTAGATACTGATTGAGATATTAAAGAAAGTAATATGACAAAGAAATATCATATTGTAAAAAAATTGCAATCATCCAATAAAATTAATATTGAAACCAACAAAATAAAATATCCAAACAAACGGAAGGACTTCCACATAAGAACCAAAAGATCTTATAATTGTAAAATATTTTAGAGTGATAATAGCTCATTTCCATACACATTTGTTATATATTGTGTGTATATTATCTAACATATTATTTGAAGTAATATTTTTCGATCATCGGCTACTGTCAAGAGTTACTCCAAAATCAATTTAACTTTCTTTCTAATTCATATTTTGTTTTTAAATAATAAATAAATACATATTCATATTTTAAATATTGATATAATTATAATATATATATATATATATATATATATATATATATCATGATAATGCATATAATTTAATTTGGAAAATTAAAAACCAAACAATTTTGCTACATACGCTTTCTATTTTTCTGCCCACACTCCATCAAATTTTCATAAAATTAGAATATTCAAAATACCATTTACTATTTCACACATTCTTAAACCATATTTTATCTCTCTCTTCATCATCATCACTCACCTCATAATATCTCATACTCATAACTGAACTCGTTCATAACTCACACCCCAATTATAACTTACACATCATAACTCTTTTCTTCTTATTATGATTAAAGCCGCCAACAAGGTATGCTTAATGATATGAGTTTGGGTTCATATTTTTTCTTCAAAATTTGGGAGTTTTACATGAACTGCGTTCACGTACGTTGTAAATAATACATTGTATGCAAACTTAAATCTTGTATCATTTTGTATTATGTGTTCATGTACGTCCTGCAATTTAAGAATTCACATACGCTACGCGAATACAGTTCACGTATGACTTGTAATTTAAAGAATTACAGACACTGCGCAAATATAATTCACGTAAATGTAGGTAAATTGAGTTCACATACTTCTAAAACAATTGTGATCACGACAAAGTAACATACCTGAACTGTGAATGTGCATATGTACATGAACCAAGTTAACGTAGTTTGCGTGAATTTATTTCACGTAAGGTACGTGAACTCAATTTACGTAAGTAATATTTATGAATTTTTTTTATGTTCTTAATGAAAGCAAATAAATGGATCAAGGGGAAGACAATGGTGACAAAGTATGTGAAAGTTTGGAACTTGATTTTGACGAAACGTATGACAGTTTGGAACTTGATTTTGACGCAATGAGTGACAGTGTTGAACTCAAGATTGATGACGTAATGAATGATTGTGTTGAATCTGGTATGATGGATGTATTTACCATCGACATGATGTTGATATAAAAAATGATTTTATTAAGATGGGCTAGAAATGTTGGAAGAAAAAATGAAATTGTCATTGTCATCTTTCGATTTGAAATTTCCAAAGCATGACCAAGAACAAAGACAAAAGTAAATATTGGTTGTGAAAGTAGTGACCAATATAGACCATGGAAAAATCATAAACCTGTGAGAAGTACTTCAACTAAAAAATGTGAATATCCATTAAGAGCAGCAGCACCACATGTGTATCCTACACATGAGTCGAAGTCTCACAAGCATTCTAGGTAGACAACATTGACAACAATGTCATTGAAAAGGGTGTAACCAATCAAAAAGAGTAGAAACACCCTCGCAACCATCTCCCAAAACTAGTCTTGAAAATGTTGATTGTATACTTCAAGTAAAAACTAAATCGAACTGTTGTTGTCCCCGTGACATTAAATTCAACATGAGCAGAGACTTTAGTAACTCCAAGCAGTTCAACTAATACCTTTGCACCCTCATTTTTGTTAAATATTGTGACAATAAAGAGTTTTCCAATAATGGGTAAATGCATAAGTGAGTAAACATCATTAAATGTATTTGTCATCTCCCCTATCAGAAACATGGAAGTTGTTGGTGTCTAGATGTTACCTCTCTACGAAAGCAGATATTATCCCTTTGTCGATCATTTTGTAATAATATTTTTGCAACACATATAACCTTGAACTGTTAACCAACTGATCCACCTCTTCATGTTTAATGAAAACTTCTTTCAATTTTTTCCATTGTTAAATACTCTTAACTCCCCAATATCCTGAAATAAATGAAGGGAAAAAATGTAAGTTAAAACACATTATGGCAACAACTATTAAAAATTTAATATGATCGAGAAAATTATTATTCCATCCCAAAGTCGAGTGGTCACGTGGTCGCCAAATGTTCTAAGGGCAGATGTATCAACAAGACCACCAGAATATTCATCAACCTGGGGATGTTGATCCATCTACTCTTGTTGTTGTCTCTACTCCTCACGTTGTATCTGATGTCGTTGTTGCGCTCATTGATGTTGTTGTTGTTGTTGTAATCGTCGTTGTTCTCGTTGTGTTTGTCGCTCCCATTGTACTTCTTGCTGCTGCTCAAGATGTTGAGCTAGTGCATAAACTCAACTTATGTAGTTGTACGTTATTGCATTTCACGTGATATATCATTCATTTACTCTTACGCAAACTAAGTTCACGTAAATCCATAACCCAGTTCAAAAATTTCAAAAACCCAAAATCATCAATGTTGTTCCACGCCCCTCCCCTTTTCGCAAAATCAGTTTCAATCTCACTAAAACCTATTCAAACAAAAAAATCATGTGCATAAATAAGCCCTAGGATTACTTTACTAAATCAAAAAACAAAGAAAGCTAACTAAATATTGAAAAGAAAAGACGAGATGAATGAAAGCCTGATTAATGTAAGTGAAAACAGACGAAGATAAAAGAAGTTGCTCAAAATTTTAATGAAGCTAATGGAAGAAGATGAAGATGTTTGAAATGGGAGGTGTGAAAAGAAAAAAAAAAAAGACGAATAATAGAAGGTGATTCACCATGGGAAAAAGAAAAGAAGGGGGTAATTAGCAAAATGAGCGAGTGTAAGTAGCAAATTGAAAAACAAAGTAACACTTATTTTTGTTGGCGACTTTCAATATATACAACTCAATTAAATATTATCAAATTAATATCTAAAAAATTATAATTAAGCAACGAATGGAAATAAATGTCCTCATTCCTTTTTTCAAAAAATTATTAGCATTCCTATGATTATGCGTCACAATATATTATATGGTATTTCAATTAAATGTTTTCAAAATAAAATTGGCAGGAAAAATGTTTTCAGATTTAAAAATTATTAAACTTCAAAAATTATTTCATAAGTATTGCATAAGAATTATTTGTTATATTATATACATATATGTATCATAAAGTAAAAAGTTTAAATCATTTATTAATTTCACGTGTCACCGTAGATTACTCATGTTCATGTTTGATTCATTTTTAAATAATTTTTTTAAACAAAAGCAAATAATGTTAGAAAATGATAGTCATCCTGGCAAGGTGGCACCGCTAAGAAAAACCAACAAACTAAAAAGAAATATATTAGTTAATTGAATATATATATATATATATATATATATATATATATATATATATATATGTGTATATATATATATAGATACAATTTTTATATTATGAATTAATTGATGATTATATATCCATTCATCAAGAAAATGTATATTACTTAATTTGGAAAATAAAACGAACAGATAACTTTTAAAATTAACAGTTACCTTTGTTGGTGACATTCTATAAACAACTTTATTAAAGTATCATAAATTTAATACTAAAAGAATATATAATTAATTTATACAAAAAAATGTTTTTCATCATCATTCTTTTATATATATATATATATATGTTATACGGAATTGCAACTAAATGTATCCAAAATTTAAATATCGTATAAACTTCAAAGTGACATTCTATAAACAACACTACTAACATACCGTCAATTTAAAACCAAAAGAATATATAATATTTATGCAAATAAATATTTTCTTTTTTTTTATTAAAATGTTAAATTACATTTGGTTTTCCAATGATCTTGTAATTTTGGCTCCCCACTTTTAATAGTAGTAATTTTGACCCTTATTATTTCTTCTCAATTACAATTTAAAGTCCTCCATGATTTTGACTAAATCAAAGTTAATGCAATGTTATTTTTGCACGGTGAATTTGCTGATCTTTGTTCCACTTTCACAATATGTTATAATTAAATGTATTTATATTACATTATTATCAAAGAAAATAGTATAACTGTTTTTAAAGGAAAAATGTTATAATAGTTGCTAATATCATAAGGGAGGAAGAAAGAGACTTAACGAAGTGGAAGGAAGCCATGAGATCTAAAATTGGTTCATAATGCATTTTGTTCCTCTCATCTGAAAAATTGGTGAAAACTAAATTAAATTTAACATAATAATATATTGTTATTATAAAAAAAATTTACATCGTCAACAAATTATAATATTAAATTATTAAAAATGTTTAACTTTAATCATAATTACTTTAAAATTTATATAAATAAATAATTGTAATGAATAAAAAAAAATATAACATACTATATCAGAGATATAGATTTTTTTATATTCACGAGATGTACGAAGATATAAAATTTTTTATATTCATAATGTACGAAAATTAAATTCGTAATAATATGCCAATAACACGCTAAGACAAAGGTGCACTACATTTGTGAAAATGTAAGTGTGCAGAAAAAAATGACAACAAATTTCTTTAAAAATATTAAAAGAGAGAACATATCTTACGGTATGAAAATTCAAATAGTTTAACACCATGCCGTATTATATTAAATAATACATAATATTGTTATTATTTAATTTACTTTCCCTATTAACATATTTTATATAATATAATATGTATCTTCTTATTGAATTGAACTATATCTTAGGAAAGTCATATACTATGGAAATTTTAAAAATGACCTCAAATCAATATTTGACACATTATTTGAGATACTAATGTCTTTCACACACTTTAATTATCATCTCTTAAGATTTTTTTATTAACAAGACTAGAAAGACTTCTTGCACATTTGCTACATTTTATTCTTACACAATTGTACTTTTTTCCTCTTTCTACGGTACTGAGTAGAAAAAGGAGGCATATTTTCATCTTTTAAGTCCTAAGTTTTTATATTCATTCATCTTTATTATATATTTCATGAGAAGTAAAGTTTAAATTATTGATCAAAGTCTATCATAATGAATATTGTCTTCATTATGGATCCCATTTGATGAAGTAAAGTGTATCCTTCAAAACTCAAATCCACTAGCCTCAATTCATCAATTGCATTCCTCCCTATGAGTAACTGGTTTGAGCTTAGATATTATCTTTTTAGTCTTATGCTAAAATGATATCATTGAGATCCCTACAACACAACTACCTCTCCTGCACTTGGCTCTTGAGATAAACCTCATGCTCTATTCCTTCCATTTCCATTATAAGGGACAAGGAAACAATAGAAAAAACCTATTGTAATATATATATATCATTGCTGCATATCTAAAGATTTTTATTATTGTTTATAAAAAAATGATATTTTATGTAATATACTATGAAATGGCTGCAAATCGAATTTCTACTACTATCAAATCTTTAGATTTGAACTCATGCAAACAAAACAGCCAACCAACCATCTATGTGAATATGTCTGACAAATTCTTATAAAGTATGCATATATAAATAAGTTGGCAATTGCATGCAGCTTTAAAATTTGACCTTGCTTATCTTCCTGTCAAAATTCGCTGCTCTTCTTTGTCTGTCTTCGGTAGGTAAGTGGAAAATCATTAAATATGAGAGGGACAATCAAATTAAGGTAATGATTTTAGTTTATAAAAGTGTTAGACTTGTTAATATTATTTTTGATTTAGTTAAAAATTTAAATTAGTCATCGAAAGAATATTTTGATTATAAATTATATCTTTTAAGTACTATTTTGATTATTCGAAAATTAATTTAAAATTATAGTTAAATCAAAGATCAAATACGAAAATTGTGATTTACTCGATCAATGTGTGCAGCATTACAGTTTATATGCCCTCTTTTTATTCAGCATTTTTCTTTACTTCATGCACGTTTGCATATTTTATTCTATTGTTCTTACACTTTTTAATTGAATTTAATTAGAACTTCATTTATCTCATATTAAATGTTTTATTTAAAATATTTAATTATATCGTGATATTTGTCATTTTAAATTAATATTATAACATTATTTTTTCAACTCTTTTTTTTTCTTCAAAAATTCAATATTATTAATAGCTAAACTCAAACATAAGATGTGTTGAGAAGAAGAAAAAAAAGTACAATACACAATCTTATATCAGAGTTTTTAATTACAATTTCAGATGAAATCTTTCTTGTTCAGTGAAATCACAAGAATAAAAACTCTATGTGAAATCATTTTCTTTTTTGTGTAAGATGTTTAAGAAAAGTAAAATTAACAAAATTATAATTTTAATATGATAATGGATTATGGATTCTCTAAATTGTAAAAGAACAATACACAATTTACACTATTATCGTTACATATACACTAATTAAACTTTTATTAATCAACTATATCACAATTAGTAGCTTTAGGTAGAATTAAGTTTGGAGAATAAAATCAATTTTCAAACAACTTTTAATAGAGGAAAACCGCGTCCGACAGAAAATAATGCGTGTCCTTGCTACTTGGACGTGTTTCCAAACACATTAAATTACTCAAATTATATTTAATCATAACAAATACGTGGGAGATGGATTTTTGAATTTTTTTATATTTCCAAAAGTAAATTTTTTGAAATAGAAATTACATTCATAAAATTTTCAGAATTCTACAAATTTAATTTTGAAATGTGATTTTTTATAACAAATTGTTTTAATTTTTAGATTTTTGGAACATATTTTATTCAAATTTTTTTTCATGAATTATGGAAAAATTAAAATTTTCAAAATTATGAAAATTTAAATTGTGAATTTTTGTATTTCAAAAATGTCAAAATTGAAATTTCCATAATTTAAAAATTTTCACTTTTCTGGAATGTGTTTTAAACTACGAAAATTACTTTATCTACCATAAATTTTGTGAAGGTAGGAGAATTAACTGAAATAGAAAGCAAAATTTAATTTTTTTAAAGTACAGAGCAAATTTGAGTTTTGAAAGGTTTATAGGATAGGAGTCTAAATTGTAGGATATAAAGTAAATTTTTTCTATATAGAAATTAACTTATTAGAAGGAGTGGCCCATATGCACGTGGGCAAGCTCAAGTTTTCTTCTGCCGACAATATATAGATCAAACAAGTGTTTGGTTGTTAGGTGTCCTTCAATCTCTTATTTCTGAAATGAGGATCTTTTCTGCTTCTTTTGCATCACATTATAATTATGTAATCAGAGAGAAACACTGAATATAAACAAGTATGTGATCCATAATCATACAACGTACAAGGTGGTTATACCTTACCGGTTACTTCCTTTTTCACTGCCTTATGTTAAGTGTACGAACATGTAGTTGGGACCCTAAATGTGTTTCATAAAGAAAATTCTTTATGCTAAACTAATATCTTCTTTTCACTAATTATTAATTATTAATATTTCTCTATAAAAAATTCATCCATCAACTTTTCTTTAAAGAGGAACTCGAATCATAAAATAGTTACCATTTGTGTTAGTTATGGTTAATTCAAAATGATTGTAATATGATAGTAATTCAGTTAGGATGGTTAAGAAATTGTTAAGAATGTTAGAAGTTGGTTAAAAAGTAGGTGAGATTCAGTTTTGTAATATACTATAAAAGGGTGTAATATTGTTTGATAAATAAGAAGTAATACGGAGAACATTCTCTAGATTGATAATCATTCTCCGTTTTCTGAACATTCTATTTTCTTTTCTCTTCTTCTCAATTTCAATTCCTCTCAATTATACAACCTGTTCTAACAATTTGTTTATCAGATATAACATGGTTATTATTAAAAAAAATTCCCTATGCCAACTCCTTAGTTAAGTTTTTTTGGGTACATAATCCTCACAAGTACAGTGGGATGTTAACTTTTGAGGGTCATTTAAAAAAAATAAGGAGAAATAACAATTGTTTTAAAAGGAATTTGAATTTTTACAAAATTAAGTTATTTTTGTTATACATTTTTAATATTATTACTCTCATAAAAAACGCTTAGTTACAGAAGTATTATAGGTGCATTTTAATTACGAAAGAGTCTATTTGCCATTTGATTAAATTTATAGAGATGTTGACTTTTATAAAATATTTAATTGCAGTTTTGATCTCTTTATTTTCATAATTTCATGGTATCAGTTTTTTTATTTTAAAATTCGATAGTTTTTGTCTCTCTCATATTTTTGAACTAAAAAAATGATGATTTGACATATTTTAAATGATGTGGCATATGATTTCATGATATAGAATCATTTTGATGCATTAATTAATCAATTGTCATTAATTAAATTACAAAAATAAAAATTTTCAGAAGTTGAAAGTTAAGATTTTAGAGGATTTTATTGCGATTTCATATGTGTTAGTCATTATAAATCATCCTATCATATTGTCATTTTTTTAGTTAAAAATCAGAATAATATCTAAAACTGTCAAATTTTAAAATAAAAAAATTGATTTTGTGAATTAATAAAAATAAGAGACTAAAACTGCAATTAAGTCTATAAAAATTCATCATAGTACACTTATAGCATATACAGCTATGAACTCAATATGAGTTAATTAAATGGGATCCATTGTGCCACATCATTTCCAAACAACTCATTCATTTTTTACTCCAACGGTGAACTCAACATGGGTTCATTAAATATGGTCCACTATACCACTAACAAAGATCCCACAACTTTAATTTATACATTAATTTTTTTACAGCTTAAAATATTAATTTAAATATTTCAATTAATATTATTATACATTATTTTAATTTAAATTTAAAATAAAATTGAACTTAAATTTTTTATAACAATAATAAAAATTAAATGTTAAAATACATGACATAAATAATTAAAAAATAATAAAAGTAAATAATAATAGGGTAACGGTCATAAATTTATTATTATTAATAAAATAATAAAAAAGGTAACGGATATAAAATTATTATTATTAATAAATTAATAAAAAAATGTAACGGTTATATCAAAGTACCGTTCCTTCCTGAGTTCCTTCATGAGAGAACCGAGATTACAGCTTGACACAACTCCAACGGTGAACTCCTAAAAAACTCACGGTTACGTTATTCCACGCTGACGGACGAACTTAATTTTACTCCTGTTGAAGATGCTCTTAGATATCAATCCATCGGTGTAGGGGACTTTGGGGTACATTGTTGAGTTGTAGTATTTGATTATATTAATGTTAAAAGTGGTGCAAAAATAACGTTGTTCCTTATGTTATTTATTGTAGAAATCCAATTATTGTCCTCTTATGACTATGGATATTTTGTACATGAATCCGTGACACACGAGAAAGGTGGAAAAAAAAAGTAAATAAGGGCTACTTCACCTACACGACGCAACAACAAAGTCACTTGAAACAGAAGTTACAGAACAACGATTCGTAAGCTTTAAGACCAAATTAATAGTATGAGAGTAACTTTACCGATTTTTGCTCTTGCAATGACTAATGTCAAATAACACACTAAAATTGGCCTTATTTAGGAAAAAGGAAAAACTACAGTATTTTGTCAAATATGCTGAGGTAAGATGTTTTGTTCTGCCCCTTCACTCATGTAAAGAGACAACTAGTTATGCTTAGCGTCAATGCATCTATCCGAAAATCTTGAATTTTTCTCCTTTATGTGACAAATTGTATGAATTAATGGGTAAAAAGCTAGTGAAATAAAAAAAAATATTATAAATTTTTTTTTAATTTTTTATAGATAAATATTAATAAATTAGTAATTAAATTAATTTTTTTATTTGAACTCAATATTTTCTCTTTATAACTCTTTCATTATCCTTTTGTTCATTAATCGAACTATCTACGCGCAGAACTTATCATTAATCTTATGCTTGATATAAGTTACTCACACTCAATTTGATTTTGGAATCATTAAAAAAAAAAAGTAATTATAGAGAAGTTTAGTGTTTGTTTGGGAGTTCAAATATTTACGGTGCCCCGTGAGGTGGAAGCTATTACTTGAGCAATACGTGTGTTTTTACGTTTTCTTATGTTTTCTCGCATCTCAATTTCTTATGACCTGGATTTTCTCAAAGTTAGAAAATAGAAAGTTTATTTAAATTAACTTTGTTTATGCGGTAACTAAAATTAATTTTAAATAAATTTTTAATTAAAATTAAGTTGATTGTAAAGTAATTTATATTTAATAAATTTTAATATAAAAATTAAATTTTGATTTAAAAATTACAATCATAACTTTAAATTATAATCAATTATAAAGGTTGAATCAATTCTGTTTGACAACACGTTTAGATGTTGTCAAGTAGAATTGAATCTACCTTCTTTATTGATTCTAAGTTGAAATTAGTATTTGTAGTTTTTGAATCAAAATGTGATTTTTATACTTAAATTTATTGTTGAACTTACTTTTATATAAACATAAATTATTTTACACACGTTTAAATATAAATCATTTCCGTTCAAACTTAATTTTAACTAAAATCAGTTAAAATTAATAAGAATCAAAACCAAGTTGGCAATATTAATCTAACGAAGCACAATAAGTGATAGAATAAGAAAAGGTAAAAATTCATTTACAATTACTAATGAACAAATATTATTCTTTTCTGTACTAATAATTTTCACAACTAATTATATTTCCACCATTATGATTCTATGGGTTATTTGACTATTGCCACAACACCAAAACTCGTAAAATAAAATAAACAAAAAGAAATAAGATACAACAAGATCTTGCTTGAAATTAAGGTCTATGGATTCAATAGACCCAACTCAGCTTTGCACAAAATGCAAAGGTCAATAAACTATATATATGATGGCTAACTAATTTAAACATCATAATATGTTTAAGACTTTAAGATACACCTTAGAATTAACCAAACCCATTATTTGACAACAAAAAACAAACTCAAAGACCAACTTTATCCTAGAAAACAAAGTTGACCTTAAAACATAAAGAGCAAAACAAAGAGATTAATTACATATAAACTCTAATAAAGTGCATATTTGGTTTGACAACAAATTAATTTATAAAATCCCATATTCGATTTTAACAAAAATTACATTTTAAAACTTTGATATTATCACGGTGTTATCATAATTTCGTTAAATTTACTGTGATTCCAAACATGCAGTAACCCAAGCAAGCTCGTTAGAGTAGAATCCATATTAAGTTTACCTTTTGGAGAATCCTAGGAATCCACTATTAACCATAGTGCTTGTTGAACGAGGAAGACCAAAACATAGTGTTGAAGTAGGTGAATTAGCATCTTCTTCTATTTCTTCATCTTTTCCAAAATCAAAAGATGAACCATAGCTTAAGAAACGCCTCCTTCTTCCAATCTTCTTTAATGATGATGATGATGATGAGTCAGAGGAAGAACATGAAGTAGAGGAATAATTATAAGGTGGAGAAGAAAGTGAAGATGATGTTGATGACATAATATTTTTCTTGAGATTTAGTTTTGGGAAAAGTGCAAGAAAAAGATTGGATCTTGAGTTTTTGTTTTTCAATGGATTTTTGCATGAAGTGTTTTTGAGATAATAAGAAGGTGGAGGAGTAAGAGGAGGAAGAGTTTGTTTTGAGAAAGTGTATTTGGGTGTGCCAGGTTGAGATTCCCAAACAAAAGGAACTGTAATAGCTACTCTAAAAGATGGATTTGTTATGGAACTTTCTTTTGTAAGAAGCCTGCAAAAAAACTTGTCATCTTGCTTGATTTGGAGGATTGTCTTTTGAGGTTGCTCAGATTTGGAACTAAACATGTTTGACAATAAGAATTTTGGTTACTTGGTTTTTTGATGAATGATGTAAAATGGGTTTGAAGTTTGTAAGTGAGAAAGAAGAGATATAGAGTTTGGACTTTGAATTTTTATTTATTTTATATTTTATATTTAAATGATAGTGTTAACTGTTAAGTGTCACATAGCAATGAAGTCAGCATTTTGTATATATCTTTTTAGTTTGGAACACATGCAACTTGATTATTGAGAGTGATTGGTTTACTGTTTAAATTGCAAAAGTTGTGCAAGTAATGGTGTGTTTTGTCCATTTCTCTTTACTTGTTTTATTGCATGTTGTGACCAAAATTTGAGCCTATAACTTTGTGCTTCTCTCCATAAAAGATATGGTAAAAATATTTGATAGGTTAACATGCGAGTTAAAATTTGTAATATTTATTTCTTTCATTTAGTGAATTATTGTTTCACCTGCTAAATTTTTTTAAATAAAAAAACGTTTGCTTTTTCCTTTATTTGTGTTTTTTAGTGTAGGATTGATTTTGTGCTTAGGTGGATAAAACACGATGAGCAACTATAATATTATAAAAGTTATACTGTATTATTTTTATCAAATTATGACAATTCATCCTAATTTTATCAATGTCGTTTAACTTATTTCGCTTCTACTTTTCTATATTTTAAATAAATTAACAAACATTAATCTACCTCGAAATAAGTAGGAAACCATAAATATAAATAAGTCACAAAATAGTGATTTAAAAAAATTATAATAACTGAAAATTATTATTGCTCAAATAGATCTGCTTCATATTTATCTAAAAATAAATAGATAGATCCAATCATTTAATGTTATGCCATTTTTTTATATTTAATTACTTAATAAAAGTAAATTTGTCTTCGAGGTATTAGTACCCAACAAAACTCTAAGATAATAATAATAATAATAATAATAATAATAATAATAATAATAATAATAATAATAATAGTAATAAAACCTTTAAAATAATCTAAAATCCAAATATT
>JBBPBQ010020321.1:6517724-6535747 GCA_037974755.1 Cicer yamashitae | reverse complement strand
TTTGACAAAAATATAATTTTGGTCATTTATCATTTTTTTTAATATTTATTTTGATCATTTATCTTTTATTTATTTGTTTTGGTCATTTATCTTTTATTTATTTATTTTTTTTGGTCATTTATCTTTTATTTATTTATTTTTATCTTTTATCTTTTACGTAAGATTCGTTTTAATCCCTAATAAAACGACAGACTTGTATCGAACAAAAAAAATGATAAATTTGTATAATTTTATAAAAAATTAAAATAATTACTAATAAAAAACGAAAGATTAAAATAAAAGATAAAATGATAAAAAAAATAAAAGAACAAATTGAATATGAAGTATAAGATAAAAAATCAAAATTGTATTTAAATTATAATTTTTCTTAAAAAAATAATTATTTTATGAAAAAAAATTGTTATCCCCTCCTATATTGCAATTTTGCAGAAGTAAATGGTAATAATTGCGTATTCGAATGGGTATTATGGAAACCTAATTTCAAACGTTCACTTGAACCTCTCCTATATAATTTTTGCTCTTTTTTTCCCTCTCACTCTCACTCTCACTCTCACTCTCACACGACACCACACCACACCGTTTTATGTACTACTAACACACCACCAACTATTCATTCATTCTTGTCCTTTTCCTTCTCTCTCTCTCTCTCTCTCTCTCTCTCTCTATTCAAATCAAATTCGTTTGTTTCCCCTTCTCTGTGTAGTACTAGAAGTACTGAACATGGAACCCGAAGTTATTAAAACCACGGCGAACCGAGCTGAGCCGGGTTCGTCGAAGAAGAAGAATGATCATTTCAGAACAGAGATTGACACGTCAGCTCCCTTTGAATCGGTGAAGGAAGCTGTTAACCGGTTCGGTGGTGTTGGTTACTGGAAACCCCTTTACAACAATCTTCCATCTCCCACTTCTCATTCTAAGGTATTCTCTCCTCTATTTTATTTCAATGTAGAGTTTTTTTTTTTTTTTTGTGTGTAAATTTGAAATTTATAACTATGAGAAGGAGGGTTTGATTTTTATTTTTTAACTAGTTTGTTTCTCCATGTTTAGTCCATGCATTATGAGATATCAAATTTTGTTTCTGTTATTTTGAATGCTAAGGTTCCTTGGATCTGATGAACTGCAATTAAGTCATATGTAGAGATATTTATAGATGGAGAATGTTACAAAATATGGGAATTAGATAAATAATATTGTTCTCATTTCTATTTTGATTTTAGTTAATTGATCATTGATCTCTAATGCAAAGCTACAATGTCAGTGAACCCCAAATATTTGATACCATATGGTCTAGATACGTTAAGTTAACACAATTATATATATAACAAAATCATAGAACCTTGTCTTTTTCTTATCCATATCTGAATTGTATTATTTGCCTTGAAAATATGGCACTAAATATCGTTAGTCCTGTTTAAATTATGTCTTGACATATCGGCATCGAATATGTATACGACTCGATACCTTATCAATTTTGGAGTATTTGGACTTCATTTTGCGTTGATCATATAGAGGATTCACACGAAGAAATAAAATTAGTCTATCGTTTTCCATCATTGGAGGAGCTACATTGTCCTTCTACACCCCCATTTAAGATCTATGAAATCTGGCATAGTAACTTATTCTGTGTGCAAATTAACTTTTACGAAAATATTCTCATCGAGCTATATACTAAGTTTTCAGCCTCTCTTTTGTTAGCATCACCACGTAGAAGAGCTTGATGGGGAGGAACAGGAGGAGCAAGCAAGGGTGTTGGAGAAAGAACTGATCCTTAAAGAAAGGGAGACTCTTGATGTATTGAAAGAATTGGAAAAGACCAAAAGGCTTGTTGAAGATTTGAAATCAAAGCTGCAGAAGGAAGAATCTGAAGCAAATTTGAACAATCAAAGATTGATTGTAGAGGAGAAAGAAGTAAAGGAAAACCAATCAAGCAAGTATGAGGTATATCAACCGATGAAGGAATGTTCTATGCCTTCGCATTTATCTTCTCCGGACTTGATACTAATGGAATTGAAGCAGGCCAAGTTGAACCTAACCAAAACAACTCATGATATTGCCGATGTACGAGCTACTGTTGAATCCCTTAATAAGAAATTAGAAAAAGAAAGGATGTCACTTGAGAAAACCCGGGAGAGGTTAACTCAAAATTGTTCAAAAATGTCTTCTCTTGAAGAAGAGCTAAACAAAACCAGATTAAGACTGCAAGTGGCAAAAGGTGTTGCTTCTGGTGATCCTTCAGATGTTACAATAGAGCTCGAGCGATTGAGTTCTGAAGCCGAGCATTTCAGAAAAAGGAGAGAATCTGCAAAATTGGAAGTTTTGAAAACAATGTCTGAGATTGAGCTGACAACAGCGATGATAAGAACTGCAGAACTCAGGTTGGTTGCGGCAAGGAGAACGAAGGAAGCTGCTAGAACTGCAGAAGCTGCTACCATTGCTGAAATTGATGCATTGTCTAAATCTAACAACGAAGGTTCACCACAAGAGTGTATGCAAAAGCGAAGGGAAATTACTCTTTCATTGGAAGAATATACTACTCTGACCCAAAAAGCTCGAGATGCAGAGGAACAATCTAAAAAGAGAGTGGCAGACGCTATGCTTGAAGTTGATGAAGCAAATTCATTACAAACGGATATTTTGAAAAGGGTAGACGAAGCGACAGAAGAAGCTAAAACCTGCAAGAAGGCCCTAGAAGAAGCTCTAGAAAGGGTAGAGGCTGCAGATAGAGGGAAACTAGAAGTCGAAGAGGCTTTAAGGAAGTGGCGATCCGACAGTCACAAAAGGCGTTCTTTGACGAATAACTCTACAAAGTTTAAAAACTCCGGTCCGTCTGAACATAGGAGAGATTTTAGATTACTTGATGTAAATGGATTGAACTTAGTAAACGATGAAGCCAAGCCTGTTTTGATGCCGACTCTATCGATAGGACAAATATTGAGCAGGAAGCTTCTTATGCCAGAAGTGTTTGAAGGGGGGATGATGCATGGAGAAAGAATCTCGGTGAAACGGAAAGTGTCATTAGGTCAGAGGCTTGGCAATAACAATGATGTTCAATTGGTTGATGGACAAATTGAGAAAGAAAATGATCAGAAGCAGTTTTCTGCCAAGAGAAAGAAATTTGGGTTTGCAAGGTTCTCACTTCTTTTGTCAAAACAGCATAAGAAGAAGAAGAGTAAACCAATGCTGAATTTGAGGTGAATAGCACTGACAAGGGAACGTTTTTTATTTCACTCTATTTGGCAGAACCAAGATGCATCACTCTTTTATTTTAATGTACTAAATAGAGAATATAATTTATATGTTCAGTTATGTTATTCCCTGCATTTTACAATTATTTTTTGTGGTATTCAGGTTACTTTGAAAAAGCTAAGATCCTTTATTAGGTTTTCTTATTATACCACTTTATTAACGAGGATTATACCATGCACCCCCACATCTAAATCTGCCACCCCCTCATCTAAATCTGTCACCCCTTCAATCAATGTGAAAATACAATTTTGCCCTTTATAAAATCTTTAACTTTTTTAACTTCTCATTTTGTCACCTCTTTTTAAAATATTCGAAAGTTTCCAAAGTTTCGAAATGACAATTTTTAGAATTTTCGAAACTTTCGAACAATTCGAAACTTTCGAAATAGAAAATTTCAGAATTTTCGAAACATTCAAATAATTCAAAACTTTCGAAATAGGAAAATTCCGGAACTTTCCATATTTAAAAATTTCGAAACTTTCTTGGAAAATTTTGAAACTTTCCAAATTTTTGAAATGTAATTCTTATTTCGAAAATTTCTAGATTTGGAAACTTTCGAAATTTTCCAGATTTGAAAATTTTTGAAACTTTCTAGATTTGAAAACTTTCGAAACTTTCCAAATTTTCGAAATGTAATCCTTATTTCGAAAATTTGAAACTTCCAAAAGTTTCGAAAGTTTAAAACTTTTGAAACTATTAATTTTGAAACTTATTATAAATTATTAAAAGGATAAAATTGTATTTTTCATGTATCTTGAGGGGGTGACAGGTATAAGTGTGGAGTGCATGGTATAATCTTCCTTTTTAACATGTACATGTAGGGTTGGCCCAAGACCAGTGAGACAAGGGTTTTTTTTTTGCCTTAAAAGGCCCCTCATATTAGTAAAAAAAACATATTTAACAAACAAAAAGGTTGACCAAGTATTTTACTTAATATTTTTAAAAAAAAGTCTCAAACTTCGTTTTTAATCTCACCCTTTGATGGGTGGAGACTTCATGACATGTTAACAAAAAATAAATAAATAAATATGTGCATGCTAACTCATATCATCATCCAAATAGTATTTTGGGTGAAAGATATTTTTGAATTTCAGAGATGGTGTTCGCATTTTGGATCGAATGCTAATCATATTTACAAAGTTGTTGTGTGAGTTCGTATTCCAAACTTGTTCGCATTCAGATTAAATTATTAACCATACAAAAAAAGAATACACCTAAGTTTTTTCATCGTAAAAATAAATGTATTTCAAACTGCACGAATACAAGAAATAACGGATCAATTTGGACATATTATAGGAAGTTAAAAAGTACTCGAACATGCTCATCGTCTCTGGTTTCCTACATATGTCTGATTGCATGAACGAAGTTTCCTACTCCCGTACCATGATTTCACGAGTTCATCTACATTTTTGTCACACTAGCTTACTTCCTCAACAAAAATATATCAAAGATATTGATATATTTGATCAAAATATATCATTTTTCTTTTAATAAAAAAATATAATTTTCTTGAGAACTTCTTTAATACATTCATAAATTGAAAGGTTTTGTATATTTGTTCTATATATCGATAAATCAACAATTATTTTTATAAATTAAATAATTATTTATTGACTTTTATATTTTAAGAAATATAATTTGATAATACTAATACAAATTTTTTACATTTTATCATAAAAAAATTCAATATTCACTATTATGAATAATACAAAATTAAATTTTATTTCACCGTCATTTTTTGTAAATAATACTTAGTTATTATAATTATATAAATGATAAGAAATAATTTTTCAACGAATAAACTTATTTAACTATTAATTGAAAAATGAAATGCACCAGTACATCGAATTGACTCATATAGCGTAATTTTTTTATTTATTTTTTAACCCGTAAAAGGACATTTTATATTTTTTGTCTGATTTACTAAATATTTTTGTTTCATATATGTTATTATTTTTTTTATTAAAATAAATGATATTCATTGATTTAAATTGTAAAATAAAGATGAATCTGTGAATAAACACCCAAGTTAATAACGTAAAACGACAACGGACCTACAATTATGACAAATTCAAGTGTCTAGAATACATATGTCTTCTGATATGTGACGATATTAAAATCATTAATTGAAATATATAATTGATCAAAGTTATACTATGTCAATATGAATCAAAACAAATATTGCACAAAGATGGAAAAAACGTCACGACAGAAAAACAAAAAACAAAAGAAAAAATACGAATTCATCACACTGATGACTCATTATGACTTAATGACACTACCTATAAATTGACTCATTATGACTCATCACACTGATGACTCATTATGACTTAATGACATTACCTATAAAATAAATTATAGTAACCACTAAATATTAAGAGCTAGAACTTGAAAAGACAAAGGTTATAGTAACCACTAAATATTAAAAGAATCAATCTTATATGTTAATACTTATATATTTGATGGACGTTTCACATTAAATGACACTACCTATAAATTGATCATCTCTCTGCACATAAAAGACACGTTCATTTTTCTGGTTACATACACAAAATAATTTTCATCCTTATGTGTGTTTCGAAAAAATGGTAAATGGAGAGAAACTATTTTATTATATCAACTTGGTGTGAAGTACTATGGCTTCCTCTTCGAATTTGAGTATGTGAAAATCATAAACTTCAAAATATTTACGTTGTTGAATGTTTGCGCTAAAAGTTTATTATGACACTTAAGTTTTACAACAACATCCAAGTTAATAGTATAAAATAGAAAAATGTCTAAAAATGTGACAAAACTTACAAACATGACAATATTAAAGTGTCTGAGATATCCATATCTCTGGAGCTGTAATATTGAAGACGCCAAAGTCGTTGATTGAATATGATATATTCGATCGAAGTTGATATATTAATCTGAAACAAATGAACACCACCATAAGACATGAAATTAAATAAAGTTAACACTAAGACGACAGACAAAACAATGTCTCACTTAGACGACAAAGGTTTTGTTTGGTAAGACCAAAAAATGAGCTTATGGATTTGTTTGGTAAAATTAGCTGATAGTTAACAAACTAATTGAAGTGTTTAGTAAAATTAGCAGTTCACTTAACTTAAAATGTAAAATGACATAGAAAGACATTCTTAATTAAAAATAAATTTTATCAATTAATGTTTAAAATATTTTAAAAATAGTAGTGCAAATTTTCTTTTTACATTTTAAGAGAAAAAAATAGAAAAAAAAGACTTTAAAGCAACCAGATTTTCTTTTCTTTTGATCGTTGAGATAAAAAATCTATATACAAAAAGTATGGTAAAATAGTTTTTTTAAAATTTGTGAAAATTACAAAGGTAACTTATAATATGGAGTGATGTAGTAGTACATTAAATTGTTGATTATGAAAAATGTGCCTTCCTTAATTCCTTTGGCCACCTTTATGGATGCTTAAGAGTTACTCCTAAAGCATTGATCTGTATTTTCACTTTCCTCTATCCAATTTTTCCCTTTAAAATATCTATGAGAGAATCTATCAAAGGGTCTTGATTTTGTTGATCAAAACTAACCTCCCTCCTAGATTAAAACACGTCATCATAATTAAGAGTAAGGAATACAATGGAACACACCACACTGAATAACTTCTCAATCTCCATGAAAATTGAAGCAGATATTGAATGTTAAGTAAAGTTAAGAAAGAAACCAAACATTCATTAGCATCCCAACCTACACGCCACTCAAAGTCATAGAAAGGAAAGGAATAACTACCCTCTTCTCTTCTTTCATTTTCCTCATTCTTTCTAATCACAAAAACAAAAGGTAATCTTTCTTCTTCTTCTTACCATGCAACTTTTAAATACAAAAGAAAAAATGTCTCTTGATACATTTTTTATGGTTCTGATCTATTGAGGGTTGAACCTCAACCTGTGATGTTGTGATAAGACAGTTAATCTAGCTAGTTATCAGGAACAACATGCAATGATATACTAATCTCAGTTCTCATTTAATGAATATGTGAACTCTGTCTTAGTATTTCAACTGGTAGAAATTGACATTTTTCTTGTTTTAATATTTAGTCTGTTATAGGAAGCATGGGAGGGAGAATTGGACTGTTGTTTCTTGTGGTAGTAGGTGTTGTTTTGGCTTGTGATGCAAGAGGACTGGCAAACCCTTATAGATGGAGCATTATTGCTGCAAACTCTGCCTCTTCTGGTAACATTCTTTACTGATATATATCATCCTTACCTACATTATGTGTTTATGTATAAGTTATATATAAAGTCAAATTGTTTTCATAATTTATTGTAGAGAGTTTATGGAAATAAGTTGAAAACAACTCATGAATATGCCATAAGCTGTTTTTATAAGCTCTCCTAAATAATCTCACAAGTGCTTAGGTAGACTCAAATAAGCCATTATGCTGGTAGGTATAGTTGAGACATACCTTGTACATTGCATTCTCAATCTCACATATTGACATATTGTTTATAGATTTTACCCATCAAAAATGAAAATAAAAAGCTTTCAATTGGCATTGATAACCAGTTAATTGTTAAAAGTAAGCTCAGATTAGATTAAAGTGTGGTTAGGAAAGTTTATTGAGTGTAGTAATTAAGGCATAACAATTTCTATAAATGCCGGAAGAATGGGATGGAATGAGTCTTGGTAACTTCAGCTAGGCACTTCAAAAATACATTTAACTCCTCACTTTTGTTGCATAACATGAAATTCTGTAGTATAGGTGAAATATGCATAAAAGGTACACTCTTCTTAACTTTAAGCTTGTTTGGTTAACTAGCTTAATTAAATTCTTATTCATATGCTATTTTTGAAACCATATTAAAATAAGTTGAAAACAACTTATCTGAGATATCATAAGTTATCTTTTATAAGTGTATCTTAATTCCTAACAGTAATATAGGTTTTATATCATGAGACATACTACCAATTAAGCTCTTCTAAATGCTCCATTAGTAATGAAGGGGCCAATTTGTCAATAATATAAGAGCTAATAGGAAAGGTTTTCAAGTTTTCATCAGATCAATGAAGCAAATGTGGTTTGACTAACCATCACATGCAAATCTTAAATACTTGGAAGATTTTGTTGTTGTTGTTGAATACAGTTTGAAATACAAATGTGGCATGAGTTAGTCGTTTTGTTTACCTATCTTGATACTGCAGAACTAGGCAGAATACCAGATGTGTGTGCACTTTGTGAGGAATATACTTCCAAGGCACTTGATTATCTAAATGAAAACAAGACGCAGAATGAGATCATTGATATTCTTCATAATACTTGTCACCAGCTTCACACTTTTGAGAAGAAGGTTGGTCTCCTTTTGCTTCTCATGTTCGGTTTGGGCAATGTAGTTGTTCTATGCTTTGAAAAAAAACCTTTAACTTGAGTACAAGGTCGGTCATCTTTATAAAATCGGCTTATAAGGTGAGCCGCTCTTTATAAACCTTTTTTAGACCATATCTTTTTTCAATGTGGGACTTTGGTTTTTTTCAGTTACTCATTTGTGTCCAGCACTATAGGGCTTATAAATAATATGATTGGTTGGCCTGAATCGATTTACTCTAGTACCATATTCGGTTTTTATATTAGGTCTGACTCATTCTTACAAAAATGTGAGGTGATAGGTCACATTGACACTCTTTATAAATTCTTTTCAGATCTTATTTCTGTTCAATATAAGATTTGAGGATTGTAAAGGGTGCATAAGTGAATCAATCACAACTTATTAGAATTTATATGAACTCATGTGTGTCTTCTAAATTGTGCAGTGCATCAATTTGGTGGACTATTATGTGCCTCTTTTCTTCTTAGAAGCAACCTCAGTTCAGCCTGGAGATTTCTGCAATAAGGTCAACCTTTGTCAGACCATTGCTGATCTTTCCTTACAAGTTCAAGAAAATAGCTGTGAGTTTTGTGAAGATACTGTTTCAGCACTGTTGGCTAAGATAAAAGATCCTGACACAGAGGTAAGGAATTTCATCTTATGTTGCATGCTTCAATTACTTCTATAACTTCAAAGTGATTGTTTTGGGAATATATTTAATACTACTATCAATTTTTTTAATTTCCATGATATATAGATAATAGATTTGACCTTTCCATTGTCTTAATCCTACTTCCAATTAACCCTGCTTGATTAAAGTTACATTTTGTGTAATGAAATATTAACCTTTCATTATAATGTCAGCTTGAGATAATTGAGACACTACTGAAGGTGTGCAATTCAGTGGACAAGTTTGCCAGCAAGGTAAGAAAAATAAACTACTGAATTTTCCACATTTTTCTAATGATTGTTTGCTAATTGCACCTCCTAGAGAAATAAACTAACAGGCTACTTATCTTAGCATCATGATAAATTTCTTAACTGTTATGAATGCATAAGAATGTAATCTTCCTAATCAACTTTTTCTTTTCATGTACTGATTTCATTACACTTTCCGAAATGGTTGTGCAGTGCAAGAGGGTGGTTTTAGAGTATGGTCCTTTGGTTTTTGAAAATGCAGAGAAATTCCTAGAGAAGACAGATATATGCACTGCATTACATGCTTGCAAGGAATCAACACTACTTTCCAAATCCTTACTTTCTGAACTCTTAAGTCTTTATCATGGAAACACTTCAAGCAGAATGTTACACTTGCTGAAGATTGCTCTATATTGAGTGAAAAATAGAGTGATTCAAATTTGACACACTACTAATGTAATGTATTTTATACTTTTATCTTTGATGTATTGGCACATCATAACAAATGTTGGTTCCTGTAAGAAGTGCTTGTAATAGTTAACTTTGTTGTAATACATTATTCAAGTTTTACCCAATTGCAATTATTTTTGTCCTAAATTAAAAAAAAGTACTAGAAAATTTGTTGGTTTTAAAGCACATATACATAGAAAAGCAAATGCTTTATTGTAACTATCGCAATACATTCCTACAAAATTTGGAGGAGATGAATGACAAAAAGATTATGGTTTCAACTCTCTAATTAATAAATAATTATTAAAATTAGTTATTTAAAAAAATACAAATATATTTCTTTTTTATTTTTATCAAATAACATGTGAATATTATTTATAAATAAAAGATCTAAATTGTGAATCAAAATATGTATATTTAAATTGAGTAATTTATTTCATTACAAAATAATTATAAAACAAGATACAATAGTTTTTCACTTTAATCTATCAATCTACCATTATAATATTAAACATAATATAATTGAATTTAATATCTTTAACCTCTTTATTAATCATCATTGTTTGACACATTTTTAACTTCATTGATGTGTATGAAATTTGTTTTAAATATCTAAAATTTATTACATAAATATAGTATAAATATAGTATGATTGTCATAAGAGTGTCGATTATCGACATGGTGCACATATTCAACATCGCCACACGCCTAATTTGAGTGATTAATAGGTTTTGTGTTTAACATGCATCTGGACACTAGAATTTCCACAGAATCGCAAATCCAACCGAGTGCTTATGTTTCTTTCAATTCACATTAATGAATTGACACCATGTCTCATCATAACCATACAAAGTTAATTAACGCACATTAATGATTATTATGTGTGGTGCCACAAACTTCAGAATCAAATCTTTCCAAGTGTCGAACAATTAACTGGAAACAATCACCTAGATAGTGATAGCTTAACTATTTTCCTTGCTACTGTATATACCACTAGTTTTTCTTGACCTATATTGATCGGAAAACAAAGTTATATATATATATATATATATATAGCTAATATATATACCACTAATTTTTCTTGACATATATTGATCGGAAGTGTCTATATATATATATATACACCATTAGTTTTTCTTGACCTATACTGATCGGAAAACAACGTTATACGTGTGTGTATATATTTAAGGACGAGAATTGAATATTTGATTTCTTCAACGAGTCAATTTTATCTTCTTTTTAAAGTTGATGTTATTATTATTAAAAAAAGTTAAATTTTTTTATAAAATATTATTTATACCTATATATTCTCTATTTTATATGTCAAAATATTTATATATATATATATATATATATGCGCCAAAAAATAATAGAGACAAACACATGATATAATAAATTTGACATACCGATGTTCCAAATCAACCACCTATCACTTGCAATACTTTAAAAAATATACTAAATAAAAAGAGGAAACATAAAGTTTAGGGACCAATATCCAAGGTAATAAATGTGCAAAAACAACAATTGTTTTGTTAAAATCTTTATCAGAAATTCAAAAGAGATAAAACCATAGGATGGAAAAAAGAGTGTCTTGCGGAAACAAAGCTAAATAAATACATAAGACAACACAACAAAAAACAAACAATCCCTGAAAAGAAGGGTACATCAAGAAAATCTAAAATTAGGAAATTGATCTAATACATATAGCACGATATAATACAACTATATCATTTTATTCATCGGTGATAAACATTTGTCACGTTTATAATTTATAAAGTAAAATATAATTAATGTTATTATTTTTCTCACACTTTATCTATAAGTATTCAAGACACACACTAATAATCAAATATACACTCTTTTCTTAATTATTTGAAATATGATGTAATATTTATACTCATTGATCAATTACAAATATTTGTCATGTGAATGAGTTAAATAGTAAATTATAATAAATTAAATTTTATGTATTATAATTACTTCAAAGTTTCATCTAAAAGATATTCAAGAAACATATTACTAATGACATACATATTTATCTTTTAATTAATTGATTCGTGAAAGACCAACTTTTTGATAAATTAACTAATGACAAATATTTGTCTTGTATTATAATTTTCTTCAAATTTTTATTTAGAAGATACATAATACTAATGAAATACAAATTTATCTCTTAAGTAGTTGAATCGTGATCCGTGAAATTCCATCTTCTAACTAATTGATTAGTGACAACATTGTTTCATACATGATTTATACAGTAAATTACAATTAAATATTATAATTTTTTCAAAATTATTATATAGAAGATATTATAGAGACACACTACTAACCAAATATATATTTCTCTTTTAACTAATTGAGTCGTAAAAGATCATATTCTAACTAATTGATTGGTGACAAACACTCTCATGTGTTTTCATTCAATGAATTATAATTATTGTATTTCAAATTTTTATCAAGACGATGTTAAAGACATAAGTAAAAGTTACATCTATATATATATATATATATATATATGTATTTCTCTCTTAACTAATGATAACTTGTACAGGACTATGAAGAAAAAAGAGTGCTCCGATACTATCAAAATTTTAATCAATAATTGAGTTAGTTTTTTATCAACTCATCTACATCAGCATTCATATATTGCATATTAAAGATTGACTAAATCAATAGTACTAGTACATCTATCCATTGATTTTAGTTCCCAACAATTGTATAAATTATTTTCATAATTAAAAATCATAACAAAAAAAAAAAAATCCAAAGTGCAAAACTTAAAATTTTGGTGGGGCTAAATCTATAACCTAGTCTTATTGATTCATTAAAGTCGTGTGTCATTCAATTATTAGTTAATTAATTTGATAATACAAAAATATATCAATTTCCAAATGTATCGGAGAAGTCTCTTTAACTAATTGGTTCATGAAATGCCATCTTCTAACTGATTGATTAGTAAGAAAACATTTATCATGTATATATATAATTTATACAGTAAATTATAACTAGTGTATTGTATTTTTCTTTAATTTTTTATCTTGAAAATTTTCAAGAAACATTTTACTAATGTATTATATCATTTGTATTTTATAAAAAAAATATCATTAGTATATTATAATCTTTTTCAAACAAACTTGATGTAAAAGACATTCAAACAATACACTTCTAATAATATACATATTTATCTTTTAATTAATTATCTACGAAAACTTTTGTAACTAATGTACTAGTTGTAATATTGTTACATCTTATTGAGTAATAGTGCCTCTTATACTCCTAAGATATATTTTGATTACCAAAAATAATTTGGTTGTTGATCTGGAAAATTGGTTTGCATGAAAATAGAGTAAGAATTAATCGATTGAACTAACTGAGAGATGGAGAAATGGTTTGAAATGAGAGGAGAAAGAGACTTTTTCTTTAGAATAGTGTTGGATAGAGTGGGAAATTTGGTTCCGTCCAATGTCTTGTCCAAAGAAAGAAGAAAGTCAAATCAATATTAATTAATTATGTGGTAAGAAGCCACAAATGTGCTTACTTCAATTTATTAGAAAATGTTAAATGAGTGGTGCTTGAGTATTAGTAAAATCATCTGACTATCCTATTCTAAATTAGTTTTCAATTGTGTGTGACTTTTTTTTTAATAATTATATTATCTTATTTGTAAAAGAAAATGTTAAATACGTATTAATGAGAGTGTATAACTTTCTTAAATTAAATTTAGATAATTATAGTATTGGTGAATAATACGTTACAATTTGGTTTTTTTAAGTACGGTTTGAATTAATTTTTGGTTTATTTTAATAGTCTTAAATTTTTGTTTGGGTCAGTTTTTAATTTTTTTCTTTAACTCTCCTAATATCAATTAATAATGGCAATTTAGGACATTATGGTTGACAAATAAGTAGTTGAATTTGAAAAGATATAATTCATTTTTTTGCGAAGATAGTTCCAGAAATAACTCTTTTAGTTACGGCAACATTTCTTGATAGTTCTAGAAATGTCGCTGTAACTACTTGTACAACATATACATGAGTTTTTGATGTTGCTGTAAAACAATTGAAATATTTTATTTTATTTTTTGAAAAATATAGAGAAAATAGATTTGAAAATGCCATTAATTTAGTTAAAGAAATTTTCTATAGTTATTAAATAAAATATTAATAATTTATTTATTAACTTTTGAAAAGACCCGTTTAATAGTTTCACTTTAGACTTCATAACGTATTGGGCCGGCTATGTTTTCCTCCCCTTCTACCCCATCTAAATTTAAAGGAAGAAAGGTTATGTACTATTACAGTCAAAGTATTCAAGTATTGAAGACGGCTACTTTCAAAAGATAAGCATTCTTACTCATTCTTCTTATCTCACATGGTGTTCTAATTAAATTTATGCAACAAGATCTAAGATAAATAATCTTGACATGAGACTAGGATTATGTATTTATTTATATCATCAGAGTATTTATTTATTTCTTAGTGGAGGATTTTTTTTTTAGTTGTAGAGATCGACCGTATTATGTATACAGTAGTTGTTGTTTTTAATGAACAACAAGAGTTTGTCTTAATTTTATGGTTTTATTTTAAAATGATAAAGCTGTCCTACCTTATTGAATTTTAGCACATAGTCTTTATTTTAAGCAAAAGTGAAGGTTGCTAAAACTGTGTTAAAGTTGGTGTTCTAATCCTTTGGTTTTCATATCTTCTTGATTTGGATCGATATTAATTTACTCAACTTGATATTTGATAATCTAAAAAAAGAATTAGTATTATGTTGGGATGAAGTTCAAATTATCGATCTTAAATAATATATATCTTTTGACTATAAAAAAAACAACTCAATTGAATATTATTTTTTCATTAATTATATTTTTATTTTAACTCTATTTTAAGGAGAATGAGAGTGTAGTAATTTAGAATTTAATTAAAAAATAAGTAAAGTTTGACTATAATTATTTTTGACCAAGATTCGTATTCAAATTCTTCTAAACAATTTATTTTTAATTAAAATTTATTTTAATTTATTGAAATTACTTTTATATTTCAATATAATAATATATACAATCATACGAAATGATTTTTATTTATACTACCTTAATTAATATGAAAAGGGAATATTGTAAAAATAAATTTCTGAATTTTATTAAAAAAATATATTATTATAATAAAACTCCAATCGATGTACGTGTTCCACTTTATGGATAAAGACTATCCAATTCTAAAACTAAATATTAGTTAAAAAATTAATATATCTAAATTAAATAGAACATTATTTTAACTCTTATTGTTATTTATATTTTATTTATTATAAAAGAATATTAACCTCTTTTCTCTATTCATTCGTTTATATAGCATGTGATTAAATTTCGTTTATATAATTTATTAAGATTAAACTAATGATTCATGATGTGAAGGATACGATTATTCTTTGCAGAATATGCCAATTTTGGTAATCTAATGATAAGATTGAATGATTTTCTCTTGAAAGAAACAAATAATTAGTTTTACTAATGAAACAAATATTCTTGATGTGAAGGGATAAGCACTGCCCAGTGCTTTGCATTGTTGTCGCCTATTATTCATAATTTTTTTCAGTCTTATTAAAAAAACAAGAGAGTATTTAATGTGTTTATTTTATGTATTAATTTTTTAAAATAATTTTATAATTGAATGTATTAAATTTGACTTTTCATATTTTAAAATATTTTTTTTATCTTAGAAAAAACAGTAAATTTTATCATAATTAACTCGCATATTTATAAAGTCCTGAGTTCGAATCTAGGACAAGACGTCCAACTTAGCAATATCAACATTTGTCACTTGAACTAGCACTTAAAGACATATTTTAAAATAAATTAATAGTATTAATAACGGGTATGCTTGAAAAAAATGCACCTAGTAAATTAAAAGAGTGTCTATATTTAGGGATAATTTTTTCTCTAATTTGGGATAGATATAGTATTTATTTAGAAGATTCATTTCCGCTCAAATTATATTTAATCATATCCTAAAAGAGAGTGCACTATTGTCATGAATATAAATATGAATGAATATAAATATGAATAATGCTAACAATACACTTTTCAATGCATTATTTTTTATTGATTAAAATTCACATGAGTTCCACCAAATTCATATAAGATCCACATAATTTATTGAAACATGTGTATGTTTTAATCAATCAAATAGAGTGTGTTGCTAGCACTCATCTAAAAATATTTTAATTGGATATAAAAGAACTTTATAAATACACATTGAACCTAGACATGATAATTGAGTAAACCACCAAATTCGTCATTGACTCAATAAGGTGTTCTCAAATAGATAATTGAGATTATGAATATTTCAAAAAGGTCCATCACTATGTCAAATTTTACTCATATTAGTCCTTCTAAAAGTATGATATGGACTAAATTGATAATAAGTGATTAAATAACAACTAAATTGATAGTAAGTTGTTAAAATATAAGACCTGACTGATTGATAGTAAGTGGTTAAATATAATTATCAATTTGACAGTTTAATAAAGTCAATCACATTTTTTAAATATTCTTAATCTTAAAGTTATATTTGAGAGCACTCTACTAAGTTAGAGACTAATTTG
Organism: Cicer yamashitae; assembly: GCA_037974755.1. Lineage (NCBI taxonomy): Eukaryota > Viridiplantae > Streptophyta > Magnoliopsida > Fabales > Fabaceae > Cicer > Cicer yamashitae. The sequence continues at coordinate 6,519,194 of JBBPBQ010020321.1, read as the reverse complement.
ATGCATTACTCCATGGTAATTTGTTAAGCATTTTTTTTTTAATATTTTTTATTTTTATGATAATATTAGGTCAAAACATCACGAGAAACTAGAGTTGTTATCTCATAAGGCCAATGATCAAACAACATGCATTGACCGCTTAACCCATATTCTATTTTAGCTAAGACATCTGCAACCATATTTGCCTCATTGTAAATATGATGAACATATATAGACCAATCTCCACAAATAAGATGTTTGGTAATTCTAACCAACCTATAACTTTTAACACACAACTTCCCATTTAATAGATTTGACAGCAAATTCAAATCTATTGTCAACTCAACATGTAACTTCTTTCTTTTAGGCAAAATCAAGTCTTCATAAACACCCCAAAACTTAGACGCTAGGGCATCAATGATGTTTATGCCTTTAGAAAAACCCATAACCCAACCTCTTTTGTGGTCTTGAATGACTACTCCACAACATGTTGATGCCACCTGCCCACGAGTGGAACCTCGATAGTGACGCAAAAAATGTCTCAACCTACTCCACCTTCAGCTTCGACATAGCCAAGGTAAAAAAAGCCTTAACATTTCTATAATTGTCACTTAATTACCAATAAAATGAGAAGGAAAAATAGGAGGAGAAAAAGTTATCTTTACGATAGGACTTATTCCTCCAAATTCACAAGTAATAACAAGTCACGAGCCACACACATTTCCACTTGTCCTTAGCACCCTAATTTGCATTGATTAAGAGGTTGTTAATAACCCAACTCAACATATCTCCCATGAAGAAAGTTAACTGCATCTCAAAATGCATGAAATGAGTCTAAACAAAAGTTGTCTTGGGCAATCTCACAGCACATGAAGAGTTTTCTGCTCCATGCCATTACACTAATTACAAAACAGTGTACCATGACTACATCAACGACAAGTCTTGTTAGTGGGCAAGCGATCATGAATCACCTACCTAAAAAATCATATCACTCTCTCCGGAACATTAAGGGACCAAACACAAGACCAATCCTTAGAGCTCCTTATATTATCAAAACCCTGCAAAGAATAATAAGCTAAGTCAATGGAGAAGGTGTTCATGTTGGTATTTTCCCAAGTTGTAACATCCTCTAAATTTTTATTTAAAAATAATTAGAACCTATCAATATTATTCAATATTAAATTATGTGTGATAATCATTTGCTTTGTTCGATTTTTGTAGTTGATAAAGTTATTAGTAAGAATTATTTAAATGGGGAGTTTAAATATAATATATTTATATATATATATATATATATATATAAATATATATATTTAAGTAGAGATATATTATATGTAGATGTGTTTTCCTAGTGCAAGAAGAATTTGGGCTAAGGGTTTGAGGCTTAGTGTGACCCAACCCACTTGAATGAGTATAAATTTGGGCTATGTGTTTGTGGCTTGGTTTTTATGATCAAGGTTAAAAAAAAAGTGACATTTTATCCCTCTTATT
>JBBPBQ010020321.1:6464169-6517619 GCA_037974755.1 Cicer yamashitae | reverse complement strand
TAACAAAAAAAAAAAAAAAAAAGAGTGATATTTTATCCCTCTTATTCTTCATTTAGGCCCAACGTTTTCTAACCAACAATTTCCACTTTAAATTTCCCTTAAGTCCACAATTTCTGTATACTTACTAATAATAAACAAAAAGGAATACCGAAACCCTAGCCACCATCACCTTCACACCTCATTTTCTTCGTGTATCCAAAGCTTGAAACTTCTTTTCCTTGTGAACAACTCTGCGGGGCTTAAAGCTTTGTACTAGGAAGAAAAGCGGCCAAGGTAAGGGCTTTTCCCCACACAAATTAGAGTTAGGCCGTTGGTTGGATGACATGAAATAAATAATCGTGATTACTTCTATTTTAAAATGAATAAATGTAGACTAATGAATTAAAATAATAAAACCCCAAATTTTGTTGACATTGAATTGTAATATATGATTTCTATGGAGTAAAGTATGAAATTTTATGCCATGTGTGATAAAATTGTAGTTTTACGATGAATAGGAAATAAAGTTTGAATTTTTACCTTATATGTGATAAAGTTTTAACTTTTATTATGTATATGAGTTGGAGTTTGAATTTCTTGTTATATGTGTGAAAGTGTAATTTTTATGGCCTATATGATATAAAGTTTCTATTTTTATGTGTATGTGGTGAAAGTAATAATTTTTATGACTATTTGTCTATGAATATGTGATAATCATGATAAGGATGTTTTGTATGTGTTCTTAGTGATATGAGAATAAGAGATGATTTTAAAAAAGTAATTTTGAATGCATATGACATGATTCTTAGTGGGCTGTGTGGGAATATATTTGTTTGATACTATATCATCATGTCATGGCATATGCATCTTCGTGGGAGTTGCCTTAGTGGCAGGTTTGATTTCCCCATTGGTATGAGTGACCTTTCTGTGTGGAAGTTGCCTTAGTGGCAGGTTTATATCCGGATCATATAGTTTTAGGAGCATGCATTATGCATATGTTTGATATACCATTTACCGATTTGCGCATTTTTTTCTTTTAAATTTGAAGTTTTTACTTTTATATGTTTTGTGTTATTCTTTCATATGTTTAGCTTTGGTTTGATGTGGATGATGGAATAAAACTGACCCTTACAACAACATTTTAGGTACTAATGAGTTCAAGGAGATTCAAGAGTAGTTAATGAGTATTGATGTGCGGCGAACGTGGGGTAAACATGGGTTTTTCGAGACAATTTTGTAATAATAGAGTTGTCGCAATATTTCTAAGTTCCTTTTAATCTTTTGTCATAAACTTTTAAAATGTCCTAGAATTTTAGAAATACGGAAGTGGTTCCCTTCCGTTAGGAATAATTGTCTTTACTTTGTTTTTAAATTTCGAATAACTATTTTCTTAATGATATTAAATAACGTGTTTCTTACTAATTATTTAAATGAATAAATGCTAAGTATACAAAAAAAAAATTCGTAAACTTTTCTAAACAATAAGTATTTTTTTAGTAACGTTTTGGATTAAAAATCCGGGGCGTTACACAAGTCCTCACATCAGAACCATTTTTCAACGAAGTTAGAGCCATTACAACTATTTAATGGAAAATATGGATAAGCAACATGTTATTTTGTAAGCTATAATTTCAATTGTCATGTTTACTCACCAAATCGCTAACCATCCAGATAACCATATTTAGATAGTGGAATATCATTGGCAAACTCTCTCAATCTATGGTTGACATTCGACCATTTATCATTCCAAGCACTAACATGTAATCATCTCCCATATCCAAACCTTCACTATTCTTCAAGTCATCTCACACCCTTACAATACTCTTCCCAAATAAAAAGAGTAAAAGAATTTGTTGGTTTAGCTATTGTTGACCCACTCAAAGTAATACCACGACGATACTTCTCACAAATGACATTACACCTTAAGCTATTACTACCTTCCATAATCTTCTAACTCATTTTCATAGTACAAACTTTATTAATTTGATGCAGACTACGAATACCTAGGCCACCACGAGGTATTCCAATTTTTCCAACGAAACCTCATTTTCTCATCATCCTCACCCTAAATGAAGCACCATTGAAGTTTCTAGATCTCAACCAAACAACTAGTAGGGATAATGGTGGTCATCATGTCTATATGGAGCTCTACCAATAAGAGGAATACATAAATACCTTCCTAGAGTATTCGTTCTAAAATTTGGATAATCTTGTTGCTTGGGAGAACTAAACATTTTTACAGAAAATGATTAAAGTTTTCTCATTACTAACCATTTCGCCAGAGATATGTCTTTACTAAGCATTTCACGAGAGACAACACCAAACTTATCAAGCGTGGACATAATGATCTTAATTTTGTCCATCTATCCCAAACAACACAATATCATCTGCAAACATGAGATAGGATAGACTAGGATCATTACGCCCAAATTCAAAGGAATTTACTCCCCACTCTCTACCTCTTCCACAATCAAATGAGTTGGTTTATCCATGTAGATGACAAAAAAGTAAGGAGAAATGGACTCTCTTTCCTAATTCATCTCTCAGGAAAAAACATGTTAGATCTCACACCACTCTACATTACATTAGTTCTTAAACTTGTGACGCAATGCATTATAAAAGCCACTAAATTAGTTGGTTAGACAACCTACCTCACCTAACAACTTGGCTGCACAATCTATCATAAGCTTTGGTTAGGTCAACTTTGATAGTGAAGAAACCATTTGGCCACACACTATGTGCATGCTATACACCATCTCCTAAGCCACAACGATGTTCTCGTGGATACTTTTAGTAGGAACAAAGCCAATTTGGCAAGGCAAAATAATTGTAGGCATAACAAATTTCAATCTATTCACAGTGATCTCGAGGAACATTTTGTATCTAATATTGCAAATAGAGATTAATCTAAAATGACTAATGAACTCAAAAGTCTACTTTTTCGAGTGAGAAAAATAATTGTGTCGTTGACTCTTCTCACCTCCTCAAAATGCTACATGTCCTTAACATAATTACCAAAAGAACTTGCAATCAAAGGCCAATTGATTGAAAGAAACCATATTGAAAACTTTCTAGTCCAAGTACTTTCCAAGCATTCATACTAAAAAGGGATGTATTCATTTCACCATCATCTGTATCCCTACTCAATTCATTCGCCTTTTGTTCATCAATCTCTAAATTCCTTCAAAATACCAAAGTTAGCACCACCCGAACACAAATTTTTATAACTATTACAATTCCACATTGCACGTCTCACCTCTTCTTCCATAAAATGAACCAACAAACTCTTTGCCTCTCTATCACCCAAAACCTAAAAGGTCATATCATCTATACTCCATCGAGATACTCCCTCTGATTTAAAATGATTATCAAATTGCTTAAACACAATCCCTCTAAGTACATGCATCCCTTCCACTCGTACCCCATTCACATCAATAAGCAATATCGAATTTTGATGATTTTTACTTTATAACAACTCATGAAAAAATTCGAGTTTGCATCTCCTTCCTTCAACTATTTCACACTTGAACATCTCACACTTGAACGTTGTCACTTGATACTATAATTATCTCTCGACAACGAAAAATATCTTTATGGCGAGCTGACTCCGCTCCTCCACCTCTAATTATCTATGTACTACATATCTTAATGTTATTGAATTTAATGTATATATTTTTTTAAAATTTATATTCTAATATACATACAACGCAAGTTATTAAATGTAAATACATTTTTTTCATTTGTTTTATTAAATTTAATAGATGAATTTTTATTTTTCTTTGTACAATATGAAACAAATATTTATTTTTAAAGTAAAAGTTCTGCAACACAAAAAGTTATATAGATTTTTATCTGAAATTAATAATTAGTATATATCTGTTGTAAAGTTTATGTGCGGTCTATAATAAAAAGAAAAAATAAATTATATAAGATCACACTCTAGCGACAACGACATTATCAATAAGTTTAAATATTTGATATGACCTCGTAAGTTTGCGTCTTTTTTATTTTTGTCCCTATAATTGTTTTTTAGGAAACGGAGGAGTGACGTAGCAATTTGATGGACAAATATTATTAATAAAATGAAATAAATTAAATAATTAAAAAATGCAATTAAGTAATTAAATTGATTAAAAAGGAAATGAAATTAAGTTAAAAATGTTATGTTTTAGTCCATCCATCCAAAATCAGAAAACTAAGTTTAGGGATTAGGGTTCTCACTCCTTGCTATCCTCCTTTCTCTATCACTGCATCATCATCACCGAATCACCAATATCACATCACCATCATCGAATCATGATCTTCAAATCACCATCATCGCATCAAATTTGTCAAAAGAATTAATGGCAAGTGGCCTATAACATATCTACTCCAAGTTTTCAACATTATGAATTAATAGAGTTTCCAAGTTGAGAAAGGAAACATGGACCTGGTTCCTCTCCATAGTGTTAACTATGTGCTTCATTTTTGCATTATTTTGGACGTGGAGGTGCTTCAACAATGCAAATCACTCCCCATTCATTTGATACAACATATTATGAGTTCTATCTACTTCATCCAAGTACAAATTCTCAACCCCTTCAATTAGTATTTTAATCTCGTGCTCTAACTGAATATTGGTACCAAGTTTGAGCATCAATGTTTTCCAGGTTCCGTCCTTAATGTCAGACCATTCTCATACGTTTCCAATGGCTATTTTATATCTTTGCAACTTTTCAAACATCGATCTCAAGTCCCTTGGCAAAATCCAAGCATCTTGAATTTGTAATTCTAGAGTTGTCAAGTTGGGTGCGATGATGTTGATTCAAAGATGGTGATGTGATGATGGTGATGCAATATTGGTGACCCGGTAATGGTGATGCGATGATAGAGAAATGAGGAGAGCGAAGAGTGAGAATCTTAATCCCCAAATTTAGTTTCTGATTTTGGATGGAAGGACTAAAACATAACACTTTCAACTTAATTTCATTTCTTTTTTAATCAATTTAATTATTAAATTGTATTTTTTAATTATTTAATTTATTCTATTTAATTAATAATAATCATCCATTAATTTGTCACATCATTCCTTTTTTGCCACACAAACTTTTTTTAACAATAACTAACCGAGATGATTTTAAAATTCAATTGAATTTATTGAATTTAAATTAAAAAAAACTTACAGAAACAAAAATGAAAAAAGACGTTAACTTACATGGATGAATCAAATATGTAACCTTTATTAGTAATATAAAATGAAACACAAATTATATACTATTAAAAATAAAATAAAATAAAATAAAATAACTTGAACATGATGTGCACCTGCATATACAACGTGTCAACTCGTGATGGGTCCTTTCTCCTGTATCACGATTGTGTGAAGTTTCATTGTTTGTTTTTTGTCCACCATGAAACAAGCCAAGCCAGTTTTATTGATTTTTACCTGGCAAAAATAAATAAATAAATAAATATTTTTACCAGACGAATTTAGATTCTTTTAATATTTGAAAGTCTATTATTAAAAAAAATTAATAATTTAATAATTAAAATATTAGTACATTTTCTTTTTCTTTTTCTCCCTCATAAATTGAGGTGGTCCATTTATGAGACAGCAACAAAAACATAATTTAATAATTAAAATGTTAAATGCATTTTGTTTTTTTGTTTTTTTTTTCTCTCTTTCTCTCTAATAAATGAATTCTCAAGTAACTCCTGCTAAACACATAATACGATACTCAACTTAGTACTTAAACTATTTTTGTGTTAACTTAACATACTACATAATGATAATTAGATGGACGTTACACGGCTCTAAGTTGGCGAATTAGGTGGATAGTTTGTCCTAAGATACAACTTTGCTTATAAGAATACTAAAACACTTTAATGTGATAGAATCATTTGATGCATAGTTGTTGATGTTCTTCCACTTTCAGCAATTTTATATAATTTTAATGCTAAATATATTTGGGCACCTGAATAATTTAAGATCAACATGGCAACAGCTTCTGTTTTTTAATATTTTTAATTAATTTTCAGAACTTGTTCTCATCTTTTCAACGTCATCTTACTTTAACTTTCCCAACATGTATTATTTTTAGTTTAATTTCGTGCATGGTTAAATGAGTGGTGTACTCTCACTTTTTTGCTATCTTAAGTACGTTTACGGTAGAAGCTATCTTCAATGGCTTCAACTTCAATGCAAATATGCCTGTCGCTGTTTTAAACTTATGCTTAGGATTAATTCAAATAATATTTAACTATTTATAAAATTGTTGAAAAACTTTTCTTTGAAACAATTGTGTTTAAAAACTTATGCTTTTAAAAAGGTTTTTTAGACTACTTTGCCTAAATTATTTAGTAATTTAATGTGAATATACTACTGTATTATTTTAAATTATTTAGAAATTTGTTACGATAAAATCAGATCAAAATCATGTTTTAAAACTTTTAATACTTTGCCTTTCAATAATCCTTACATTGGTCAACTTTCTCCGGAAAATAAATCATAATAATTTGATATTTCGTTTTTATTTATAAATAAAAATTAATTAATTTGATTTAAAATTGAACCAATTACTACATTTCCCTTAAATATATATTGAATAGCATATATATCAATATTTTTGACAGTAAATAAAATATTTTGTTTATAATAAAACTCTGATTAAAGAAAACATAATAATTTTTCAATAAAAAAGAAAACACAATGATTTCTATAAATAATGTAACAAATCTCCAATTTTGATATACAATAAATTTTTGACATATTTTTTCTTTTTTTATCTCTATGGTTCATAGACCCTATAGTATTCTAGAATTCTCTTGGGTTAAATAAGAATTAATCTATTTAATTTGAATTCAGTCAGGTTGTCTTGAATTGATTGTCTTTAATAGAAATTTATTAATGAGTTGAGTCGATAATTAATTATTATTTATTATTTATTTTTATTTTTATTTTTATTTTGTGTAAACTAACAATCTCTCCAAGATTTAACATTATTCTATTTTTAATGTTGAATTTAAATTCAAGATATCTGATTAAACTAAAAGATATTTTACCATTTCATTCAAATGTTTTTGAGTTAATTTATTATTATTTTTTAATTAATTTAGTTATTATTTTGAGTAAAATAATAATAATTATAAAAAAAATAAAAAATAAAAAAAAATAAAACAGAAATAAATGGCCCTGACACAATTAAACGTCAATATCATTGGCAAGAAGCGAGTGGCCTAATGTTTATAAGAAGCAACTCATAATAACGCGTCCCCAGTATTCTCATATTTCTCAACAAACGTTAAAACGACAAAACCTTTTCTCTCTATTCTTGCGTTTTGCCACTTCTTCATTTCATCTCCAATTGCATTTTTGCGGCCACAAACTGATTCATTCTCAATAATAATGATTCTTCAAATCCTTTAACAGGTACATTCAGTCTTCAATACACACCCTTATCATTTTTATTCAGATCTTTACTACTCTTCATGGTATAGTAGATGTTATATTTTCAGTGATTTTGTTTTTCTTTGTTGTTGCTGTTTATTTTTTAAATTTTCATTTGTTGGATTATTTTTTGGTTCTGGTATATTTCTCTATGATTTAATTCATATACACTGGGATTTTAAATTTTTTTAAGATATCAATCAATCGTAACTGTTGAATCAATGTAAATATTTGACCTTGATCGTATATACTTTAATAGTCATACGAGTTATGGTTTGTGATTGATTGATACTGTAAAAAGTTTTACCTGATATTGCATTAAAAGTAATCTCATTTCTCTATTCCTTTGTTTTAGAGGTTTTTTTTTTTTTTTGTATTTTTGGCTGTTATTGAGATTTGAGAGTGTTATTGAACCACGCTTCAGATGTCTAGGTCTGGGCTGTGTTGGAACGTTGGACTTGAATAGTGGTTATAACTTTTAATAGTTGAAAACAGTACTCACCGTAAAAACTGATTTTACGATGTTGAGTTAGACTCGACCGAAATTTTAAGATCCTAACCTTATTTTTATCCACTAAACTAAATTTTATCATCTTATACTTTGCTTATTTTTATCCACTAAATATTATTGAATTGTGATCTTGAACACGATTTGTTGATTGTCATGCCAATTATAAAGGATGCGTTTTTTTTTTTTTTACAGTAATCGGTATCCTTCAGAATATGTTGTTGAGAGTCTCACGTTATTAGATGAGATATGACTTCAATTGTTTTAAGAGGCACCCCAAATTCTAATATGGTATTAGAGTTTATTCAATATATTAGGTCACCCACTATCGGTCATTTAAGTCACGTTCCAAATAGTTTGGTCCTAGGCGTGAGGGATTGTGTTGATTGAGAGGGGTAGGCAAAATGGAAGATTATGAGAGTTAGGTTATGATATGATGGAAAGTGGAAACACATGCACATAGAAGCTTGCAGTGTCTATCTTAAACCCTGTTTGGATTTCATTTCCTTCTTAAACTTCATTAATGCCCCCAAATTTAAGAAAATATGTTCAGCTATGAAGCATGTGTACTCTAAAACTAAAGTAGAACACACAACGGATGCTTGTGCTCATGGATATGACATGAATGTATTGAAAATATTTTTCATAAAAATATTGCATACTCGATTTGGATACATTTGGATATGCACAGGTCTAGATCTGCAAACCAATAAACAAAAAATATTGTCGTTTACCTAAGAAAATTAGGCTTTCGTCGATCTTTCTGTTGTTTATGTTGATGTTTGATACTTTCCCTTTTGTCTTTCTCTGTTTTCTGTTATGTAAATCCCCTTTCCTAACTTTTTTTGTTTATATATTTTTATTCTATGATTGTATAGTATCCTAACTTTTTTGAATTTATATTTTTATTCTATTTTGATTTTTATGATTGTATTGTAATAAATTATGAAAGAGTCTAGCAATAATTAGATAATCGATTAATCAACAAAACAACTCCAGTCTCATTTTCAGTTAGTTTCTATAAAATTATAGTTTCATATGTATTTTAAAATTTATATTAACACTTCCGTACCTAAGATATTTGAAAAATCTCGTATCCGAATCTGTGCAACTGTGTTCAGACAGGGTGCTTATCTAATCAGCTGATTTTTTATTTGATTTAACCTGATTGCTTCACCTTAGAATAATGTCACCCTAGTCTTAAATTTTGACAGCTTATACTCCTATAGTTGTCCTAATACTGCTAACGTTAACTAGAGTAATTGAGGAAACCGTAATTAATGAGTTGGCTAATTTTTTACTCAAATCAAATCCTGTTAAATTATGATTTAAAACCACATAATGTTGTTTTTGTTTTTGAATTTGATATCTGTGTCACTTTTTTTAGTTTTTTGTGCATGCATCCGTTAGACCTCTTATAAACAATATTTATAAGAGGAGGGGGCGAGTTTAAGGGTCGTTTAGGGGCTGTTTATTACAGCTATTGTGTTATTTAATTCAGTTATTATGTTATTTAATTATATGTGTGGCAGTTAGGAGCAGTTATTATGTTTAGACAAATATTTGTGGCAGTTAGGAGCAGTTATTATGTTTTTAGGCAGTTTGTGGTGTGAATAAATAGGAAAACTGAATGTTGTAACAGTTATTCTGGAATTTTAGAAGTGAATATTGTTAGGAGAGGCCAAGGCTCTCGAATCCTTGGAATAGGATTGTCAAATTGTGTGTGCTTTGTATAAACAATGTGATATTCTGTAATTATTCTTTGTATTCAGTCATACTCAGGGAATAAATTCAGTCTTTGTTTATCAAATTACTTCTCTCTTGATATTGGTTTCTATCAGCATCCTTATTGATGTAAAAATGTTAAATTTTACCTATATATAGTTAGATATTTAATCACAACCTTCAGTGTCTTATGTATCTTATGTGTATGTGTAGTGTATAGAACTGTTTTTATATTGTTTATTTAGCTGGATTGGATTGTTTGAGTTTTCCAAGTAAACACTCTATCTTTCTTTCAGGTTTGCCTTTCATTACATGTTTTGCTTTTGAGCAATTAAAAGTTAACCAGGTGCTGCTTTATTCCTTGGCTATTCTCCAAGTTTTTAAAGAAGTTCACATTCTTCAGTATCCTCTAGTGTCATAACCAAAGCCAAGGAATGCTGAAAGATGTGCTTGAAAGTAAAGAGTTCTCTCTCCAAGGTTAATGAGGTTGTAGCTTCATGTGAGCTAACCTTTTTAATACTTGATGAGATTGGATATTTAGTTTTCCGCCAATATCTATTTCGTACTCATGTGCCTGAAAAACCGAGTAGTTCTGTAACGTCAATGCCCGATCTTTGTGAAGATGGTTGATCTTTGGAATAGCTCATCACATCTGGTAACATAATTACTTGTACTTAATATATTATATAATTGATAGAAGTATTGGTTGTGTGCAAAAAGTGTTACCAAAATGTTACAGAAGGGAAGTGTGCTTATGCAAAGATATGAGCTGGGAAGATTGTTAGGCCAAGGAACTTTTGCAAAGGTCTACCATGCTAGGAATCTTATAAGTGGCATGAGTGTGGCCATTAAGGTAGTTGATAAAGAAAAGATTTTGAAAGTCGGGATGATTGATCAGATTAAGCGCGAAATTTCGGTGATGAGATTAGTCAGACACCCAAATGTGGTTGAGCTTTACGAGGTAATGGCCAGTAAAACCAAAATTTTCATTGTCATGGAGTATGCAAAAGGTGGTGAGCTCTTCAACAAGATAGCTAAAGGAAAGCTCAAGGTGGATGTTGCTAGGCGATATTTTCAGCAGTTGGTTAGTGCAGTTGACTTCTGCCACAGCAGGGGGGTGTATCATAGAGATTTGAAACCCGAAAATCTACTATTGGATGAAAATGAGAATTTGAAGATTTCAGATTTTGGGTTGAGTACCTTTGTTGAATCAAATTGCGAAGATGGATTACTCCACACCACATGCGGTACTCCTGCGTATGTTTCCCCGGAAGTGATAAACAGAAAGGGTTATGATGGAAGCAAAGCTGATATATGGTCATGTGGTGTAATCTTGTTTGTTCTATTGGCTGGTTATCTTCCATTCCATGATCAAAATCTGATGGAGATGTACAGGAAAATCAGTAGAGGGGAATTCAAATTTCCTAAATGGTTTGCACCAGAGGTTCGTCGGTTGTTGTCCAAAATATTAGATCCATATCCTAAGACTCGGATATCAATGGCCAAGATCATGGAAAATTCTTGGTTTAAAAAGGGGTTAGAGAAGCCTGTTGTTATTGAGACCGAAAACAATGAACCAGCTTCTTTGTTGCATGCTGATGGAGTGTTCGAAGTGTCCGAGAACGGTGATAGTTCTATTGTGGAGACAAAACAACAACAAGCAAAGCCTTGCAACAACTTAAATGCCTTTGATATCATCTCCTTCTCGTCCGGTTTCGATTTATCTGGTTTGTTCGAGGATAAAATTCAACAGAAAGAGATGCGGTTTACATCCAACAAGCCGGCCTCAACTATAATCTCGAAGTTGGAAGAAATTTGCAAGTGTCTTTGCTTGAAAGTAAAGAAAAAAGATGGAGGTTTGTTGAAGTTGGAAGGTCCAAAGGAAGGAAGAAAAGGAACTCTAAATATTGATGCCGAAATTTTCGAGATTACCCCTATCTTTCATCTTGTGGAACTTAAAAAGTCTAATGGGGATACAATGGAGTATCAGAAGCTTTTGCAAGAGGACATTAGACCAGCACTTAAGGACATTGTGTGGAGCTGGCAAGGAGAAGAACCACAGCAACTTCAACATGAAGTAGTGCAGGAGGAGCAACAGCCATCTCTTACTTCTCAAATTTGAGGCTGAATCATAGCAAATTTCTTAATCAATGTTTCATCACTAGGTTGTTGTGTGTTTGTGCTTCTTTTGAATGATCTTTGTCATGTTCTTAATTTAACAGTAATCATCATAGAATAAGGTGGCTAGTTTAGTCTTTTCTCATGTATGTATGGATATATATACTTCAAAAGACTTGTATGCCTAAAGTGAGACTTACCATTTGGGCCTTTTGTTCCATCATCATGATTATTCTCTAATCTCTATACTTAAAAAAAATCTGGAATAAATGAAAAACAAGTTTTAGATTGTTTGATTAACTGAATCGATCTAGTTAAAACCCTGCTAGGATTAACTGGAAAATGTGAGTCATTTTTTTCAACTCAATTCACCAATGAGCCTTTATTTGATTGGATTGGCTAACGTGTGACACTTCATTGGAGCAACTATGTTATGTGGTAAGCTTTGCTCCTTGGTGAATTGACATAATAACAAGCTTGATTGGGAGCAATTGTTAGAGCTTCCAGCATGGACTCAACCAATCATTTTTCTTCCAATTTGAAAATCTGTCATTTGAAAAAGCATTACAACTTTTTGATACATTTGAAAATCTGTCTCATGAGATTACAAAGTAAGCAAAATATAACATCTTTTGATACACTATATTTTAACCAATTGCCAAATTTTAAAAACCAATCAAGCTTAAACTTCTTAATAAGAGTTTCAATTTGTCGTTCTAGAAAATTATGTTCTCTTAGTTGAAAATATCATTTTTGTAGATAAGATATTTGAATTTATCGAGATCACTTGAATGATAATATGATATTTTATTCCTCTCTCTCAAATTAGTTGGATTATTTTTTGAATCAACTTCTAAAAATATATTTTCCACAAGGTTGACTTGGTTTGCATTTAGTTATGGAGTTTGGTCTTATTGGATGTGTTTCTATCTGGTCCAGAGAGGCTTAGTTGATCTATAAGATCTTCAACCAATATTACTATTGATGCCAACCACTTATGCACTACACTTCTGTTGTCTGAAATTAATGATCAATAATTAAGTAATTAACTTACATGCTTGATATGTTGTCATGCTAGTTGGTCATTTTTCTGCAGTTCAGATCCCTGTGATTTGAACGTTTGCTGCTGTGATTATGAGGATCCGAGAACCAAAAACAACTGCACTTATCTTTGCATTTGGCGTTTTATTGCAATAGCTAAATAGTTGAGTCCTTTTACTGTTGTTGGCTACCTTGGTTTTAGTAGGGTTCCTTAAACTCCATCTACAGTATCAATAAATTTTATGATATGACTTTTGAATGTTTTGTACAATGAATCAACACCTTAGCTCAAATGCTTGAGCCGGGACACCCCAAAGAAGTTTGAAATGGAGTTCTATGGCTCAAATTTTGATTGCTAGCATAATATTCAAACAACTAATATTTTTCTATAAAAAAATACCTTGAGCTGTAAAAAAAATTTAAATTTGGAGAATTGTGTGGCAATGTCCCAACTTATTAGAATTAGAGAAAATGAATGGAAATGTGCGGTAAATCAATGATTGAACTTGCTCGGTCTTTTATATATATAAAAGTGAGATGATCCATTTGAATTACCAAAAGTTCATAGTGTATTTTAAACTTAAAAAAGGATCAACTGTTTTAGAACTCAAGTTTTTTTTATAAAAAAAAAAAATAGAAGCTCAAGTTTAATACAGCCTAACTAAGGCAATATAATATGTTCACGAAGAATCTATTTGCACATCACATTTTTTTAGCGTAATCAAATTCGGTATTTTAAGACTTACAATACTCACATATTGCGTATTAATCACTTGTACTAACAAGCTGTCAAATGTACTACTCAAACAAGTAATCACTTAGATATACTTGGATAGAATTGCATCACTTGAAAGATGTTGTGAGATATTTCCAAAATATTGGTGAATATATGTATGTATAATTAGTTTTAGGCCCACCAGACGGACTCGAACACGGGTCATGCGCAAAAAGAGGCACTGATCAACTACCAGACCATTGCAATGCTTTAGTCAATTATTGAACGTTATATGCATATATCTTTTCGCGAAATAGAATGGCAGAACCAATAATTGTACCTCTTTCTCAAGTAATATTATTTTTCTATAAATAGTGTCACTTTGGACATAATGAAAATACGAAAATTTGGAGATTGTTATCCGCTTTTTTCACCCATTCTTATATTCTAAAGTCATCTTATTCTTCTCTAATGCATGAGTGAAGGATAGAAAACATTCTTTTGTTATTACTACTATTATTACTACTATTATTGCTAGTATTATTAACACCAATTTGATGAATGTCACTTGTAAGTGAGTCAGAGTAAGAATGACTAGTGGTATTGGCTTTATTATTTTACCTATTTACAGCCTATACTTTTATTGTTTGGTATATGGTTGACAAAGGTCAATGTATTGTTTTTAAGCAGTGCACATTCTTCTTGAACTAGAGAAGTATATTACTCTTAATCAACGTAAACTTGATGCAGTAACTTAGAAAGAAGACTTCAGAGCTTCAATGTAATGAAATCATCAAAATTGTCAATAATGTGGAAACTATGGTGATGGTTTGCAGTAAAATTTATTGATTTAAAGGTTATGTGAAAGTAGTCTCTTCCCTATAGTTTATTCAATCATCTTGATGTCATGTCAAAACATTATTTTGACCTTTTTTAACAAATCTTCTGAATCAATATTTTCTGTAGTTATTCATTTCTTCATTGATTAACCTAAATTTTTAATTACAAACAGCCATCCAATCATATCACATCTTCATATCATTTTGTTAATTATTATTTATTAAAGTATTTCAATAAACAGAATTGTTAACTACACACTTTCTAACACTTTCTTTCAAACACGTTCTTTCCAATTGTTCCCACTAAATTTATGTATTCAATTCAGCAGGGTTTAATTTCAAAATAGAAGAATCCATTTTAATTCCAACCAATAAGAGACAATGGTGAGAAGAATATTTTATAGATTTACTAGTACTTCACCTCAACAAATATCTACATTATGTGATATAATTGGATGACTTGTGAAACTCATTTATACTGTTAGATTCCACTATGCCTGAGTTTTTTAACCCAACTTTGTGCACCATGTGATTAAAGATGCAGCTCGATTTTTGAAAATTAAGAGACATACAGAAATATGACACTATTTTCACAGGCAGTGGGTCATGTTAATTAATTTTTTTTCCATACAAGGCTTCAATTGCTCTGCATATTTGACAAGAGGGAATGTGAAGGCACCATTCTCCAAAGGGGGGGACACCTCTCTTGTTGCCATGCATCCAACGTGTATTCCTATCAATGCTAACATCATGTAAACATCAATCTTCCTTCATGAAAGAAGGAAGGAAGATACAACAAATTGTAAACTCTTCCCCCCAAAACGAGGCTATACTATACTATAGCCTCGAGACAACATTTGTTTCTATCATGTCCCTCTTACCCTGTCACTCATCTTTTTAATCAAATGACCAAAATGACTGTACATCAGAAGTTGGTTGTAAACCTCCATTATGGGGACGCGATACGGATGACTTCCCTACTACGCTTTCCGCTGAACCATGTATAGGCCATTCCTTTCTGCAAAGTAAACAAAAATCACAGCCTATTAAAATTTACCAGTTTAAATAAGCTAGCTTATTTAAAAAGAAAGAACATATCATAAGCAAAAGAACAATGTCAAAACATCGATTTCAGCCGTTTATATTGTCAATATAGATTTACATCTGCAGAGGGAGGAGGACAACATATTACAGAATCAAGAAGAAAGAACACATCTACAGACATCAATAGGGTCACAGATAGCCTCATAAGTTACATAATCAGGAAAAATAACATAAGACAATGTCAGCACAAGCAGTCAAAAGGGTCACACGCTATGCCCAAAATACTTTACATTTACAAGACATGTAGATTGCACCAATATTACATATGCCCTTTTTCACTTTCACTTTTATCATGATTCATTATTTCTTTATTCCTCATTTCAACAAGTCAGCAGTTTACAGCAATTTAGCTGCAAGTCTGTCTACAAAGCTCTATCTAGAAAGGTCGACCAAATTAATTACAACAAGGACTTATCAACTAACATGCTTTTATGGAAAATGGCATAATAGATGCACACAAAAAAAGTATGCAGTCCAGCACCACCAACTACATTATCTTTTGTGCCATACCAATACAAAACTTTCATTTCATGAGTAAAAAGCATAGCATACAGATAAATCCATGTAATCATTTGACTTTTAATTTTCAACTAAATCCATAATTACTTAGGCTCCATTTGGGAGTTCGGAGGGGAGGGGAGGGAAGGAGAGAGCTATGGGGGGAGGCGAAGAGAGGAAAATAGAGAGAAATTTTCCCTCTTATTTAAGAGATTGATTTTGTAGAGAATGTTTACAATTAATATATTTTTTATTTTTAGAGTATTATAACAACATGGAAAGGATTTGAAGAATTTATTTATACCCTCCAAAATCCTCCAATACATTTTGAGTTCCCAAAAAGTAGGGGTGTTTTGTATTATGAAGAAAAATAAACCCCCCAAAGGCTTTCCCTCCAAAACTCCTCCCTTCCTTCCATTTCGTCCTTCCTTTTTCCCAAAGTCCTCCTGTCCTAAACTCCCAAATAGAGCCTTAGGGTTTGTTTGGTTCGAGAGGATTGGAGGGGAGGAGAGGGATTATTTTAAATTTAGGTTGTTTGGTTCAAAGTCCTCCCCTTGAACCGAACATAAATTTAATTAAAATCACTCTCCTCTCTTTCCCTACCCTTTTCTGAACCAAACGTATCTCTATTTCGCTCCCCTACTCCCCTTCATTAAAATCACTCCCCTCCCCTCCCCTCCCCTCCATTGTAATGAAACAGCAGAAATCCAACAATGTATTTGGTAATACAAGCATCCAAAGATGTCGGCAAGATTCCTTTTAAATCAAACAGTTACCTTTCATATGCATCAATAT
This sequence comes from Cicer yamashitae, assembly GCA_037974755.1. Classification (NCBI taxonomy): domain Eukaryota; kingdom Viridiplantae; phylum Streptophyta; class Magnoliopsida; order Fabales; family Fabaceae; genus Cicer; species Cicer yamashitae. The sequence goes on along the minus strand of JBBPBQ010020321.1, from coordinate 6,500,871 downwards.
GTGGACATTGGACAACAGAAAAAGCAAAAATTAAGGAAAATTAGCAACATACTCTTTATGACAAACTCTTCAACACTATAATTGGTTCATTTTAACAAAAAAAAAAAAAAACAAAGCATTTTTTAAAAAAACTTATCCATTTAAAATGTGTTGACATTTTTAATAATGAGCCAATCATAAGAAATGAGTTGGAAAGAGTGTTAAAAAGAGAGTACAGCAAGAATTCTCGTTAGGGAAGTATTTAAAAAGATGTGATTCTATTAGGCCACATTGAGGGCATCTATGTCAATTTACTTAGTTTATTATCCCCAACAATTTACTCTTCCTTATTCTTCTCTGAAGAAATACAGAGTGAACATGACAACATTACAGTTTAGAAGCATATAGATATACCTCTATTTTAGGTGAGTGCAGCTAGTCTAACGGTAAAACTATAACCAACAAGCATTTAAAGCAGTTCATTGTCATTTAAAACACGAAGCTATTTCTACCTTATATGCATGTTTTCTATTAGGAAGAATTAAAACTCAGATGCAAACAATCGGATAAAAAATACCCTACAGCAATATGCACGGTGAATTAGCAAGAGTTGATAGACTTGTGTCAGAGTTTCAATAAGCAACCTATAGTTCCAGAAGTAGTATACAGACCACACTTAAAATAAACACAGCACATTAATACTGAGAGATATGCATTCACATTGAAATATTTTTAGTCGTGTCATATACGGTAAAATATTGTAAGCCATTGCTTATAAATAGAAACTAAGAGCACTAGCTTGCATTATAGTTCTATCACTTAGTCAACCAAGCATGATCAATCTCATTAGGAATAGAAAGATACAAAATATTCCCACCAACAACCACATTACCAATCAATCTTTAGAGCTCTACGACTCATTTGGGAAAATAAAATAAGGGAATTTTCTCATTTATTTGCCAAAACAATTTCATAAATTTAAAATGATCAATAATACAAATATCCATATACAACAGGGATTCCACATTAGTATACTAAAAGAATAATAAGCCAAACAGTTATTACTCACTTGGACCAACTGTTAGCCGGAGAACTCTCAAGTATATGACTACTAGCAGATCCATTGGGACTTCCATATATAATTTCATTCTGGGTAGCTCCCTCGTGGCCTGTAATGCCGCTTGAAAATGGTGGGAAGAAAGTACTCTGTAACCATGGATCATAACTACCTGTACTGGTAACAGGGCTGATGTTCCCGGCACTCTGACCATTAGGAAGAAAAACATTTTGAGGGGAATGGGTATGGGAAATCGTGCTAGTGTCTTTGTTGAAAAGGGAAGCCATAGTCTTCTGAGATGATGGAAGCACAAAATCATCCTTGTTTGGCACATTCCTTTGTGAAGATAAAAGCCAACTCCCTGAGCCACCAACCAAGCCTAAACCTTCCTGACCAAGTGGTGAAGTATTCCACATCTGCCATGTTCCTTTCTCACTTGCAGCTGCATCATCTGCAGGAAAAGCATGCTTTTCCCGGGACAATGGAGACACAATTGGAGATGGCTTATTGAAATCAGAACCAGCCGATATATTTTTTAAAGAGTGAGGCTTCGCTACTTCCATGTCTGTCCCAAAGCCAGTTCCCAAGTCCAACTGAAAATTATCAAGGGACTCTGAAACAGGCCCAAGCAAGGATACTGGGTCCGGAACATAACACGGATCTTCAAAATGCTCTTGATCATCACGTCTAAAATCATGTGATGTATTTCCAACTGGAGAGAATAATTGTTCAACTGCAGGAGAAAAGCCTAGACTACTGCTGCTTGATCCACCATTTGGATGGGCAGAAATATTAAATGGTGATGGAAGACCAAATTGAATTGGATTATTAAAAGATTGTGTAACTGGTGATTGGCCAGCTGACTGAGGGCTTTTGGCTTCTGCTTGAGTCTTGGAATTTGGTCTACATATTACGTTTGAATTTGAGGATTGCGGAATAGATGAAGATCGAGTAAATAATTGCTGCCATGACATTTTAGGTGTTGTCCATGCCTTCTGTTCTGGAAGTACCTGCAGAGAACAATCATCATGGTAATATTGTTTATCTTGTAGATTTTTTTAAAAATACAATGATGAAAACTATATATTCAAGAAATTAATCTACATCTATACGTATATACTATATATAAAAGTATTACCAAAAGATGGTAATACCAACTTTTGGTGTGATTTTTTCTTTCCAATTTTACCCTTCATTTAAACTATTTTATAAGCAATTCTATCCATCTTTATTCAATTAAATAATTGAATCTTTCAAATATCAACACTTTTATATAAAAGGATAATAAGTTTTGGTATAACATTTTTTTCTTCCAATTTTGCCTTTTATTTAAATTATTTTATTTACAATTTTATTTTTCCTTACCAATATAATAACTGCTATTTTTTTAAATAATTGTATAAAATTTTGTAACTTCAATTATTTTTATCCATAAAAGCGAAAAGACAGACACATCAGATGCCCGTCTACATGCTAGTATTATACAAAGCATCTTATACTTTTGTTCAGAATGTCAACAAACACATTGAAAGTTACTAAAAAGAAAGACATTTGAACATAGTACTAATTGGTAAAATCCACATAACATTGAATAAAAAAAGTTCTTAATGTTCCAACATCAATCAACCTTCTACAATAACAATATTATGAAAAGGCAAAGAAAATGAAACAGACAGTGAGGCAACTTACTGAGTGATTGATATTCCTATCATCTCCATTCGAACTTGTTTTTGCAGTTGGAGGACAAATATCTCTCTTGCTGGCAGCAGTATGAATATGATCTACAGAACTGTTAAACTTGGTTTCTTTCACCACAGTGGAAGGAACATTAGTTCCCCTTCCAAAACCAAAAGCTTTCGAAGAGGACAGAAATGTACCCCGCATGCGATCAAGGTATCTGGTTCCAGTATTTCCTCGATTATAACTGTTTGTAGTGACATTTTTACTATGTACATTGTCTGTAATACTCTGTACCTTGCCACTCTCTAAACCAGATTTTTGATGCTCTCTACGATCTGTTTCACTTTTTTTCTCGGCATCACGCTTCCGTTCACTTTCCTTTCCAGCTCTTCTTTCCAATTCTTCCACATCAGAGTTGCTCTTACTAGACCCTTTATCTTTGTCTTTTCTTTTTTCCTGACGCTTCTTTTCAGTTTCTTTCCTGCTGTTTATTTCTTTACTGGGATTTAATGATCTCGTGCGATCTTTTTCAGCTTCCGCTTTCTCATCTCTCAGTCTCCTACGCTCTTCCACTAACCTTGCAACCTCCTCCCTCTGCTTTCTCTCTTCCTCCTCCAAAAGTACTTTTTCTAGCCTCGCCTGCCTTTTCTCCTCAGCTTTCCTACGAGCTTTTTCCCCTCTACTTTCATTGAGACTTTCTCCATTCTCACCCCGTTTCGCTAAGAGTGCCCTATGTTCTGCATCCGATGAACATTCTTCCCTTGAACTAATTCTAAAAATCTTTCTCCAGAGCCATCTAATGCTCAAGAAGAATGATGTTAAAAGCTTACAAACAAAATACAAAATACCAGAATACGACCTCTCGGTCAAACAATGCTCATCTCCTCCAAAAAGACCAGCATTCTCATTTGCCTTCCAGTTGCTAGGACTGCCTGGAATAGGGCCGCCAATCCAATTTCCATTCTCCAACCAGTCCTGACTGCACATCCATCCATTTTCAGACCAAACCTTGCTATTTAATATCTTGCCATTTTTACCAACCAACTCCTTAACTATGCCAGAATTTGAAATCCCCAACCCCGGCGGCAAGTCTAAAGCCGGTCTCTTTGAAACATGCCCACAATACGAACACATGAACCGACCTCCACCAGGGTTCTGATCCCTATAAGGATTCAAGCAGTTACGGCACCTCCTCGTAGCTGTCTTCCGCAGCTTCTGCATCTCTAAGGCCTCAAACCTCTTCCTCTCCCTAAGCCTAGCATTCCTCCTTACCCGCCAAGATGACAGCTGAGGCATCAAAATCTCATACCAAAAGAGAGTAACCAACAACACAAAAACACAAGCCAGTCTAGGCGAAGTAATCTCGAACCTAAAAGCTGGCGGCAGGAGCTGAGAAAGTGCCCACAAACCAATCAGTGGAATAACCAACCATGGTAGCACTGTAGCAACCCGGCGAGACAACTTCTGAATCACACACAGTATACACATTATCCTCTAACCCTAACCTTCTTTCTTTTCTCAAGTATATCCTCTCTTGTTACCAAACAAAAAACAATACTTTCAAGAAAACCCTAACCCTCTTTACCTTTCCTCTTCCAAACCAATATCCAACAGAACTTTATAACCACAGACTTCAGAACCCTAAAATCTCAAACCTAAAAAACCTAAAAAAGAAATAGAAACAAATAAAAATCTATGACCAGAAAATGAAAAATATAAATGAAAATTAGCCTATTGTACAAGCTAATGCCTCGATAGTTGAACAAGAAAATCGAAATTTAAAAAATGTGCCCATAAAGAAAGAGAATGTTTTTGAGCTTCAGCAATGGAGATTGTGGCATGAATCGAAATAGAAATGGAATCGAACGCTTACAGATTCGGTGACGACGGCGAAAACGAGAAGAAGAAAATGGGAGCGAAATGCGATTGAGGAAGAAGCACCTGAACGTGTTCGGAGCTGGACTCAACTTGTCCGATTCGGGTCGGAGCCTCCGTCGTGGTGTTTGGGTTCCGCAAAAGAAGAGAGAGATAGAAAGAAACTATGCGCATGAGAAGAGAGAGAAACAAGATAAGAAGAGAGAGAAATAGAAAGAAAGAAATAAATTAAAAAATTAGGATAAATACATTTTTGTCCTAATTAGATTAATTTTAGTTTTTTTACTTAAAATGAATTTTAGTTTTTTAGTTGATGATGAATGAATTTTAGTTTTAAAATTTATAAGAGATGATTTCAATTTTCATTCCTCTAAAATCAAATATCCCATATAGTTGATATGAATAAATATCTATAAATATTTTTTATTTTTAGGTTATCTTAAGAAGTTGAAGAAATTTTTTGAATAGTTAATTCATTAATATTGCAGAATGTCATTTGAAATCACTTTGTTATTTTTTATAAAACATATAAGTAGTTAATAAAAGTCACATGATATATTTCAAAAATGACACTTTCATAAGTTCTGAAATTAACATAAAATTAATTTATTTTGTAGAAATCAAAAACATATTTATTTTTAATTTCAAAAAAAAAATTATTCTAAAATACATTATTGATTGAAGTGTTACGTTGATAGACAATAAATTGTATCTTAATATGGTCTATGAGGGAGACATGCCAATGTTTGATATTGCCTTAAGTGAAGAGTGAGCCCAATTAAGCTAATTAAGAATGAGAAAAGGAGGTTTGTTGAATGGTAAATGGATGGTTAGAGACTTCTTTGATTAATGTATAAAAATTAACAAAATTAGTTTTCACATTAAATTTATCGAAAATATAGGTTATCTTTTCAAAACTATCATTGAATTATTAAGAGAAATAAATAGTTGATCTTTTAATTTTTATATTTAATGAAATATATTTTTGTGAAAAAGTAATTAATATTTCTTGTAATTAAAAAAGAATCTTATAAAAAAAACAATTATTTGTACAAAAGAGTTACATAGACGGAGATAGTAATTTAAGTCAAATAATCATATTATGTTTTTTTTTTTGGAGTTCAGAAAACCAACTTGTAATTGGTGAGTGGTGACAATGTTTTCACATGTAAAATAAAGTAATAAATAAATTGAATTGAATTTTGTTGAAAGCTAAAATATACTCTTTGTCTCTCTAATAATAAGATTTCTTTTCACTTTTTCTTTGTCTATTAATATAAAACTCTTCACAATTTTTAGTATGCATTAAAGATTTCTTTAAGAAAAGATACACTTATTTAATCTACTGTTAAAAAATGTAAAAGTTTTTCTCTTTCTTATTATATCATTAATTGTGTATGTAATTGTAAAATAATACATATTTTCAAATAAATTTATTGCTACAACTATTTTTCTTAATACTAGTAATTTTCGCTAGAGGTTCTATTATAAAGGACGGAGGCAGTATTCACTATGGTAGATTTAAAATGTAATAATAAGGAAACTTATATTCATCATCTTACATAGTCAAATTCTCATTTTTTTTCATATTATTGCAAACTAGTGTAGATATCCCCCAGACTCTGACGTACATAGAATAAATAATATATAAGATGTCAATTTTTAAATAATTGTGAAGAGAAATGTGCTTTGAAAGTATATGTTCCACAAAGTACATTTATTTTAATTACTATTCTAGTATTGATAAATATAAGTAATTACAGTAATTTGAATTATTGAATAAAATAATATATAAATAGTCAATGTTATATAATATTTTGACTACAATAATAAATCATTATCTTTTCCTTCTTGAAAAATCCACCAATATTAGAAAAATATTAAACCCCAACAGGATTCTAGTCTGAAAGATACAAAAAGTTAAAAAAAAAAAAAAAGTTCATCTCTATGTGCGTTATCTCAAGATGCGATAAAGCATGCTTAACTAAAGTGTAGCTAACAAATTGTTTATAATGACATAGAGAGAAAGACCTAAAACTATGGGCTAAGTCCCAACAATCCCGTCTTTGAATCAGATAGTTTTTAAATATCAGGTTTGAACGCAAGATCTTGAAGTTGTGTGAATTTATAGTAGTATTTAAAACTTCTTTCACGTTAATTAAAAAAAATTGCAAGAAGATATTATGAATATTATAATATTTCTAAAAATAGATTATAACATTCTAATTATAATAAGGCTTACTAATTTATATAAAAAGATATTCATTGTGCTATGTAAATTTATTTCATCACATCGAAAATTAAAGCATTTCAACAAATACTATATATGTTATAAAATTAACTAAAATTATAATAAGATATTCTATAAAATAGAATAATAGAGATAAAATAGAGAAAAAAAGATTATTTGTAATTTGTTCTTAAAGATACATTCATAATGATACATGTGTTCTATTTACGGGGCACAAGTACAAAGATGTGCATAATCTTACTATCCTTATAAGTAAAAGTTTGTCAAAGGTATTTTCTTTTTAGTATAGTTTTCAAAGGTGTATAGGGCATATATATGTAATATGCCTTTGCGAATATTATGCTTTGAAGAGTGAATGATTTTGTGGTTGGAATTTGATGATAAGCATTTGTCTCTAACCAGTTGTTTTGTGTTGTTGATTGTTGCTTAAAAAGATCACCTCTATGCATTTTCAAGATCAAATCATGCTAGATACAATGTATGTTGTCCTTAGTTCAATATAAGGTAAGTAAGTTGCATACTTGCTAAAAATGAATGATGGCATTCTAACAATGTTTTTCAATTATGTATTAACTAATCAACTAAAACATGACTCTGTAATTTCTTTGGGAAATGATTATTGTCGCTAAAAATGTTTTTTTCGTTGGAATGATTTAACGAAGATTATGAATAAAATGATTAAGAATAGGCACAATAAATTAAATTTTAATTTGGGATTTTCTGGGTTTATATTTTTATGAAGAATATTTTTTATTTAGAATTTAAAGGACTAATATGAGAAAGAAAATTTAAAGGATAAATATGGAAAGAAAAAATTTAAAAGATCAATATGAGACTAATTTGTTTATTTGCACTTGTCACCTATTAACGACATGTCAATGTCTAACAACTATGGAGTTTTTTTTATCGAAAAAGACTACAATATACATGTTTTGATACTTAAATGATATATTTAGAATTTGAAAAATCGATGAAAGTAACGAATTAAATTTAAAAGATTACATATGTAAGTTTATTTAATTTTACTTAATTATTATTACTAGACAAGTTGTGATCTTCAAAGGAGTAGTCCGATAGTTTCATTTGAGACATCAAATAAATTATATACAGAAGTTCTATGGTTTAATCTCTGATATTATGCCTTCTTTTTAACAATTTAACAAAACTAGTAATATTTATCTATAAAAACCAATCACCATACAAGTTGTGAACCCAATACATATGCGTTTTTTTGTCAAACAATAATACATGTTCTTTTTATTATCAAAACTAGTAAAATACTCCTGTCTTGCCACGCGTCCCTGTCATTGTGTGAAAATTGAATAATCTAACTTAATAGAAATAAATATTAATTTTTAGAAATAATTTTAATAATAAAATAAATATAATAATTGAAGTTTTAAATTAAAATAAAATATTAAAAGTTTGAAGTCATTCATCTATCAACAAAGATTAGTCTCGTGATCTATTAAACTTTAGTATGTTGTAATTATCGTTGCCATCAACAAAAATCTAAATTTTTTGTAGTTGTTCGAAATAGTTAGTTATAAAATTCGAAGATAGTTCCAAAAATTATATGAATAGAAAGTTAGTAATAATATTATATAATTTGTTTTTTTTTTTAAATATTTATTTTGAAAAGATAGTTTCATATTCTTAAAAGAAAACAATTTTTTTTCTTCTTAATGTTAGATATTAATAAATTCTCTATTTCAAGTCAAATAAATATATCACTCTTTGGAGGATGTATAAGTTATTTTGTTTATTCGAATCAACATGTTAGTCAACAAGAACAACAAATCTATAAGAATAAAATATAAGTTTTTATATTTAAAACTCTAATTTTCGACATGAGTTACACCGATCATTTCAATCTTTTGTATTTGAATTACTACGCGGTAAGTTGTGAAAATATTATTTGTCTCGAGGTAGTGAATACAAAAATGGAAGTGAAAAAAAATGATAACTTATTGAAATATGAAGTAAAAGAGATTAATTATACATAAGTGAAACTTATTAGTTTAATACAATTAAAACATAAATCAAAGTTAAACTAGTTAAAATGAATCTTTGAACACCAATGTTGGAGTATAAACTTGATATTTTATCTTTTAACTAATTATCTTGTGAATGACAATCTTTTAACTACTTAATTAGAGATAAACATGTTCTTATGCATGCTTGTATAGTAAATTGTAATCAATGTATTATAACATCTTACACTTTTTTTATTCATTAGCAACAAACATATGTCATGTGTATGATTTTTGTATAATAAATTATAGTTAATGTATTATACTTTTATATACACTTTTATTTATAAGATATTCAAGAGACACATTATAACCAAATACACATTTATCTTTCAATTAGGAACATCTTTTAATTAATTAACATGTGACAAACATTTTTATTGTACATATTTATCTCTTAACTAATTGATTCATGAATGACCATATTTTAATTATTGATTAGTGACAGTGAGTAACATTTATCCGTGAGTGATTCGTACAATAAATTATAATTAGTTGATATAATTTTCTACACGCTTTTCTAGCTCAATTTCCAAACAAATTTTTTACGTTATATGCATTAGTAACAAATATGTCTCATGTGTTAGTTTGTACGATGATTTTTAAATAATTGGCTATGACAAATATTCGTCTTGTGTGAGTTTATCGTATATTTATTGAAGTTATGTTTTACTATAGTAATATACTCCTCAAATAGCGGATAAATGTATAACTTATTTATAGTTTATCTATTAAAAATTATTTTTCTATATTTATGTTGTATATAATATATAGATATTCAAGAGACACCCAAGTAATCAAATACATTTTTATCTCTTAACTAATTGAATTCGGAGTGGTCATATTTTAACTAATTGATTAGTAACAAACATTTGTCTCTTGTATGATTTATTCCATAAATTATCAATAGTGTATTACAATTTTATTCAATTTTATTGACAAAAATATTCAAGAGACACCTGATAATCAAATGCATATTTTTCTCTTAACTAATTGATTCATAGATTACCATCATTTAAATAATTAATTAGTTATTAAAATTTGTCTAGTGTAAAATTTGTACAATTAATTATAACCAATATGATAATTTTATTGTACAAATCATATAGTTTATGTATTACCGTGTATTTTCCCGTATATAATTTCTATTTAATATTATAATTAATGTATTGTAATACTCTTCAAGTTTTAAAGTATAAGACATTCAATAAACATACTAATAATTAAACTTTTAACAAAATAGTTAATGATATGTCATATTTTAACTAATTGATCAATAAAAAAAATTTATCTCGTATATGGTTAATATATTAAATTAGACTTTGTCTAATTAGCACAAGATAATCTTACATCATGCATAAGTTTATTTCTACCATTCAATTTATAAGTCTCATCAAATCTCATTTAATCCAATGGAGGAACTTATTAATCCAACGGTAGAAACAAATTTATGTATGGTGCAAAACTTACCTCACTTGTGCACTATAGAATTGATCAGTAAGTTATAAATGATTCATGAAATATCATGTTTTAACCAACATACTAGTCGTGAAAGACACGTTTCTCTTTGAGTTAATCCACTTGTGAAATACATGGTTCTCTTTTAATTAATCAATTCGTAAAAAAAATTATTTTTTTAACTATTTGATCATTGACAAACATTTGTCCCGTGTATTATTTATACAAAAATATTCTCTAAATGTTTGGTTTTATTCAAATTTCGTGAGAAAATACTGCAAACCTATTAATTACATCTTTATTGATCAAAATATGTTGAATATAACAAACTATAATGTGTGAAAATAAATTTTCCCTTTATAAAAAAGTTTTTTAAACTTTTAAAATGACAATCACATTGAACTTAAAAAAATAACATGTTATTCACCAGTTTTGTTCGGGTTCGTATTTTGTGAGAAAATATTACAAAACTCAAATCAAACCAACCCACGAGTTTTTAATTGGTTTTATATCTCTCCCTAAAATCAAACTAATGCATCAAATAGAATTATTGAATAATTTTTAAAATTTTAATCAATTAAATTAAGTTAATTAATTAAATATATTATAGATTCAACTCAAATTATTCGAGTCTATGTTTAATCATGTAGAACAATATACGTTAGTATTAAGTAATAAAAAAATGCATTCTATCAAAAAAATATAAGAAAAAACAATGTTGAAATGATTAAAGAGAAAGAAAAAAGTTATGTAATTATGTGAGATAATATTTGAATTAATAATATAGTTTATTTGCAAATTCACAATCTTAACTTGCAAATTAAACATGTAGAAATTTGAAGAATACATATTTTCTATAGTAGTTATTGTTCTTATATAAATCAAAAGTTGAAAATGATCATAAAAATCTGGAAAAGATATAAAAAGAGGGAAGAAAAAAGACGGTGAAAGATTGAATATAGTAAATTTTAATTTTAAATGTCAAAAATGAAAAGAAATCAATAACATATGAAAAATTAAGAAAGATAAGATAATTGGAGAAAAATGATAAAATATAAAAAAGTAAAAGAGATTAGAAAAGTAATAATAATAAAAAATCATAAAATATGAAAATGTAAGAGAGAAGGTAATAGAAAGTCAAAATTTTGTTTTTTAGTGGTAAAAAGACATGTTTAATTTTTAAAATTATAATGTGTTAAAAAAATAGATTGGACATTGAGTTTTATAGATAACAATACATTATTTGAGAAGGGCTCAATTGCTCGAGAACCTAATCCATGTTTGTATATGTAGGCCCAAATTTTGTGATCCAGTTTTGGAAAGGCTACAAGACAAGCAGGTCTTTTCGTTTAAGAAAATAAGAAACACATATATAAAATCATACATTACACAGGGCAGGAGGCAAAATTGCAATAATTAATTGGGACTTGCCCCCACTTAGTAATTTATTTTTTTATTAATTATTGAATAATTTTGATTTTGTTACAATTAAAAATTTAGTGTTTCCTCCAAAAAAATAACACCTTTTTTTTACTAGTGGGACAAGAGCATAGCGTAAAATCATAAATATGAGCATCATTCTATATTAGCAATAAAGATTGAATCCTAAAATTTATCCTTTATATTGTTTCAGACTTTCAATGTCCCAACTAACATATATATACTACACATTCAAGAACAGTATTTGAGTGAATATGGAGTCCATGGTAAGTGGTTTGAGAGAGGGACGTATGTAGAACTGTGTTAGACGGGTGTCAACAAAATTTTAATTCTCAATAATAATATATATTTAAATTAAAAAATAATATATATATATATAGGTTATTTTTTTAACCTCTAATTTTTCAAATAAAAAATTATAATAATCTGAAATTTGACTGAAAAGTAAATAAAATTTGATAAAAAATTGTTTTAGTCAAAATTTTATATACATATTAATTAAATAAACATATGTGTCTTATATAATTAAATAACAATATATATAGTTTATTTGAACTCTCCTAAAAGTATGTATATATATATACACATAATTAGTTGAGATGGGAGGGAGGGGCAATTTGCCACCCTCTCTATCAGGTTTGAGATGACAAACGGTGGGTCGGAATTCGTTTTATCTTTCAATTATTATTATAATTATTATTATTATTATTATTATTATTATTATTATTATTATTATTATTATTATTATTATTATTATTATGAGACCTAATTTATCGGATAATGTACACATGTCGATTATTTAAAGTTCTTGTGCATTTGACAATAAATGCAATAATAATAATTTAAAATTTGTAAAACAAAAAATAAAGTCAAATTATTTGTTTGGAATACACATTAATTAAAATTGATGATTTCATTTCAGTTTACATGTAACAAATTTACTTGATATTTAAATAGTAATTAATGAAAATATATCAAACCAAATAGTTATACAAATAAAAATATAAAAATAATAATTTATATTCAATAATGTATGTATATATATATATATATATATATATATATATATATAAATACACATTATTCTCTTAAATATTTAGCATTAATGACAATAAATTTATTTTTTTTAAATGTTAAATAAACAAATGACAAATTTAGTATAATTAGGAAAATGATAAAATCATATTCTATACTCTATAACAAATGATTTTATTAATTTATTTTTATCACATATTGATGTACTCTCATTACAATAAATGTAAAGTGGAGAATAATAACTTAAAAGTAGTGTTAATTATTTGAATTAGATAATATAATTAAAAAAATGTAATTAAAGTTGCATTGGAAATTGAAAGTGATCAATTATTTTGGAACAAATATTTTTTGCAAATGCAAAATTAGTTTAGGACAAAGGGAGTGTTTTCCTTTAAAATTTATATATGATTAACTCAAATTTTTAAAATTTATTGAAATGTATTTATTTTAAATTTGATTTTATTGACATTTATACATTTTATTAAAATATTACATAAAATATGAATGTTTTATCAAAAAAGATGCATGTCACTTGAATGTATTTTAATGAGGGGTTATAAATTTGATGAGATGATATTAAAAAATATTTAATTGTGTTCATGTATCCCATGTTGGAATTCAAAAATTAGATCATAAAAAAAATGACTCTTTGGTTACACTTATATTCCTTAGATATGTTCATTATTTTTTTATAAAAAGAAAACGATTTTTATTTATTCAAATTGTATAATACATCGATGCTGTCCAAATTCAAATTTCTTAAAAACAAAAAAGATGAATCTGCGAATAAATTCACATGACTCAAGTTAATAGCGTAAAACGCCAACATGCCTACAAATATCAAAATTTAAGTGTATGGAGCACATATGCCTCCATATCTCTGATGTTAACGAAGATCAAAGTCATTGATTGAAATTTGTAATAGACCAAAATTAATATGTGAATCTGAATCAAACGAATGTTACACAAAAACGAGAAAACAAAAAAAAAACATTGCACCAAAACGGGAAAAACAAAAAACATTACACAATGACAACGAAATCACAAAAGAAAAAATACAAAAGAAAACTAAATTTACGTGAAAACAACTTATTTAAAAAAATTGATGGAAAAAAAACAATTTGAATGGGTGATTATGGACCCAAAAAAAGTATATATTTTGTTATTACATGACAAAATATTGAGTTCCATATCATAACACAAAATGATATGTAATTTTACGAGTGAGTACTACTAACTTGTGTTTGGCACGAGTCAATTATCAATTATTATATTTTATTTAAGGGTAAACTATCATTTTAGTCATTCAAAGTGTAAGACGTTGTTACTTTAGTCTCTGAGTTTATTTAGCAAAAAATTTAAATTAATCCTCAAAATATCAGTCAATTTAGTCCCTGACGTCATGATGGTTACATACTATTTTAACAATAAGTTATATCTTTTAGTAATTTTTATGGTAGTAAGTTGTATCTTTCCAACACTATGTTGATAATTCGAGAACTAATTTAAAGTTATCGCTGAATCAAGAACCAAAATGACAGCTATACTTTCAAGGACGAAAAATGTGATTTACCTAAAATTTCTCCCAAAATTTGTATAAATTTATTGTCTTTAGTATTTACAAGTTTAATTATTTTTAAAAATATTTTTTAACATTACAATAATAAATATAAATATAGATAATATGTTTCTTCAATCATTAACGGTGATATATAATAATTTAACTTTTAAATATTATTTGTATTATATATTTTATTGACTTAATTTGATAATAATAAAATTATTTTAATATATATGTATATATATATATATATAATTTATAAAAATAAAATTGAATTTATATTATATCCTTTAATTTGTAATTATAATAATATTTAAACTTTATAATTTGCATATAAATAATTACTTTTCTATTTCATTTCTAGTTATTATTATTATATAGTTTGAGTTTGGGTTTGGCTTTCTTTCAAATATACGAATGACAAGTATTCCTTCTAGTTCTCTTTTCATTTTGGCATCTTATAAATGTGATAACGAGTTTTCAACAACTAACAATAAAAAAATTCAAACAGTTCACACACAAAAAATTCAATATTACGGATATATTTATTGCTTAATACATCAGCCAGCCTGCATTGCGAGGCTGAATGGCAGCATGCATTATGTTCTGATACTGAAATGATAACAACCCTTAAAACAAACCATAGTTCGTATTCTTTCTTTCTTAGTAATTTTTTTTGGAACTAGCTCATTTGTTCTATTATTATACATAGAAAATATTGAATGTGAAAATAAAATTTTGGAAGTTTTGCATTTAATATTTTTAAATCATAAAAATTAAAATTTTTCATTGAAATTTTTTTAATATATACTTTAAGGGTGTTAAGTGCCCTAATTAAAGCACTTATTACCACAACCTTTTAGTTTGCGATCAACTTTAATTAAATGCATAAATTAAAAATCACTAAATAATGTTGGTTAAAGATAACTCAATTTAGTCACGTAACTAGAGTTCAATGACAGCCGTAGATATATAAGATATTGAGATGCAAATTTAGAATAAATTTTTTTCTATATTTAATATATGTGAGTTTCGCTTCTAGGTTTTTAGAAAAAAATGATCAATGACCTAATTGACAAGTCTCTATTTATATTTTATTTAATTTTATTGTTGCTTAAATTGTTCCTTAATGTCTAGAATGATGGGAACAAACATTATGAGTGGGAAATATTATACTTCATCCATTAATATAAGGGTGTGTTTTTATTTGTTACTAATTATAAAAAAAAAAAGATGATATTCAATATGGTAAAATATTATAAGCACTTAAAGTTCAAAGATGTTTTTTTATTTTTCTCTTTTCTATTAAAAATTTTTTCATAAAAAATTAATCAAAATTGATATTTTATTTTCAACGTAAAAATCATTTGTTAACAAAATAATGTTTGAAAAAAGCTTACACATAAATATAACTAAAACATCAAACATGATTTTTTTTAGAATCTTAAACAAATAAATCGTAAATCTTGGCGCAAAGAATATACGATGGGAACAAAGAATATTGTTCCATATATATATATATATATGAGATTAATGGTTTGTCGATTGTATGTCGTTAAAGAGTAGCATGCGCATTTGGGCAGTCCAATTTTGATTAAATTGATCGAAGAATCAATGTATGTGTGGCCACCGCATTCCATCCAAATTTATGTAATAGCTAAAGGCTATAATGACTAGGGTCCCCTCATATAAGTTTATGGTCTAGCTTATAACATATCTAAATTAGGTGAGATTTTTTTATAAAATAGATAAGCTCAATATTTTTTTAGAAATCTATTAAATTTATCAAATCAATTTATTTAAATAAATATGAATAATTTTTATTATTATTATTATTATTATTATTATTATTATTAGATTTTGAATTTTAAATTATAAATTTCTTAACTTTTAATAATTTAACCATATTTTATATTAATTTTTAAAAATATTTAAATATATTATAATAAAATAGAATTAAAATATATGTCATAAAAAATCAAATTATTTAAAGCATCATGTTAAATATAAAAAAATACTTAATTTTATTTATCTATTAACTTATATATGATTACTTATTTAAAAATATTAATATAAATATATATGTTTTTAGATAGGCTAACATGTTGAATCAACTGTCACAGAGGTTAGATTCAGACTAAAAAAAGTTTATGACATGCCACAAGTCAAACTTATGTGTTAAATTCTTTAACGGGCCAAACTCAGATCTTACAAAGTCTAATTCGATCAATCTATTTCATCTATATTCTATATATAGACTCGGTCTTAAACTAGTTATTATAATAGAGGAATGTTATGAACTCTTTCTTTTCAACATCTACTCTTTTATTTTATGAAACATCTTTATGATAGATTCATTTCCAAATTGTAGGATCCATATTGATTTATTACCTAATCAAAAAATAAGTGCTAGAGTAAGTGAATGTTGAAAAGCTCGGTGTTTCTAACACTTCTCTATTATAATAAGTTTGTTACATTGCCTTAGGACTAAGTAGTAATTGAGTTTGGGTGAGTTCGAATCTAATTTTGTCAAATCTTCAAAAAAATAAGTCTACAGTTTATTAATGTTTTCAAAAATTGAATTGGACTAACCGATTCAACGGAGAATTAGAGATTAAACTAGTTTGGTTCGACACCAAACATCGTTAATCAACGAAAATCGAAAAAACATCAATAAAAATATTGATGCACCCACCCCACTTGAATACACTAACCTTATTAAAAATTTGATACAGGGAGAAGAAAGTTGGAGTAGAAAAAATAGGATTTTATATATTGATAGAGATGAAAAATGTTGGAAAAGGAAAAATAGTAAAAGAGGGAAGAATAGTAGGAAAACTGGAAAAATAGGAACTGAGGGAAGAAAGCGGCGCATTTGATTATGTTATTGTTGTGGTCAATAAATTATGTTATGTTTCAAATATTATTTTTTGACTAGGTTAATTATGTTAATAGTAAATGTCTTGGGCTTAACATACAGTTTATTGTTTTTCATACTTTTTAAAGCAATTGTAATACATTCTTTTTTATATTTATTGTGAATTTATTTAATTGATGTTTTTTTTTATGAAGCTTAACTTAGCTCTATATTTATTTATCAATTGTTATCTAGTTCAACCAATTAAATTATGACCCATAAGTTTTGTCTGTTCTCATATATGGTTTGATTTTTTAAATATTATAATTTAATTGTTCAATTCTGATCAATTTAGGTGGGTTTTAGTTAATGCGGATTTTTAGATATGCAAATTGGTTGATTTAGGTTTTGAAATTTTTATTTTTTATTAAAGTATTTATTTTCTTTAACTTTTTGATATTTATTTTTAAAGAAAAGTATATATTGAACTTTCAATATATTTATCAATATTTGAGTAATTTTTATCAAATAACTCATTTATCACACTGGTAATGTGATATCTAAAATAATAAGTATTTTTACCTAAAATTTTAAGTCAAATAGTCGAACAATTGAAGATTTATTTTTATCACCTGTACTCCACCTTTCAAATCTGTATATATTCATATTTATGAACAAATGTGACTTGCAACACACTATAATCCACCCACATATCAAAATTTTAAATGGCTCGAGTTTGGTCAATTCAATTAATTGATTTTGTTCAACCTTACAGAGCTTCACACTTCAAGTTGCATAGTTTAATCAATATAAGAAATACATTTACAAAGACCGCTAAGTGAAAAAATACAAACACCAAATTCACACCAAAATCTTCGTAATTAAGACAAATCTTTACCGATAATGGATCTTTGTTAACAAATATCGTAACTTTAAATATATTATTATAATATAAACTATATATAATATATCTAAAAAAAATTATAATATGTTTAATGATTAAAAGCGATGACATAACAACAACCACCTAGAAATATTATATATATATATATAAAAAGAAATATAATAACTTTTAAAAGTAGCTTTTTCCGTAGATTGAAATTGTACCATGGAAAATAATACTTTTAAAAAGCATATAATTTGTCAGTATATGCATAATGTGATTAGTCATCGTATATGTTTATTAATAAAGGGATTGGAACAATTGAGACAAGCACTTGTCAAATTATGAGTCATCGTATTATGATGTAGACTGCTTAATTTTTTTTTTTAATGATATATAGAAGTTAATGCGGACTTTGTTTTACTTTTTAATATTTTTCTTGGTCACAAATCATCACTCAAATAAATTAAAAGATGCCTATATATCATGCATGGACATTAAAACGTCATGAATTATTCCTTAATGAATGGGTTGTCTTGTCTTATCTTATATACTAGTCCTACGATTATGACAACAAGTGGCTTGTGCATACACGCTTATTTGCATTAGAAAATGTTTATGGTAGGTTAAATAGATTATGAAAAATAAACTTTGCACTGTTTTAAGATAAATAACTTATGTTATAAAAATATAATTCTAATTTATTATTAATTTTTTAAATCTATTTCTAAAATATTATTCTCAAATATACTTTAATTTAATTATTTGACATCAATTCTTCATAAATTACTTAGAACAATAAAAAGTAAAAGAGTTATTCTAGAAAAACTATGGAAGAATTATTTTCTTTCTTCACATTTATGATCACATATGACTCTATGAGTTCAGTTCACGCTTAACCAACAAGTGGTGCCATCACATATTTGCAAGTGGATATTCTTCAAATAAATCTAATGATTGACTTCTTTACATTATTGCTAGTCGAAGTTATTTAACTCTCTGCTTTTCAAAAGATAATTAAATAGTATTTTGGGAAGTTTTTGTGCTTTAATATAAAAAAATATATCGGTAATTATTGTTTAAAACTATTTTTATACCTTATTTAAAATTTTATCTTTTTAATATTATTAGTAAATATTTGATATCTCACAGTTTTCAATAAAAGGTATATATGTAAAAATAATTAAAAAATTAAAATAATTAATGAGCGCATTAATTTTGATGTTTTCTTTTTTTATTTTCTCTTATAAATAAGACTAGAGATAGTATTAAGTTTTAAATAATTACATAAAACACTATAAATAATTATAAATGTTGAATATATATTAAGTTTTAAATAATTACTCAAAACACAAAAATCCGATGAAATTATCATTTTGTTAGAAATGGTCTCTAAGGGATTATATATTTAGCTAGAAGAGTTTAACTTGTCTACGAGTGATGGTCTTGTGCTTCTTAAAGATATCTTAGACGCTTTACGAGTTTATTTTATTTTCTTCTAAGACTTTGTCCGGTACCGTTTTTCGCATAAAATCTCTTTATATTTTTTCAGAGATGGTGAGGAAGCCTACAGATTCATTGAATTAAATGAGATAAGATTTATCTTTTTATGAGAAATGTGAGTTGTGTGTTCATAAACTGAAAGAGTTTAATCGTGCTTTGATAGGTAAGTGGGATTGGAGATTGAAAACTGATAAAAATGATATTTAGTTTAAGCGAAACTATGATTTGGATAGGTTATATCTCAAGGTCTCTTTATTAGTGCAGAAGCTTTTGAACAACAAATTAGCTACAAAAGATGACCTTGCAAGACATGGATTGTTGGAAAATCAATCATTATTTTGTGTTGGAGGATGTGCTCAAGTTGAAAGAATGCAACATTTATTTTTTGAATGTCATATCTTTAGTAGAGTTTTGGTTGAAATCTTAGCTTGATCGGTGGTGTACCTAGTGCCTAATCAGTATTGTTTCGATTCATTTGCATCAATTTGAGGATATTTTCATTACCAATAAATCATCTCATAAACAAGTACATATGATCTGATTGACTTGTGTTTGTGCAATTTGAAAGGAACAAAATACTAGTGTTTCAATTGCACTGAGTTTAATTTTAATCATCTAGTGGAACATATCAAAGTTCATTCTTGGTGGTGGCTAAAATCAAAATCTAAGGGGTTCTTTTACAACTTCAATCATTGGTGGAGTAATTCCATTTGTGTATCTTGGATTGGGGTCTTATTGTTTTTCTCATTAAGTAATTATGTTCTTATTATAATTTTAGAGTAGAGAGTTTTCAGGGATAGTTATCGCTTCCTTCTACAAGTTGTAACTTCACATTTGGTTATTCAGACACTTCTTGTGCTTGGACCAACCATTTATATATATATATATATATATTGGCTTTTTCAGAAAATGATTAATTTAGGTTTAGCTAATACTAACATAAAATAATTAACTAACAAATAATATCCAATTAATATTAAATGAAAATAACTATTAATGTCAATTACTATCTTAAAATAATTATTAAATTACTCAATTATGGATTGAAAATAATTATTTATTAAGAATTATTATTAATGTAGATTATAATATATTATTATTAAATACTAATTAATTGATGAATATATATTGAGTTATGTTTTCAAATAGATCATGATGAGTTGTATCATTCTATCGAGCGCAGCTATAAATTTGTATCCTCACTGGTTTATTGCCACTTCATTAGACCGTTAATCTTGCACTAAAACTTTAAATGACGATGAATGTAGTTTACCCCATTCTCTACTAATCCTATTCTTATGAATTCAAAAATAAAAAATACTAATTTAATTTACACCCACTTGATTCATAAAAGGAATATGTTACACATTTTTTATTTGGACAAAAATCCAATTGTTTATTTTTAAAAATTACTTAAATAAATGGACATTATTGTAATTTAATTTTTTTTTATAAGTTTTCTCTCTCATCTCCTTCGGTCATTGTTCGTACCAATTTAGGTCTTCAATACGAGAGGAAACAAATATACAGTGTTGTTGTTATACCCCTGGGTTTGATTGTATGATGGTTAGGAAAAAATTCGTAGATAGGAAGATTAGCAGTTAGGGATGATGATCCATATACTTCATAGACTGTTCAAATATTGCTTGGAATTGGTAGTTGTTAAAGGTGGATGATATAAGTGAATGTTGCACTCAATTGTAATCGATGTAGATGCATTGCTAGATAACCAATTGGCAAAATATTTGTGTATTTACACGAGTTCACGTTATCGTCCATAGATTGAATAGTTTGATTTTATACAAATGAATATTAATTTTTAGAAATAATTTTAATGATAGAATAGATAGAATAATAATTTTTTTAGATTAAACTGAATATTAAAAGTTTGAAATCATCATTTAATATAAAAATCGATTGATTTAATCCTTACACATGTTCCTAGTAAGTTTGTGTAGTAAATTATGATTTGTGAATTATAAATT
This sequence comes from Cicer yamashitae, assembly GCA_037974755.1. Classification (NCBI taxonomy): domain Eukaryota; kingdom Viridiplantae; phylum Streptophyta; class Magnoliopsida; order Fabales; family Fabaceae; genus Cicer; species Cicer yamashitae. The sequence goes on along the minus strand of JBBPBQ010020321.1, from coordinate 6,479,274 downwards.
TTTAGACTTATGCGCCAGTATTAAACTTTTATCCTGTATATAGTTTGTACAATAAATTATAATTAATATATTATAATTTTTTTACACTTTTATCTATAAGTTATTCAAGAGATGTTAATAATCAAATACACATTTTTTTATTAATTAATTGACCAATAACAAACATTTATTTTGTGTGCTGTTTATCAAAGGAAGAGGAAATTATAAGTAATGTATTATAATTTTTCAATATTGTTATTCCGTGTATGAATTTTACGAATTTTACGGAAAATTATAATTAATGTATTATAATTTTTCTTATATATTGTCTAATAAATATTCAAGAAACAAACTATAAACAAATACACCTTTCTATTTAAATTAATTAACATGTGAATGGTCAACTTTTAATTAGTTAGCCGCGACAAATATTTGTCGCATATATGTTTTAAAGTTAATGTTTTTTTTATGAAAATATTTTAGGATGAGAGGATGATACTCCAGTCCAAAGTAGAAAATCTTATGGCTCACTGAGCACTTACAAAGTAGTTTACATTTGTAAGTAAATGTATTTTAATATTTTTTACATTTTTATGAAATAGATATTCATGACAATGTAATAATCAATTACTAATTCATCTTTTGATTAATTGACTCGTGAAAAATTATCTTCTAACTAATTGATCTTGAGAAATAAATATTCATTTTGTGTATGATTTGTATAGTCAGAAGAAATCTAAATCTAACACGAATTACACCGACCATTTTAATCATTAGTCGCCAAAATACTAAGTTGAAAGTCATAAAATAATAATATTTGGCTTGAAGTAGTGAATACAAAATGAAAGTTAATGAAACTTATTATTAGTCTAATATAATTAAAACATAACAAAGTTTAAATAAAGTTTTGAAAAACATGTATTGAATATAAAGGTGATATCTTATCTATTAATTAATTATTTATAAATGACAATTTTGTAACTATTTAATTAGCGAGTCATATTTGGTCTTGTGTACATTTGTATAGTAAATTATGATAATTGTATTATAACATCTTAAATGTTTTCTTATGCTTGGATATTCAAGAGAGGCAATAATAATCTATTAAACCTTTATCTTTTAAGTAATTGATTTGTGATAGACCAACTTTCAAAGAATTGACTATGACAATATTGATCTTGTTTGTGATTTGTGTAGTAAATTATAATAAATGTATCATACATTTTTCTCTCTTAATTAGTTGATCTGTGAATGATTATGTTTTGATTAACTGATCATTGATAGACATTTGTCTCGTGTATTATTTAAACATATAATTTATTCATATAATGTTATTTTTCTAAAACTCTTTCTTATTTAGTGTGTGTGTGTATAGATATATATTCTAGAGACACACAAATATTTAAATGTACATCTTGCTCTTAATTAATTAGTGTTTAAATGAACATCTTTTAGTCAATTGATTAGTGAGAAATATTAGTCTCGTGTATGGTTTATACCGTAAATTTAATCAGAAATTACGATGTTCTACACTTCTATCTATTAAATATTAAAGAGATTATGCAAATAATCAAATGCATATTTCTCTGTTAATTAATTGATTCGTGAATGACCACAACTTAACTAATTAATTAATAATCAACATTTGTCCCGATGATGTTTATATTAAACTATAATTAATGTAATTTTAATAGATACAATGATAATCAAATACACATTTATCTTTTTACTAATCAATTAGTAAAATACCATATTTGAAGAGATACACTTACAATCAAATACATATTTCTTTTCTTAACTATTTTATTTATGAATAATCACATTTTAATTAATTGATTAGTGACAAATATATGTCCTCATCTATGATTTATACGTTAAATTATATATTTGGTTATGATAATGTTTTATTCGCTTTCATCTAAAAATTTTCAATAGACATGTTGATAATCAAATTCACATTTTTCTCATAAATAATTGATCATTGACATATATTTGTCTGGTGTATAATTTGTATAATAAATTAAAAATAATGTATTTTACTATTTTCTCATTTGTTTAGAAGATGTTTAAAATTTGAGTGCTCAAATTTTGATATGGGGAAAAAGAAGAGGGAAAATTAAAGTTTTGAAATTTTGAAATTCAAAAGAAAAAGAGTGAAGAGGGAAGAAAAGAAAAAGGAGAAGAGAATTTGAATAAATCATAATTAGTGTTATATAATTTTTTTTTCTCATTTATTATATATCTATAAAATCAAACATCTACCAAAATTAATAAACCACTCATCTCTAAACATCACAATTTTAGAGCAATTATTACATTTCTTTTATTCAATTCTTGACTATTTAAATTTTGTAACGAAGAAATAGATGAGGAAAAAGTTTTGAAAGTTTAAAATTTGAAATGAGGAGAGAGAAGAGGGAAAAGAAAAATAGATTAAGATTTGAATAAAGGGAATGTCATAATTTCCTTAAAACTGTGATGTATAGATATATAATAGATAATAAATTGTGGCAAAACAACACCTAGAAAAAGAAAAATGAAATTTAGTATTTTATTTTTTAAAATAATATTAAATAGTAAATTACAGTAGTACCCCTTGTCAATAATTGTTTTAAAAAAAATGTTGGATTTTTTTATCTAAATAGAAAATGTGTACATTACTAATATACTCCTATAAATTAAGTGAGTGTAGATTAGCAATTCCATATATATATATATATATATATATATATATATATATATATATATATATATATATATATATATATATATATATATATATATGCTATCATCTTGTATATATCACTCTGGATTGACTTATTAGTGGTGTTTGGGCGTTAATGCAAATGGTTTGGCTAATCGGGGGTGAGAAGCTTATTCACATGGCAACAATCGTTGGAAGGATATGTGAGTTGAATTTAATGGAGACAACATTATTTGTTTTATATCATTTGACAAATAGAGACATCATTGTTTGGTGTGATGTGATTTTTGTAATAATTGAGTTGTATCAATTACTAAACTGTAAATTACTTGTATTCTTTTACATCTTTGCACAGCTTGTGTCAAGTTTTTTAAAGAGAATGAATTGCTTTTGTCTTTGTAAAAAGTAATATTTCGATTGAGGTGTGTGAGAGGATTATAATGAAGCATATATTGATATTGATAGGAGATGTAGTGTGAGGTTTATATAGCTAAAAAATATATTATTGAACTTGAGCTACTCTTTTAAACGAAGTTGAGTCATGAGAGAAAAATATGTCGGAAATATTTAAATTAGTAGATACTATATAATAAAGATATAAAAGATTAGTGATATTCTATATGCATCAATGAAAAATGAAATTTATAACCACATACTTAAAACATCTAATTATGTATCTAATGTGTCAAACTATTTACTACTTTATACAAGTTGCATAAAATAGAGGGAGTAACAAGTTGAGCTATAATTTGGAGTCTACTGCTTGTGTAAAACAATATTCAATGGATTGGGGTATTAAACGATCCACGTGCATTTATTCCCTAAGGTATAATAATAGATAAATGATAAGTGATAAGCTTGTTAGCTGTCTTATTAGATACATACACCAACTTTTCATGTGTTTGAGCACATAGTAAGAGTTGCCATTATTGATGCTTTCAGTCGCCAGCTAAACAAGAATATAAAATTCTCAAGTCATTTAATTTGGTTAACTGACAAAAGAAGTTGGAGAACACTTTTTACACAAACTCTTCAATTTTGTGCAACTTGATGCAAATCAACATCAATCAAACCCTTTTGGAAGCCAAAAGCATAACCTTTTGTTGTAACTTGTAATTGAGAGACTGGATTTAATTGCGTAGTGAAGTTTTGGTAGTTTGACATTCAAAAAATGATAAATTAGTTCATAAAAATAAATGTTGCTAAATATTAATATAGAGCATCATCGAATATGTTGAGTAGATATGTTAAGTTTAAGTACGGATGCAAAAATCAAGGTGAATGAATTACCGTGATTTATTTAGTATTTTATTTATTTTTACCATGAAATGAAATATTTTGTTGATTTCTATTCAACGACACTTAATTTATAATAATTGATTGAAAAAAATAGTGTAAATTGATTAATGTCGTGTAATTTCAAAAGTCAAGTTGTCATTTCAAATATTTAGAGATAAATTGTTAGAAGCCTACAATTTTACTAATTAAAATAGTGGTTCACACATCATTTTATTAAAATTATTGTATTTGTAGTACAAGTTAAGAGGTAATTAGAAATTGTTAAATAAAAAATGTTGATTTAAAAAATCTAATAAATATAATTGTTACTCTAGCCCATCTTATTATAAGCATCACATTTAAGATGTGTACCGTTATTAACAAAATTAATAATTTTATTTGATTTCAATAATAAAATAAATTTCATTTATTAAAATATTTTTATTAATAGTTGTTTAGTGAAGTAGTGAGATGATATACAATAAAGAAATATTTAATAGTAAAAAATTGATTAATATTTTCTTAAAAATATAAAGAGACATGTAATTCTAGATAAATAAAGATTTTAAATAAGACAATTAAATGAAACAGAGGAATAGCCTCTTAGTATCGTTTTATTTTCGATTGCAAAACTAATTCATTCGATAATTTGCATAAAGAAGAGAAAATAAACGCAATAAGACAAAGAATATGGTGCATTATGAGCCACAAATGTTGTTGTCACTAATAATGATTGATGTCTTATGAAAAAATGATTGATGTCTTATATCCCAATCAACCACATATGTCGCATTTTGTTTACCGTCTATCTTTGTTTGCTCAAGGGTGACTAACGAGTGACTATAGCATCTAAGGTTGAACTAATAAAATAACTATAGGATCTAAGCGTATATAAACAATTTATTTTTTAAAGAATATAAACAATATTAAGATACACAATTTTAAAATTAGTGGCACTTGTTAAAATAATATTGGGATCTGCAACAAGAATTAACCAACAAAATAAAAAACTAACAATTACAGAAAATGAAACGAAACGGAGAACGTTCTTGGTTTTCTATTGAAAACGGAGAGTGTTCTGATAACACAGAAAACGGAGAATGTTTAACATTATCTTTTTTCTGCTGTTTTGAAAATCAGTTTTTCAATCAATGTAAACGAAAACTAAAGAAAAATAAGGGAAGAACAACACCCAGATTTACGTGTTCGGCCTCAATTGATGAGACCTACGTCACGGGTAAGCAAGCAAGACAATTTCACTATTGAGATTTGAAATTACAAGATTAAGCCACTTCAAGATTGTTCACCTAGTCTTAACTAGTTTTCTATTTTCTCACAATCTCCCTCCATTTCTCACAGTTTTCCAGCAATACAACATTCTGCATTTTCTGTTATTTATAGTGTTTAAAGGTACATTAGCTTAACTAACTCTAACTACCTTTTCCATAACTAAATTGGCCTAAACCGTAACTAACACTATGTATTTGATTTGAGGCATTTCTCCACAATACTATTTAGATTTTTATAAATCAACATCGTATTAATGAAAATATTTATTTATTTTTTAGAGTCTGTTTATGAGAGATGTTTTGGATGAGAGAATTTATTTCTCTTTTTGAAATGAAACAAACTATAAAACGTTTTTAAAAATAGATGATATACTGTATAATGATATATCAAATTCTTCCGGCAATTTAGTATTGGTAATCAATTCTAGTATTCGTTTTTCATTAGCAAATACCCACGTATTTACTTGTCTGTTAGTTGTGCTTTAATTAATTACAAAGTAATATTGAAGATTTATTTTAGTCATTGAACAAAATTGTAAGATCTAATTTAGTTTATAAAATATTTTTTAATTTGGAATAATATAAACAAAAAAATTTAGTCCCTATATGATTCATAGTCCAAAAAAGGAATGATTAGTATTGGATAATCAACACAATTTAGTCCCTCTATGATTCATTGCCAAAGAGTAATTATCATGTCATCTCTCTGATGCACAAGATATGATAGAGACAGATAGGATAAGAAGCAACATAGGAACAAAATATGATATGGACATGATAAGTAGTAATCATGTCATATGTTTGATGTGCACATGATAATAAATCTGATAAGATTAGTTTATCATATCTAGTGTTTATATTCAATTTATCTAGTGTTTATGATAAAATGACAAATTTGTCCTTGTAATCTATTTAATTTTTTTTTTTCAAAATAACATTCATATTTTTTTATAAATAAACAAAAAATACTAAAAAAAAATGTAAATAATTTATAAAGTAATTTTATATACTTGAAAAAATTATTTACGCTACTAAAAAACACATATAACATTAAAAAAATATATATTATTAAAATTTCCAACTCACTGTATCAAATTAAAACTATTGACTACGTAGTAGCAATAAAGTATCATAAAGAACAATATGTCGTCTTACATGTTTCATTAAACCATACAAAATAAACAAACAAAAGTAAAATGTACTAAAGTTAGATAAGTAAAATCAAGTACAATAATAAAACTAGTAGATCAACTACTTAACAAATGCATGACGATCAACATGATCACAACTCCAAAATATGTGCAAGCAATGTGACACATATAATATTTTGTCTACTACAACAAAATACTTTTGTTCTGTTAGCTGCATTTTCTTCAACTCATTCATAATGCTTCTTGAATCATCAAACACATATTTACCAACACCTAGACGATTTGCAGATCCACCCAATCGTTCTGAACATTTTTCAAGCCAATTCCCAAAAGTTTTTCCTAACTTAAAAATACCATTAGCAATAATATGTACTCCTATGTTTTTTCTCTTTGATTGAATTTCCAATTGGTCATTCTTTCTCCTAGATTGTGATTGACAAAGAGATGGTGATTGAGTAATTTCTACTTCAAGCTCTTCATTATTAATTTATTCTGCCTCTGCTTTATCTATCTCCTCAACATTATCAGAGGGGATAACCTCTTTGACCAGTAGCACGATCTTTCTAAAAAACACGAACAAGCTTATCAAAGACTAGAATTGGAGCATACATATAGTCGATTACTAGTGCTATGATTTTCATAAAATCACATTGAAGAATGACTCACTATCATAGAAATTACTGAACAAAGTTCAACCATCTCTAAAAACATTTGCTCTTGCATTAGATATAACATCACATCATTTTGTTCTTGTGAATTCATATTTACCTATATATAAAAATATAAACATTATTATTATTATTATTATTATTATTATTATTATTATTATTATCCATCAACACAAAAATAGAATATCAATACATCATAACACATAACATAGATGACAGAGAAAAATAATTATTATTCTCTATCAAAGTTTATTATTAGTAACTATATAAAATGACAATTAACATAAAACTCAAACATAAAATATGATAGAGAAAAAAGTGCAAATATGAACAAAGAAAACAATAAAAAATCCTCTGAATCGAAGTTTATTTTTTCAACATTTCAATGAACACAATCAAAAAACAATCATAACTTTTTTACGGTTGTAGAATAAAATAAATTAGAAAATAATCAGAAAACATATGGCAAATATAGAAAGAGGAAATCAACCCAACATCAACAATCATAAAATCAACAACATAAAACAACCATAAAATTAAAGGAATAATAAATCCAGAGAAATAATAAATTCAAATGAAATCAATCTAACGTCAACAATAATAAAATTAACTCAACATCAACAACATAAAACAATCATAAAATCAGAAGAAATCAACAAATTAATTAATCACCACAATAAGAAAATCAAAGAAAATTAGGGCAAATATGAAAAGAGAAAAAAACAGGGAAAAATGGTATCTTGGGAGAGAGCGTCAGTGGAGAAGAGCACGACGATGGCGGTGGAGAGGGAGATGAGAGCGACAGTGGAGAAGGGGAGGGAGCGGTGTAGGGAGAGGGGAGTGAAACACGACAAGTTGAGGTAGGAAAAGAAGAAAGAAACCTGAGTAGCAAAGGACATAAAATATTTGTTAGAACAATGATTATTTTAATCTACCTTAAATTAAGGATTAGAAAATAAAGTTTAGGTAGGATATCTTTAAAAAATTTGATTACTATATCATATCAAATTATCAGATTGGTGCATTATAGTAAAATAGGATAAATATATTATATCATGTCTCCTTATCGTGACCAACGAACCCTATACTATTATTATTGGTAATCAATTCTAATATTCGTTTTTCATTAGAAAATACCCAAGTATTTACTTGTCTGTTACTTGTGCTTTAATTAATTACAAATTGATACTAAAGATCAATTTTAATTCTTGAAAAAAATTGTAAGATCTAATTTAGTTTATAAAAAAAATAAAAATATTTTTTAATTCGACAAAATATAAAAAAAGAAAATTCAGTCCCAATATGATTCGTTGTCCAAAAAAGGAATAATTAGTATTGGATAATCAAGACAATTTAGTCCCTCCATGATTCATTGCCAAAAAAAGGAACAATTTGTATTGGAAAATTAAGTTTATGTACTTTATTCATTAGTTTTAGGTAGTCAAGCTATAGTTAGTTAGCTTTGACTTTTCTGTTTCAGTAGTTTGTTAGCCTTAATCCTTGTTTAGTTTTAGACTTTTACTCTGTATAAATATTGGGGCTTGACCCTTCCAAAATTATATCTAGTATTATTCAACATCTTTCCTCTTTTAATTTTGTTTGCCTCTTCTCTTTCTCTATCAATTTATAAAATGGTATCAGCCTGAAGAACTTTCTTTTTCTTCTTTCTTTTCTTTCCTTATTTTTCTGAAAATGGCATACCATGTAGTGCTATCATTCAACCTTATCAAACCAATATTAAAAATTCATATTCTTACAATAATCCATATCATCTCCATCAAGGTGAAAATCTTGGAGCAATTCTTGTAACTCCTCCCTTAGATGATCCTAATTACTATCAATTGAGTCGTGCTATATGGCAAGTGATCCTAATTACTATCAATAGACTTGTGCTATGTGGCGAGCTCTTCTATCGAAGAATAAACTTAAATTTGTTGATACCGACCTCTGATACCAACTTTGAAGCTTAGGACTTATGCAATCCCATGGTCATATCTTAGATCACCCGTTCATTATTTCCTTTAATTGCTTAGAGTATATTTTATACCGAAAATGCAATTGCTCTTTGGAACGAACTAGAAGACCATTTCACCAAAGGTAATCACATTTTGCACTTCAAAATCTCCTTCGCGAAATCCATATCATTTGTGAAAGTAAATGCTCTGCAATTGCATATTACACTTATTTACAAGGTTTATGGGTCGAATTGGAGCAATTGCGTCAAAATCCTAGTTGTATATGCTCCCCTTCTTGTGCATGTTCGGCCAATATGTAAAAAATATTAAAAATGCTTCAAGATTCTAAGCAGATGATATTTTTTTCCAAGTGACTTAATGACTCATTTTCCTATTTTAAAACTCAAATATTGATGATAGATTCTTTGCCATCTATTTCAAATGTTCTTGGTTTGGTTCTCCGACAAGAAGGTCAATTTGCTGTTTCAAATATCATATTTGTTTATTCCTAACTATTATTTCAATATCATCTCTGTTAACAAACTTTTTGTATCTCTACATTGTAATCTTATTATTGCAAAATCATATTGTTCTATTCAAGAATCTCATTGATCTTGAATGATTGGATATGCCAAATTCGTGGTGGAATTTTTCTTTTAGCAAATTATATTCCTAGTATTTCTAATTCTGTCACTCATCCTGTAAACGAGACTTAATGGATTTCAACTCATTTTTTTCTACCTTATATGATACATGTGTACTTAATATTGTTAATAATTGTACCTTTGGTCTTTGGTATTATTGTTAGGAACATCAATCGAAAAATGTATTGAAATTTGTTGGTTTACAACTTCCTTTTGTTGGTGATCAATGTGATTTTGCCAAACAATGAAAACTCTCATTTCTTAATAGTAATACTAAAACATATAGGCATTTTGATTTGATTCACTTAGTTATGTGGTCCTTTATCTATAACTTTTGTGTGTGGACATCTTTACTTTTTTACCATTGTGGATAATTTTACTATATATATACTTAAATATTTCTTATGAAACAAAAGGCAGAAACTACATAACTTGTTCAAAATTTTGTTGCCCTTGTTTTAATGCAAAATGGAGGAGTAATAAATTGGAAATGTGCACTTAGTATCAAATAGAGTGTAAAATTGAAATAAAAATAATATTGAAAATGGAAACTAAAACGGATAATTTTTTTTTTGGACAAAATCTTTTTTTAAATGTGACCGTTATTATTAGATAGAGAGATTGATTGATAAAGATGAATTAGTAAAAAATCTCTCAATCATTTATGTCTTATCTTTAATATGTATAAAATGATCAAATATTCAAATAATGTAAAAATGGTTTAGTCCAACCAAGCTAACTCTAAAATTATAAGACTTGAGTATTAAATTTTGAATTCAAATAATAACGGGGAATTAAAGCTCAAGCCTGCATAAGACCAAACTCGTAGCAAGCTACCCCGATTGGGCTAGATAGCCTCACTAGCATGTGCTAATAATATATATTTATTTAAACTTAAAATCTACCTAGAGTACCACAATTAATTATTTATTATAAGGTATAATTTATTATTAAGTACAATAATAATTAATAATTTATGGTTACATAAATTTTAAGTTTCTATAAAATTTTAAAGTTTTGTTTTTAATCCATTTCATTTTGTTTTGAACTTTAGTCTCCAAATTTTTTTTCATTTTTTATTTGTCACAACTTTTAAGTCAACTTATATTTATAGTTAAATTCGATTTTTTGATTTTTTTTTAGATGCTCACAACATTTTAGAATTTTTTAATAGGAGATGTCTAAAAAGTTATAATTAATTGATTCTTTGTTAAAAAACTTCAAATTTTTTGTAAGAAATATACTTATAATGTCTTGAATATCACTACAAAAAGTATTCAAACATTCAAATAATGCACATGAATTAAATTAAAAGTAGAGATAAAAAAAGAAGATGAAATTTTTTTAGACTAAAGTTGTAGATTTTTTTTTGTAAAGATTTAAAAAAAACTTTAAAGGTAAAATAAATAGGTTGCATAAAATGTTGATATGAGTATAAATGTCGGCGTATATGTATAATTTCCAAACTATATATACCTACACATATTTTAATTTTATTTAATGAGATTTATTTTACAATTAAAAAAATAAGTTTTATTGATATTTTTCTATAATTATATATACGTCCACATATTAAATATTTATTTGCTATTAATAATTGAACAATGTCTTTTTGTAATTTATTGAATTTTATTTTTTATTTCCATTTCTATGTAATACTAAATTGTTTGTATCATTTTTAATTTTAATTATGTGAATTAAAAAATGTGTTTAGCTTCAATTTATTTTTGTTTTGATGTAAATTTAGTGAATTGAAAACAATATTTTATTTTTTTTATTTTGATATAAGTAATTTAGTTAGTAATAAAATAAGTAGGCTAATCCGAAAGTCCATACAGGATTAGATCAAACACTTAAATTTATAACACATATTTAATAAATGCTTTTTAGTCCGACTTAAAAATTTTGTTATCTGTTAAGCTAATTCGATACGGATTGGGTATCCCATTTTAATACCTTTGAAATGGACAGTGAGAGTATATATATTGAAATTTAAAATAATTATTCATTTTGGTTTTTTTTTTTTTAAAATTTATCAATTATTATAAGACTAAAGAAATTATTGAAAGGAATTTTTTTTAAGGCTTAACAGTGGTTGCATTTTTGAAAGGCCAATGGTTTGTGGAATTTACTTTTTTGTAAGATAATCCAAATATTTGATCAACAAAAATTCCAAATCCAATAAAAATTATATAATTGATAAAATATTTTTTATTATTTATTTTCGACCGTTCAATTGAATAACAAAACCATTTCACAAAAAAATAATAAACTATTTCCAGTGAAAATCAATTTTGTTGAGTTATCATCATTAATTAATTTGAAAGACATTAGTTTTTTTGGTTAAATCAATTTTGTTCTCTACCAACTAAGTTACAAGTACATCTTCAATCAATCTACTAAACACTAAAAAATGTTTAGAGGTAAGAGGTGGGGGAATAGGATAGCACTGGATTTCTAATAATTTAACCAAAAAAGAAGGTAATGGGGTGGATATTTTGTTTTGGTTGGATCTTTGGTTGAATGACAAACCTTTATGTCGCAAGTTTAGGCACTTGTTTGTTGTGGCGCCACAATCTGTTTTTTTGGGAGAAGAAGTTGGTGGTAGAGTGTGTGTCTTTGTTTGCTAGTGTTCACTTGCAGGATCATGTGAATGATTATTGGCTTTGAAAAAAATTCTATTATTAGTGTGTACTCTATGAAAGATGTTTATCTTGGTTTGACATAGACCTCAAATGGAGATCGTTCTTCTTTTGGTGACATTATTTGGAACAAGATGGTGCCGCTTAAAGTGTTTATACTAGCTTGAAGATTGGTTCACATTCGGTTGCCTACGAAAGAGAACTTGATGAAGAGAGATATCCTAGATAGCTCTTCCAACTATATGTGTGGGTGGATGTGGATTTAAAGAAACTGCTCAAAATCTATTTTTTGATTATCCCTAGTTTGAATTGGTATGACAAAGTATTCTTAATTGGTTAAACATTTGGGGTCCCTTTTCTATTTACCATTGACTCTCGTACAACAATTTGGTGGGTTAGGTGTGATTGGTAGAAAAGGTTATCGTTTTCCAATTTTATATGGTTAGCATCCATCTGAACTATTTAGAAAATGAGGAATCATATTATTTTCAGACGTGAAAAATTTAACATTATCGAGGTGACAGAACGCGTTAAGCTTCTTTGTTGGTTTTAGCTCAAATATAAAGGAAAAATATTTGAGTATGATTTCAGTCAATGGTGGTCAAATTCAATTCAATGTATCAGTAAGTGTTTTAGAGGTTTGATCTGTTGAGACAAAATCCCAAATTAATGTTTTGATGATAATTAAACAAAGGTTAAATAAGAATTCTAATTATGATTTTAAGTGTTTTGGTATTTAACATGCGTATTTGAGTGTGTTAATAAAAGATAGGTATCAATCATTACAACGCATATCATATTAAAATAAAGAAAGCAAATTCAGAGAAACGAAGAACGTTTTTGACAGATTTTTGGAAAACGAATAACGTTCTCCACATTTGTAAATTGACAAGAATGATCAAATTGTTAAAGAAAAGATTAGATCCAGGAATTGCAATTCATTCCAGAATTACACCATAAACAAACAAGGATCAATCCAATACAAGAATCATGCCAAGATGCAAAAGACTATGCTTCGCAAAAGCAAGATCATTCTTTAAGTTGAGCAAGCTGAAGTACAAAAACTGACAGGCTAGAAAGGACATCTCTGTTGTACCTTCACACAGCCTGCACACGTAATTTAAAGCATGAGATTACTTCAGACAACTTTCAAGATCAGATTAAAAGTCAGCTCACCACAAAGCACAAACGACGATCGTTGTTGGTTTACAAGAACACTACTGCTTTCAGAAAGAAATTCTTACTTTATGGATGATCTTATCCACTCGCTTAGCCATGACACCTGGACTACTTGCAATGGCTAAATTAGGTGTCTTAAGCCATCTTAAAGCCTATAAATACAGCCTCAAGAAGAAACACATATCAGAGCTTCAAGTGCAAAAGCAATACATCACTAAATCAATCATACTCGAATTCTCTTAAGCTTCTCAAATCATTTCTAAGTTGAAGTTTTGTTCTTAGTTTGATACTAAGATCAGTCTCTACTGAGTTCTATAATCTAGAATCTATTTTCAAACACGAGTTGAGCATACTCAGATTCTAACAATCTCAAAATCATTACTTTGTAACTCAAGGCTATATTGTTGACATAACATAAGTAGTTTGTAAAAATCCTTTTTGAAAGAGTGTAAGGTAACCTGTGGAAATTCTTTCTAGGTAGAAAGGTAGTACTTTGTAACAGATCAAGATTCATCTATAAAAGTTGTGTGAAAGCCAAGAACGATCTTGCTTTGAGCACTTAGTGGAAAATTTCACAATTGTGAGGACTGGACGTAACCTGTGTTGGGTGAACCAGTATATATCTCTGTGTGATATCTTTTTCCTTATCTCTATTTATTTTTATCGTATAATCAGTTTTTATATGGAGAAGTTAATATTATTGTTTTTCACTAACCAAGAACATTATTTCTTTGTAACCAAAATCAATCTTGAGTTAAATATTTCACTTTTAAACAGGAATTTTTAAAAAGAGACAATTATAATTCAAACCCCTCTTCCTTATAATTGACATTGTTACTTCATGATCTAGAGTCTTTTGTTTTAACATTTTAGGTGGTGTTGGGGTTGGCTCAAATATAGAGGAAAAATGTTTAAGTATGATTTCAATTAATTGTTGTCAAATTCAATTCAATGTATGAGTTAGTTTTTTTGAGGTTTGTTCTAGAATTTTTTGTTTTAACATTTTAGGTGGTGTTGGCTCTAATATATAGGAAAAATGTTTGAGTATGATTTCAATCCATTGTGGTCAAATTTTTAATTTATCAATTAGTTTTTTAGAGGTTTGATTAGAGTTTTTTGTTTTAACATTTTAGGTGGTGGTTGTGTTGTTTGAGTGCCACTTGTATTTGTTTTTTGGCTAAAATTTGTAACTCTTTTGTATTTGTTATTCTTGACATATCTTATGCTAAGAATTTTCTCTTTTTATGAAAACTTATTTAAAAATAGTAGAATTTATTTTAGACTTATTTATTACCGATTAAAAAAATTAATTTTGACATTCAATAATTTAGATATTCATTATTAAAGATTTTAATATTATAAAAATTATTTTTTTAAAAAGGTATTTTTTAAAAATGATTTTTTATGAAGAGCTTCTCAAAATAGTTTTTTATTTTAATCATTTTTTGAAATTTCACTATTTAAAAGAATTTCACTGTTTAAACTAATTTTTTCATTTGAAAGTTTACTTTTTAAAATTCTTTTTTAAAAATGTTATTGCAAAAAAAATAAAATATTATAAAAATTATTTAAAAAAAATCATAAACAAACACATCTAATATTAATGTAAAATGAAA
>JBBPBQ010020321.1:6425443-6464000 GCA_037974755.1 Cicer yamashitae | reverse complement strand
TTACTAATTTGTCGGTTTTCAACGTAAAGAAATTCATATAATTTAAATTTAAACTTAGACTTTCATGTATGATTCATTATTAATCAAAATTTAATAAATGTTTAAGTTTAATCTCTCACCTAATAGCAAATCATTATTTGTAGAATTGTTAAAATAAATTTGACTAAAGTCAAATAATTGAAGTGATTCAAACCATTATGATTAATTGTAATTTAGTTTTTCATTGTAAAGTGCATACGAAATTACGAATTAAATGCAAAATACCACTGTATTCAATCTCAAAAAATATAGTCAACATTCAATAAATTGTTTTTCTTTTGACCAAATTATTATCAATGGAATTATCATTTTATCCTAAAAAAACAACGGATTATTATTACTGTTTTGAAGAAGATATCAATGGATCAATTAAGACGGTGGTACTTGGTACCAAAATAATAAAAAAAAAATTAATAAATAAATACCCAAATAATAATCCAATTTTAATAAATCACACAAGAAGTCACCGAGAGACCGGCACTTCCTGTTTGTGAGCCAATTCAAGAAGCAAAGGTCGCAATTTATTTTTCCAAAATAGCGCGCTACATTCGTCCTCCCTTCCACGCATCTTCATTTCAACAACCGCCAACTCTTCCGTTAACCGGTAAACCACAACAAGACCAAGCAAATTACCTTCATGCCCTTCCAACTTTGCACCGCCACCATTCTCCATTCTCTTGACAACAACCTTCGCTCCTCTAACCACCTCCTCCACCCTCTCCACAATCCTCTCGGGTTTCTCCCCCGAAACAACCCGTTCCACTAAACCCGACCCGCCATGTTCCTCAAACATACCCGACATATCCAACCCGGTTGAAAATGATATCAAATCAAACGCGTTCAATGATTTAATTTTAAACCCGGTTCGATTCTCCTCCAACTCACGCTCCTTAACTAAAACCCGGTCGAACCGGTACCCACCCGAGTTGAACCACGGGTCTTGAAGAATCTCATCAACGGTGATCCTTGTCTCAGGTTTCGTATCCAACAAACGCGATAAGAGGTTCTTCAGATCATGAGACGTCCATTTCGGGAAACGAAATTGACCGCGGTAAATCTTTCGGTAAAGTACGGTAACATTGTAATCATTAAAAGGTAAATATCCCGCAGTCAGTGCGAACAAAACGACGCCGCACGACCATATATCAGCTTTTGCACCGTCGTAGCCTTTTTTCGCGAGAATTTCAGGTGCCACGTAGGACGGTGTACCGCAAACGGTGTGAAGCATTCCATCGGATCTGATCTGATTTTTAACGGCGCTTAAACCGAAATCCGTTACTTTGAGATTATCCTTTTCGTCGAGCAAGAGATTGTCGAGTTTGAGATCACGGTGGTAGACGCCGCGAGAGTGACAGTGTTTCACGGCGGATATGAGTTGCCGGAAGTATCTCCGGGCGTGGTCTTCGGTGAGTTTTTCTTTTCCGGCGACTTCGTCGTAGAGTTCGCCGCCACCGGCGTATTCGACGATGAAGTAAATTTTGCTCTTCGTGGCGAGGACTTCGAAGAGGTCGATGATGTTAGTGTGGTGGAGACGGCGGAGGATCGAGATCTCGCGCTCAATGTTCACGGCGAAGCCACTGCTGATGACTTTCTTCTTGCTCACGACTTTCACCGCCACGCTCTGTCCATTTTCAACGTTAGTCGCGTGATACACCTTCGCTGACGCACCAACGCCTAATAATCTTCGTACTTCGTATTTTCCTAATAAAACGACGACGCGTTTTGACTCGTCTTTCGTCGTTTGTGTTTGTTTTTCCATGACGGTGTCGTTCTGTACCTAATATCTAATTGAGTTGAGATATATGGTAAGGGTTTGTTTGGGTTTGAGGTTGCCGTGGTTATTGCTTAATGGTACTGTAGATTTTCTGACGGGCTTTTTGCAGAATAATGATTAATTTTTATCTTCTAAGGAACTTCAAGTGTAGTGCCACACACTAGAAATTGATTGCTACTTGAAGTGTATTTGGGAGAAAGAAAAGGAAGGGGATTTAGCTATGTTGTGTAGTAAAGTGTTGTATACGGATGCTATTTAAAGATAACCACTTCGACTTTGAAAATCCGATTATATGATTTTCTTTAATTTTTGTAGTGGTAACAAAAAGGTGAAGTGATGGTTGTACAGTAATAAATTGATAATAATCACTTTCATATACAGTAATAGTGTTGGATTAGTGGCGTGGAGGAATATGTGGTTAAGAGGTTAAGGTACCGCGTTGGTAGTAACAGTAATAAGGAAGAAAAGACTTTGAGGTGAATGAATACCGTACCGTACACATTTGTTTGAATATAAAGTTGGTGCTTATGGATAATTGAATTAGCTAGTAGCCAAACACACTTCTTTTTGTTATTGGTGTAAATGGAGTGTGTGGATGAGACAGAATGGTGGCCACATGATCAATGGTGAGTGTACATGTACGTACATACGATTATAACACCCTTTGTCCATAACTCAGCAGTAACTGACATGTGCCAAAGTTAGAGTATATCCCATACCTTTTCATTTAAAATGACATAAGAGTTTAAAATGTGACCCAAAAATGGTACGCAAGACTTGTGAGTACAAGAAAAGCTAAGTGTGAGTGTATGTAAATAGATTTCATGGAAGTTAAATGTAATTTTTTCATAAAATAAATACTATATTTGAAATATTAATTTATTCAATATATATTTTAAATTAAATATATCAATTTATGTATATTATTTATTTATATTTTAAACCAAATACATTAATTTATCCTCAAATGACTATTATAATCATCTAGTTAATACAATGAATGAGTTACATATATAAAGTTTAGAATTTAATATTTAACATTAACATTTCTCCTTCTTCCTAATTTGTATACTAATTAATAACATTTTCTAATAAAAAAAAGTACTCAATTTATTTCTTTAAGATTGCATTTATTCATTAAATTAAAAATAGATGGTTTCCTTCTTCCTAATTTGTATACTAATAAATAACATTTTCTAATAAAAAAGTTAATCAATTTATTTCTTTAAGATTGCATTTATTCCTTAAATTAAAAATAGTGTATTTTCACTACGCGAAAAATAGCATTTTACAGCGCCTTTTTTAAGCCATTTACAGCGTTTTTTCAAAAAAATAAGCGTTGTAGTATCTAGTGCTATAAAAAGATACAACAGCGCTCTTTAAAATAAAAAAGCGCTGTAAAATAGGTGGACATATTGCGCGCTTGTTATACTCGTTTTACAGCGTTTTTTTGAAAAACGCTGTAAATCCCTTCTAAAAACACGTTGATTGTTATACTCGTTTTACAACGCTTTTTCAAAAAAGCGCTGTAATAGGAGCATTCTTACTAGTTTTACAGCGCTTTTTCAAAAAAAACGCTGTAATAGGTGCATTCTTACTAGTTTTACAACGCTTTTTCAAAAAAGCGCTGTAATAGGTGCAGTCTTATACATGTTTTACAGCGCTTCTTCAAAAAAGCGCTGTAATAGGTGCATTCTTACTAGTTTTACAGCGTTTTTTCAAAAAAACGTTGTAATAGGTGCATTTAGTATGATTCCTTCTTCATGTCCAAATCCTTTAAATCTTCCTTCTTCATCCATAGCAAGACGAACATCAGCAACCTCTCCGCAATCTTGGAAGAAATTTTCTCTAATAATTTTCAAAATTAGTTAAAATACATAGTGAATCAAGTAAAATACCAAAACTTCACGAGTAAGAAAAATTATTACATGTCAGCTTAGGACACATTAAATGACAGATTTCCAACGAATAGTGTCTTTGAAGTGCCACTCTGTTCATTTGGTGTAGCTGGGGTATTAGACTGCAGAATAACAAAAGTGTATATCAATTATCTTAAAATTATCATAAATACTACTATTTAAAATATTAATTGAAAGAAAAAAAAAGTGTATATCAATTACTTACAGCTTTCTTTGCAGATTTGCTAGCGTCAACCATCTCCACATCCTTAATCTGTTTCACATTTGTAATACACATTATTACAACATAACACATTGATAGCCAAATTTAACATTAAAGAAGAATAAACATAAATAGAGATCTATAAATATACCAACATTTTTTTAAGGAGTTTTGGCTGGTTTCTCCTCACTATCCTCGTCACTGTCGTCAGAACTATCACTGCTTTCTTTTGAATCTTTCACGGGCTATATTACAATATAAATAGTGAAATGTTAAATGAAAAACTATACTTACAACCATAATAAATGACTAAATACAAAATAACAACTAGGAAAAACATTCATCTTTAGAAGTCAAGACATTTTACCTTTTTCTTTGGTGGCTCTTCATCACTTTCAGAGCTATCATCATCCTTGTCAACTTTCATTTTATCCTGTTATTGAAACATTAGTAGATTAACATCTTATAAATCCATTAATGGATTGTAAAACAATATAGCCAGACTAAGGTACATGTTTAAAGATTTGCAACTCTAACATGCATAAATTAAAACAACAAAAACATGTTCATGAATTACCTCATCGTCAGAAGAATCACTCTCTGAGTCACTTGACTCTTTCTTAATAGTCTTGGGAACAGATGCGGGTTTCTTGGTTCCATTAGAAACTTTTTCAGTTTTCTGCAACATTTGAAAGCCAATTGCAACATAAAAACACTACACAATAATTCATATACAGTATAAAAACGAATAAAACTTCATGAAACATGTTCAAGGAGTAAGTATCTAACTATCAAGATTAGTTTTAATACTTTTAATTTTCAATATAGACACAAAGGAATTCATGCAAAAGTAACCAACAATAATGCATGTTATTAAAAATAGAAAGCAAAAAATAGAAGTTTTATGGTATCTTCATCAGAGTTGCTATCATCATCAGAATCTGAGCTTTCCTCATTCTTTTTGCCAACATCAATAGGTTTCGACACAACAATAAAATTTCACAAACAAGGTTGTTGATGTTCGTCTTGCTGATGTTTCCACCACCAGATTCAAAATTAACAAAGAATAAAATCTCACAAACAAAAAATATTTAAGAAACAATAAAAAATAAAACGTTTTTTTTAATGGAACCCTAAAATAAAAAGATTGAAACTTTACCTCCAAAACTCTTCAACGGTGGCAAAATTGTAGATGGATCGAATAGAACTACTCTAAACAGCTTGTTTGAATTTGGCAGAAGGGTTATCGAACCAGAAGGTCCAAGAATTCTCGAGGGGGTGAGGTTGATGGACGATGGCGGTGGTGTGGGGTTTGGAAGTGGGGAAAGAATTGTCTTCGTCGTGGCAGAATAATCTTTTTCAAGGTCGTCGTTGTCGTCTTCAATAACCCTATTCGTCATGATGGAAGAATCTTCTTCAATGTTGTTGTTGTTGTTGGAGATGGAAAAGAAATGAGGGAGGGAGTGATGGAATTGGTGGTGGAGAAGAAGAGGTTGTCAGATTTAGAAAACCCTAGAGAGAAATGAAAATTTCTGTGTGGAAATAGTGATTTAGAAAATCCTAAGTTTTAAAAGAAAAAAAAAAAGCGAAGAATATGCAATAGTGATTTTACCGCGCTTGTATAACAAGCGCTCTAATAGGTCCTTTTATTATGTGAAAGCGCTTGTATAAAAAGCGCTCTAATAGGTCCTTTAATTATGTGAAAGCACAAGCCTTTCACAGCGCTTGTATAAAAAGCGCTTTAATAGGTCATTTAATTATGTGAAAGCGCAAGCCTTTTACAACGCTTTTACAAAAAGCGCTTTAAAAGCTATATAACATAAGGTGAGAGCGCTACATTTTACAGCGCTTGTTTTTAAAGCGCTCAAAAAGCGCTGTAAAAGCTATGTGAGAGCGCTTCAATTTACAGCGCTTTTTTAAAAAGCGCTGTAAACGAGTTGTAAACATTATGTGCAAGCGCTATGTGACCCTATATGACCCTATTACAGCGCTTGTCAAAAAAGCGCTGTTGTATCCTCCGTTATTTTTAAAAAATTATACAACAGCGCTTGTATTTAATAAGCGCTGTAAAAGACGCGCTATAAAATGTCATTTTTGGCGTAGTGTTTTATTATGAAAAAAATGATATGTATTATCATTATAAACAAGTTTCACCTTAACGTTCATCAAAAATCCATTATTTTGCCGTTGTTATCAAATTACG
Organism: Cicer yamashitae; assembly: GCA_037974755.1. Lineage (NCBI taxonomy): Eukaryota > Viridiplantae > Streptophyta > Magnoliopsida > Fabales > Fabaceae > Cicer > Cicer yamashitae. Next base: position 6,457,863 of record JBBPBQ010020321.1, on the reverse strand, counting down.
GTTACATAGTAGAGTTAAGCGGCAGTATAATGAATGTTTATTGAGTGTTGGTGTAAAATTATTTAAATGTTATAATAATTTCTTTTACATGTCATTTTGCAATAAATATCCTAATCGGAGATAAAAACCATATCCAATTTCAACCCTTAGAAAAAAAAACTCATGAGGAATATTAAGTCCATTTAATATGTAAAATTATTTTGGCTTAATTATATTTTTGGTATTTTATCTTTTTTTAAATATTCATTTTATTTCTTTATCTATTTTTTTTTAATTCATTTTCATCCTTTATCTTTTATAAATAATGAATGTTAGTCATTTCATCAAAATCCTTTCAAAAAACTGTATGATTAGTGTTACGAACTATTGATGTCTAACTTTGAATCAATTATAAATTTATGTGTGTAAACTTAACAAAGACGGTATAAAAATACAAAGAACTCTAATAAATGTTCTTTATTTCAAAGAATTTATATCCATTTCAAAGCATGCAATAAATTTTTTTCAAGTGAAAACTTATTATTGAGTTAAATGAATGTTTTTTGAAAAATATTATAATAGACACATACTGACAATTGTTAGAAGGGATCCCAATGACTATATGTTGCTATAACTTTTGTTGTAATTGTAAAATTGACTAAAATACAACACTTAAAAGAAAAAGGACAAAAATTAAATAAAGAAATAAATAAATGATGAAAACAAATATTACGTAAAAGATAAATGACTAAAATTATATTTAAGCCAAATATTTTCTTTTTTCTCTTTTTTAAAATGTGTTAGTTTTACTATCTAAAAAAGATAGTCTTGAAATGAATAATTGTATTTATTTACGGAAATATTAAAAAATTTATAAAATATTTTAATTGTTTTTATAAATATATGGTTTCAAAGGTTCATTTTAACTTGAAATACAAACAATTATTTATTTTAAGAATATTTTTTTTTCATCTCATTTGTTAGTTATTTATTTTAAGAGTCTTTTTTATCGCAATTATGTGAGTTAATTATAATAGATTTTATCATCTATTTTAAGAAAATAATAATAATAATAATAATAATAATAATAATAATAATAATAATAATAATAATAATAATAATAATAATAGTAATTATGATAATAATGCATCATCAAGTTGTTAGAGTGAATATTGATAGTACTACTCAAAATTAAGTGATAGTTCTTCAAAATCAATCCTTTCTTCTTTGTGATACGAGCTTGTTTTTATCACTCTTTGATATGAGATGTGTACTCATAACCAAGTCATATATATGCATAACTATTACACACACACAAATCAGCCACTACCACTATATTACTATTTACGGACTATATCTGGCAGATCAGTATGTATCAAATGCTTAGTAATTGAAAAAGGTTATAATATGTTTTTTAAATGTTCAAACTCGTCCTTAAAAATTTAGGGAGACCCATTTAGTCTTTTTAAAAAGAAAATACAAATATCAAAATTTTCATAAATAAATTTGAATGTTGGTGAAAATAGTTTCTCATAAAAGCTAAAGTTTTCTTAACAATCATCTTGAAAAGAACTAATATGACCAACATTCAAGATGTTTTAGGACTCAACTGATACTTTTTATTTTTCAATCAACAAATAATATTTATGTTTTTCTCAAGACAGGTATGAGAAAATAGTATAACTATTGCCTCGCTCCCACTAAACGTAAATTTATGGATCCGCCAATAATATATAGCAGTGCACATAAGAAACATATTACAAACCTTATAGAAAATATATATTTTATATGTTTCTATGCAGTTGTCGTCTTTGAAAAAAAAAATCCATTTAATTTATGGTTTATGGTTAGGGTCGTTTAAACGCAATGTGAAATCTAAAATTAACTTTATTTGTGAGGTCTATTTTTTTTTAAGATTGTATTACATTAATAAAAAAAAATTATTTCATAAAAAACACAATTAAATAAGTAAATAATTAACTCAAAAATAAGCAAATTCAACATTATTATATAGACAATTTAAATTTCCATTTTTTCAAATTTTTTTTTTTTTTACAAAAATGATCAAATTATTAGTTCACAAACAAATTATGAGTGTAATAGTTCAACAACATAGTGCAAAAGTGGCCTTTAAAAAGTGGGGCCAAAATATTTAAGATTTAAAGTTTTTTAATACAAAAATGAGTCTATCACTAATATTATAAATTAATAAGTCATTTTTGGGAGACTTAAAGAAAGGAATTTAGTGGCATTTTTCTTGGATTGACCACCCTTATTGTTTTTAAAGTTCTAATACAACATTAATTATTATTTATATGACGACAGGGAAAGTCAGATTAAGAGAACTACAAAAGAGCTAGTTTAATATGGTGGTGAGATGTGAAAAGGTGGAGATTATGGAAAAGGGTTTAAGCATTAATTGGTTTGGGGCGTTGTAGAAAAGAAGGTTGTGATGAAATAGATAATTTATTTTGCAAAGAGTCATAGGTGAGATGAGGCAATCTACATAGCCGTTATGATAGGTTGTATTTGGTATCAATGGACCAAGGGGCGAAGGTGGAAGAGTTAAACGGGTGGGAGAAAGTTGGGAGGAGGCGTTGAGGTGGGGGAAAGAAGTTAGTGAAAAAACTTGTGGAAGAGTAAAAGAGATGGGTGGGAGGTAGTTGGGAGGGGGTGTTGAGGTGGGGGAAAGAGCTATTCTAACGGGAGAAGAAGTTAGTGAAAAAACTTGCGAAATAGTTAAAGGGAATAAGGTGGAAGGATAGTGAAAATGATATATAGAATGATTGGAAGAAGGATACATCAAAGTATACACTGTCAAGTCGGTTTATAAATTGCTAAAGATGAACATAAATGTCATGAAAGAGGAGCTGTGTAAGTGATTTGTCACAAATTTGTTCAATTAAAGGTCATCGTGTTTGTGTGAAAGGTGATACAAATAGAATTCCTATTAAAGATAGTCTCATTAAAAGGGATATATTATGGGAGAAGCGAGTATATGCATAGGTGATATTGGGAAAGAAGAAAAGATGAAACAAATGTTCTTTGTGTAGGTGTATGCCATAGAGGTCAATGTTTTACATTTGAACTTTGAACTTGTATCGTGCTATTTATTTATTTATAATATGAAACATTTCGATTATTATGTTTGTTTCTCCGTAATAAAATCTTTGAGTAAAATTCATTTTAATAGAACATCGAGTGCATGACTCAATTGTGAGATACTATAGAACTTTACTCTTAAAGCATATGTAGTCAAGTATTGTTATAAAGAACAATAATAATACAATTGAGGCTATTATGTGTGTGTATTGATAACCATATCTCACATATAATGGATATAAGATATCAAGTCACACCATAGGTATATATTATGGTAAATGTGTACTGAATTGATCCACCATGAGAATACTAAATAGTGTGTTATGTAAAGGTCAAAAGTTATTCTCATAGTGATAGTGGTGTATGTTACTTTTTGACGTGAAACCATTGTGGTCCTTACATGAGGAGTTGAGTGTTTTATTGTCGTCAAACATTGGCTATAACAAGACAATTATAAAGTCAATTAACTGGGCATTCAACAAGTTATGCAAAGGGACATGAGTGACCTAAATAAGATTTATCTCTCCTAAATTACATGAGTAGTATTTACGAGGCCATTGATAGAGTATAATCGTAAAGTGTATAGCCATGCTGAAAAAGTAAATATGAGATATTGATCTTATTTATTGTTACTAAGTATATTCTGGTACCAAGGAATATAAAATAGAACTATACAAGGGTGACACATACTATGCATAGTGTTCAATAGAGATATAAGTACAAAAGAGAAATTATACACAAGATCACTATCATAGTAAGGTTACGTCAAATCACAAGAAATTTTTATCACTTGGATAACAATGATGTGTTTCTAGATATCACTTATTGTTTATTATATTAAATGAGTGATTTAATATTATTGACAACGTTACGAGAACCTACATGGTCACCCACGTGAGAACAAATTAATGAGAGATTAAAATAAATAAACAAAGATTTATTTTATTAAGTGGTACACTTTTATGATACACCGACGTGAATTAAATGTAGAATACAATAAGCTACAGTGCGCTAGCTTAACATAATTGGTTCTATGAATAGAACCCTTATGCATAAGTGCAAGATACACCTTTATGAAATCCTTAGCCACACTAGATTGTCTATAAGCGTTTTTCAGTGGTTTCGTTCATCAATTAGCACTGTAAACGAAAGTTGCTCTCGTTCGAGGTGTGTTCATGTGAACTACATAAAAACGTTGTTGTTTGAGCAATGTTCGTGACTCTTTCCATTCTGGTTTGCAAAAGTTCTGGGATACAAGAAATAATTGCATAACCCTTAATTTATAACCATTCATAAAAATCCATTGAAGAATTTTTTTTTAATTTCAACTGCATTTTTATCTGTGTTTAATTCTCTATTTCCCTTCACTTTGAATGTACAACTTTTGGCATAAAAAATTATCAAAGATGGGAAAGTGTTGAAGGAAAAAGCAATAAAAATTTGTTTGGTTGCGTATGGTGTATTTGGACGATGAGAAATCTAAAGAATTTTCATAATAAAAAGATTGTGATAGATTTTATTGTAAAGAAAATCAAATTACTATCTTGAAATTGGCTATTCAAGGCAACCGACTTTTACATTTCCAATTTCAAAATGGATGTCAAACCCTGATTTTGCTTGGGATGAAGAGCAACTGCATTTTATGATAAAAATATTCTACTGCTTTTGTTTTCCCAATTATGGCTATGGATCACAGAAAATACTTGAGTGGTTACAAGATTTTGAACATAAAATTTAGTCACACATATTAAAAATATATATTAATTAATTATTTAATTATTTTCTCCTTTTACATTTTTTATTTATTTTTATCTATTGTTTGTATTGGTGTATCCTTGCATACCTTGTGCTTTGATGAAGTAATATTAATATATTCATATTTTGTTTTTGAAAAAAAAACAAACAAACACATATATGTATATATAGTTTATGGATTTAGATAGTTTAAAATGAATAAAATATAAAGTAAAAAAGTTAAAGATTATTATTATAACAAATTAATGAACATGATGTATCTAAAATATCTATCTTGATAGTTTATAAGGTGGTCCGCTACTTAATTAGTATAAGAGGCAAATCTCAAATGAAGAGTGAACTTTATATCATGGTAGAAAAGTTCGGAAACTTTTTTTGATAAGCAAGAGAAGTATTTCAAACAAAGATAAATAAATTCTGGCTATTTAATTTAATATTATTTTTTATCAAAAAAATTATAAAAACTTATTTTTTATGGAAACTTGACTTTATAATATTAGATTAATTATTTAATTAATCAAATTATGAATGGATAATATTTAATTATTAAAAATTATTATTAATTATATTATGATTAATTGATATTAAACACTAAATTATGTTGAACTTTTGTTGTTGGATAAATGGTGATAGGTTGAACCATTCTATCCCAAAGAAAACTATATTGATTTCAAATTCTAATCTTGAACTCTTTTTTGTTTTTGACAAGATCTTGAACCCTTAGATATGTTCTTATTATAAAACATATGCTATAATTGATATCTATCATAGTTGATTAAAACATATAACCCCTTACCTGTCTAACACTACAATCACCAAACTAACATTATATACCATCATTTTATTTTATTTTAAATTCATGTCATTTTCATTTGAACAAATATAGGTAAAAGTTTACGCGTTATTGAGGATTAAAATTTTATTTTCGCCAGGTTTTTCTTTAATCAGGTTTTCAGTTAAAATGAAGAACATAAAATATAGATGAAATACATATTATTGTGATTATCATTCATCAGTATACAAAAAGAAAATATCTCCTAGATCAAATTGGGTTCATGTGAAAGGCAGACCGATTTTTAAAACTTTGAATCTTCAAATGTTGTGGTCCTTAATTACAAGCACATGTATTGTGGTCCGATATTAGTCATCATAGTTTCGTGGAAGTAGAAGTGTTTGAGAAAATTACAAATGAAGTGTTCATCATTCCAAATGACAAGTCATTATCAATGAATATATCCAAACAAATGACGCGCAGTTGGGCAAAACATTTTGCATGTGAACCATAAATTAATTATATCGATTTAAATTTTCTAATAAAAAGTAGATTAAATATGTTTTTAATTTTTATAAAATTGAGTTAAATAAGTTTTTATATAATTTTATTATTTTGTTTTCAGTCTTTATAAAAATATTCATCAATTTTTAGTCTTTTAAAAATTTTTATTTTTATTTTTGGTCTATAATTTTATACCAACTAATGTATATCTTTTGAATTTTTAAATAGTTTTTTGCATTAATACTTTAGACATTATATGAAATTTCCCTACCAAAATTTAAAAAACAAAAAGCTTAAAAATTCATATTTAACTCATCATTTATTAAAAAATTCTAAATTTTTATTAATAAATTGTTAATTATGTCCTAAGTATTATTGCAAAAATTTATTCAAAATTTTGAAAGATACATAGTAGTTGGGATAAAATTAGGGACCAAAAATGAAAACGAAAATTTTTAAGGGACTGAAAACAAAATAGTGAGATTTTATAGGGACAAAAAACTTATTTCACCCTATAAAATTTCAACTTTTTCATTTTATTCTTTGTAAAATAAAAATACAATTTTTTGTCTTTCAAAATTATCATACATACAATTTTATTCTCTGCCGTTAAGTGAACATATATTTTTTAGTGAATTTTTTTAAAGCATATTTATAACAATATAGAAAGTTCCGCCACATATTTTTGTTATTTTTATCTAGAATATTTTACATTTAAAAATTTTATATTTAATTCATCTGAACTTAAAAAATACTAAATTTTTATGGAAGAATTTTTTATAATGTTCTAAACATGCTTACAAAAAATCATTCAAAAATATTAAAATTGAAGGACAACTAAACCTGTTTCATTTTAGCATGAACTAAAATTATTTGTTGGACAATTTTGTAGGGACCAAATATTGTATTTCTATTTTACAAAGACTAAAATTGAAAAGTTGATATTTTATAGAGAATAAAAACATATTTAACCCTAAAAATTAATATAAATTTAAGTGGTTTATTACACTAAAAAATAAATATCAAAGAAGGTAATTTAACAAAATCAAAAAGAAAATTTCCTAGAATTTAGAAACAATGTCCTTTTTTCCTTGTGTTTTTATATCTGTTGTTGTGGTTCGAAATTTTTTGCTTAACTAATTAGTCTATGATTAGTTGGTTAATCTTTTACTTGGATTGATTCGTCGCTTGATCAACTGAAAAGAAGATATGTTGGTTAATTTTGTTGTTCTAACTATGATCTCCTTTTTTATCAAACAATTTCACCGAGAGAGTCTAGATGTTGAATTACTATCTATGGTTGCATGTAAAATAAAGGAAAAACGATAAAAGATAAGAAAAACTTTGTTTGATTGATTGAGTGTTGAAAATAGTTTTTACATAGAGTATTTATAGACTTAGAATAACTAAAAAATTTACATGGATATATTTGTCGTGATCTAAACCCACTAACTCACATATTACATCATATAAGATCATGTATAACAGTAGTAATATAAATAACTATCCCAACAACTGTTACATCCCAAAATTGTCTCGATTAAGTTATTAACTTCCATATCAGCTCACTATGTCTTTCAACATTATATTATGAAGGGAGTATGCCTTTATATATATTATGGACTTAGTAGACTAATATCTTGCATATATATGCCACTTAGTTGAGTGTAAAAATGTATTTTTGCGGTTGACTACTCGTCAACTACCCATGTTTTTCACATGTCTATTTTTAAGAAGTGGATATTTATCCATTTTTAGACTCTCAAATTGAGATTGTAACAGTTTCAATCATCTTTTTTTTTCCTTTGTAGCCACCTCTCATTTCATATCATATATCTACAAAATTGATTATTTGACATTTTGACTCGATCAAATCTTTAATATAGTTTCTTGAACTCATATTCATCCTCACTGCGAACCCAATAAAATTTAATATTGATCTCCTCATAAAAATTATCATAGCTTCGCTGCTGACCACAATTATTCTACTTAAGGTGGATCTTGTAAGTTAGTAATCACAATCATAATATGATCATATATATATATATATTTGAGGTTTTATTCCAACAAGTCAGATAATATCCTAGTAGCTTTACTTATGCACCATTGTCTTATTTTGAGATGCACCTTTGCTAACTCAAGAGACACAACTTAATTTGAGATCTTTATGTTGATTTTCATTTGTGAGGCATGCATGAAAGATCATATGCACATGCACCAAAAACAAGTAAATTAAAACAAGTATTGTTATGATGTCGTTTCCTAATTGCGATCGCCACTAAGAGACTTTTTCCCTAATTTTAACATGTTTGAAAACTTCACCAAAATAATAATAATATATTTGAAAACGAAAGCCAAAAAAAATACAAATAGAAGTTATTTTTAATAATGTTATCATCAAAACAAAACAAAAAAGACCTGATGAAATGATGTATAAAAGAAAGAACAAAAAAATTAACATGGGAATTGACTAATAAAATACACAAGTTTATTTAATAAAATTTATTAAAACAATGAAGTCATACTTTATAAAATGTCCCAATCCTCAATTGAAGAGCCTCTTCTAATGGGCCGTGTTCTGTTTAGAGCCTGCCTGCCTACAGTCCTAAACCTTAGTTGACAAAAAAAAAAAAAAGTTTCTATCATGCATCCCCACGCCTTAACTTTCCACCTCCACATTCTATTTAAAATTATATTTTTGCCCTTTTTTTACTATCGGTAAAACCCTCAACAAAATTTAGCACTCATTTTTTCACCCCCTCTTTCGAAACTTTACAAAAATTACCCCATCATTCGAAAGTTTATAAATTTTCGAAATATAAAAAGTAAGTTTTCATAATTTTGAATTTTTCATAATTTCGAAACAATTATTCTTGAAATTTTCGAACCTTTAGAACAACATTAAAGTTTCGAAATACGTTTTTTTTCTTCAGATTTTCGAAAGTTTCTATCAATACGAAACTTTCGAAATGTTAATTTCCAATTTTTTTCAAAACTTTCGAAACATTGAAATGAAAAAATGGAAAGTTTATATAAATGGAAAGTTTATATAAATGAAAAAATATATAAATGGAAAGTTTATGTAAATAGAAAGTTTATATCAAGAATTAAAAACGCTTAGATCTAGACCAAACCTTTAGTAAATTATTAATTTTGAAAGTTTCTAAGAGTTCTAAAGTTTCGAAATTTATGTGAAGGTTCTATTTCGAAAATTTTGAAATCCTCGAATGTTTGAAAAATCTAGAAATTTTCTAAAATGTTCGAAAGTTTTAACAATATCTAGAAAATTTTCATTTCGAATGTTTCATAACTTCGAAAGTTGAACAATCTAGAAAATTTTCATTTCGAAAATTTCATAACTTCAGAAGTTTGAACAATCTAAAAAATTTTCATTTCGAAAATTTCAAAATATTCGAAATAGAAAAGTAAGTATCTTTCATAATAATAAAAAAGGACAAAAATGTAATTTTATGTGGGATGGAGGGGGTTAGAGGTGTACGTGGGTTGGGTTGAACCGGTTTTGACAAAACCCGATACCCGACCCGATCGATTATCTTTGGGTTGAGTTAAGTTCTAAACCCATATTTTTTCATTTAACCCGAACCGAACCGACCTGATCAAGAACAGGTTGAGTTGGGTTGGGTTGGCGGATTGGCGGGTCGATCCACACCCATGTACACCCCTAGAGGGGGTGAGAAGTTAAGGTGTGGGGGTGCATGGTATAAACCTAAAAAAAAAAAAAAAAGATTCCAAATCTTTATAAGGTTCTACCAAATGAAATGTAATCTCTATATACTTGTGACCATAAAAAGTCATTTTTTTTACTAAAATTTTTGTTAAACTTATACTAATTAAATCATTGGCATTTTTTTCTTTTTAATTTTAAAAAATTTAGGTGAAGGAATGAACTTTTATGAAAGGCAAAAAAAACCTTTAAATTCAATGAACACTTACCTCCTGTATCTAAGGAAGTAAAAATGAAGGCCCAAACCCAACTACAATTTTGACATTTCGAGTATTATCATATTCCAAGTTTTCTCTATATTTTCACTAAGGTCAACACAAGGCCATAACTAGTATACTAGATTAATTGGTAGATCTACAAAATCTTGTCGTGGAGGCAAGAAAATAGCTGTAATATTTTTACATTAAAAACATACATAATAGAAAATATCCAAATTTATCTTGAGAAAAACACAATTTAGTTGATCTAAAATCAAAGTGTCAATTGGTTATACATTTTTTGAGTTTAATTGACATACACCGTAAAGTTTTACATTGTCAGTACATCAAAACTACTCATGGATATCTTTTGAAAGTAATTATAGTAAAAGTCAAATTTATCTAATGATCGAACAATTGTTATAATTTTAAAGGTTTTAAAGGTAGTCATAGTAAAAATCAATCATCTCTAATGATTTATCAATTGTTTTAACTAATAGTATAATAACTTTTTATTAACAATGTATATGAATTAAATCTAGACTTTTTACTTAACAACATTGAAGAAATACATTTAGTAAAAGAAAAGCATTGAATAAATATAGTTAGTATACAATGTATATAAATTGTCACATAGTTGCTATATTGGTGCATGCAATTCCTTTAACATAGAGGTGCATACGGCAAAAATGAGTGTAGATTAGGGCGATTATTATAGCCTTTTATTATTATTTAAAAAAAATTGGAGAATGATATATTATTATTAATAATAAAATAATAAAGACATTTGATATATTATTGAAATACATAATATTAATATGTTTTTATTAAAAATTATTAATTTTTATGGATTTCAATTATCATTTAGATTAATATGTTTTTATTAAAAATTATTAATATTATTACCAATTCACAAAAATGGTTCCCTATTTTAAAAGTCGACAGTTTTGGTCCCTCCCTTAGATTTTTGAACTAAAAAATACGGAATTGACATATTTTTAATGACGTGACATACAATTCTATGATATATAACCATCTAGATGCATTAATTATTCATATGTCATTAATTAAATTAAAAATATGAAAAAATTTCGAAGTTGAAAGCTAAGTTTTTTACTGCATTTTATTCCAATTCATGAGTGTTAATCATTTTACATTATGGTTTCATATGTCACGTTATTTAAAACATCTCACTTCATCATTTTTTAGTATAAAAATTAGAAGGAGTGTCCAAAACTGTCGACTTATAAAATAGGGGACCAATTTTGTTAATCAGTAAAAATAGAAGAATTAAAAATGCAATTAAGCCTAATTTATATTATATAAATTTCAATTCAATTATGATGTGTTTAATCATATGATGAATCTACTTCTACTGCCGCTGCAACAAACTCTAAGTTTGTTTTTTGGTTCTCGTCTATCGTCATGGACGTGCTTTCCGGTTTTCTACTCGTGCACTCTCTCACTCCTTTTTTTCCATGCACCATTTTTATGCTGTCGCAAATTTTGCAGCAACTTCAGCATTCCACTTCAATTGAAGATGAAGATTATAGGATTTAATTCATATAAGGGATGACAATATAATCTGCATTTGTGAGTGTCTATCTAATGTTAAAATTGAATAATTTGCACTCTAAGTAACTCACAAAAAACAAACAATTTGAAAGTAAATGTACACTTTGAATTATTGAATTAATTAACTAATTAGAGAGGATCAGTTCTTTATTTATACTCAATGATTCAATCAATACAAGTGCATTATGAACAACTAAAAACAGTTACAATTAGTTTTCTTTGTAACTAACTCTGAACAACCTTTTCAACTACTTAACTAATTTGGATTATCTACGTTACCCGGCCCCGTCCTCATATGGATGGGAAAAATTTGCTTTAATTGAATCTAGGCGCTATTTTCTCCAAAACAAAAATTCGGAAGTGGGGGCAAGTTTGGAAGTGTTATATCCACCCTGATAGCTATTTCACAAGTGTACCAAATCGTTAAGTAATAATAATGATAAGTAAAATTGTATTCATATGGATTGTTATTAATAACACTTAGTAATTAAAAGGTTTATAAGCTAGTTGATATTTTGAACAAACGCAAAAATAATTCGAGAAGTTTCAATTAGAGAAAAACGATTAGGGAATTCGAATTACTATGCAATTATTGATTCACTATTTTAACAATCTAACTTATTGCATAGCGTCAAATTAACAAACTAGACTAAAATCAATTCTTTGGATCAAAATTCATTTTTTATAACAATGAACCTTAACTCTTTAGGCGATTAGGCTTGTTACTCATAGCATGTATAAACGTTAATTTCTTAGACACATGTTAATATTTTATATTCCTATAATAATATTGAAACATGAACATATATTTTGATTCCGATAATTATAGCTTATTTCTCAATAACAAAATAATTCTTATGTTCGATTAAATGGTGATCAAGCACAAAAAAACATTAAGAGTAAAAATATACGAATAATCAAACTCGTTTTAATTGCATAAATAGTGTACTAAAACCAAAACTACATAGATTCGATGAGACTCATTTAATCCCTAATCAATGAAAAAATTAGTTTATGATTAAGAACATAGTAACAAAGATGAAGATGTAATTATAGATAAGAAAGATACAATGAATCTTCACTTCTTAGTTACAAGAGTGAAATTTTCAAGTTCCTAGCCTCCAAGATAGAGCTGTCAAAATGGGGCAGTCCGAATGGATAATCCAAAAAGCCCTAACAATTGTAGGGTTTGGGCCTCAAATTTTGAGCCCGAATTAAAATAGCATTTTTAACTTGGTCCGTAAAAATCCAAGCCCGTGACCGGGATTCAAATGCCGTATAACCCACATTAATAAAATGTTTATTTAAATTTAAAAACATTATAATTATTGAGTGCACAAATTTTTTTAAAAAAAATTATTTTGTAATTAACAATTAAATGTTAATAAATAATAAATAATATTAGCAAAAAAATTAAAATAAACATTATATATATATTAGAACGATAGAAAATTATCTAATTAATTTTTTTTATTTAAATTTTTTTAAGAAATTTTTTTAATTATAAATACAATACGCGGGCCGGCTTGAAAAGTCTGTTATCCATATATGGTTGAGCTCGCACTAATTTTGTAGTCGATATTTAATGCATGCTTTATAGTCTGACCCAAAAAAATCCGCTACCTGGATGGGCTAGCTCGAAGCGGACTAGGTAGCTCGATTTGACACCTCCACTCCAAGATGTACACAAAATGTTCCCCAATACCTCTTAGATCTGAATCCTTGCAAAATATGAGTTTTTAGCTTAAATAGGGCTTTGGGACATGTGCTAGCACATTGCTACGATTTTAGGTGCATTGCTCTAAAAAATTGTGCCACCTAATGCATTATAGTGTGTGGTTGGGCGCAATGCTCTGAATTGTTAGATAAACACATTTGTTCTTCCAAAATTGTTATCCCTCTGGTTTGACTTGCAATTTTCACCCCTTTACAATTCAAATTGAATTTTCGTGTGTTCAAGAAAATTGTACCTATGAATGTTAACTTTCATTTGCAACTAATATGGCTCCATTTGAATGTCTACACAAATGTATTGTTGTTTTTCACCAAAATTTAGCATTACACTAAACCAATGAAACAAAACCAACTACACAAAATAGATGGTTAATCATGAAAATGAAAGCATAAACATCTTATTTTATCGAATGTTTATTTATTCAAAATAACTCTAAAGCGAACATTAAATTAAAAGAAATAAGCTAAACAATTAACTAAAAATGACTGGAAAAATAATGACTAATGAAGATTCATATATCCCGCCCCCGATCCCGTCCCGCTTATAATTACCATTATTAAATTTTATATATATATGTACATATTTGCTATATTTAATATTTTTTAAATATTATAAATTATAATCTCCTTACTATAAAAAAATATGATTTTAATATTTTTTAATTTTATTATTATATAATAATAATTTATTTTGTTATATTAATTATAATAAATATGAAACACGAACTTCATTAGAGATAAAATTTTAAATTTTACGCTCGATAAAAAATAAAAATGAATGTAAATTCTTTTCTATTAACGAATGCGGAAGTAAGAGAGATAAAATCCACCTATAACTCGATGCCATATCTAAATCCACAGGGCCACGGTTTCATAATTTTAAAAAAATTAACACAAACGAAACAGAAACCTAGCAAGCATATTGGACTCCTAAACCCTCAATCCATATTGTTTAAAAAAAGCTGACCATGGGCCAAAGAAAACCTGCCCGTAACATGTAAAAAGAGAAAAGCACATATATAAAGTAAAATGACACCAAAGTAATTTCTCATGCTTTCCTCTGTTATTTAATTTTCTTTTCGGATTGATGTTTGTTTATCTTTTTTTTCCACATTCATTGTTTACCGAATTTTTAAAAAATAAAATTTGTTAAAATAAAATTATCAAATCATAGATATTCTATACCAAAGTTATATGTGCTTTGATTTTTGCATCAAAGCATTTTTTTCTTGTCAAACCAATTGAGCAATGTATTTCTCATGTCAAACCAATTTATTGTTATGTTTATTGTTTTTCTTTTTGGATAAAATAATTATAAGAGTTAAAATAAATTTTTAACAGTTATAAATTCTTTTAATTTTAATATAACGGAAGTCCACTTTATTGTACTTTTACGATCTTTTTTGTAAGGTCAACTTTATTGTACTTTGGAAAATCCATGTCATATTGCCCAAATATTTATTTTAAAATGACTGATTTAATATATTAATATTTATTTGTTCATTATTCAATTAGTTATTTTTTATTTATTCCAATTTTAATTGAGGGGGTATTTCTGGACTTAATTAATATATTAATGTTTATTTGTTTATTTTGAATTAGTAGTATTTATTTATTTTGGAAAATTGGGGTTAAGGCATTTAAAACATAAATCCCCAACAATCTGAGTCTGTTTACTATATTTGGAATATATATATATATATATATATATATATATATATATATTTGTTTATTTGTTTACTCTGTCTAATGATAACACATGATTGAGATTCTTCTTCAACCTTTCATTGAAGGTGAGGATAGTGGCAAATTTTCATCTTTGGTTTATTGGTTGTATTTTACTGCTTTAATAATCATACTAGGTTTAGGTATTGACTATATTTCTAAATGTATTTAAGAGTAAGACCACCTTATAGCAACCCATGTTGGCCCTCAAGAGACCAATGGTATAATGCCTAGCATGATGAGCTCCTATTGATTTTAATTCACTAGTGTAAGGCTAAGAACGTTTCAATGACTTGTACTTTATCCAATTCTCATGCTCATACATGGTCCCTATGCAACCTCTATGCATCGTGGTAGAGTGATACCTTTTTATGATGTGTGTTCGGGTTTTTAATATTGAAATCCTATCAATTATAAAAATAGATATAGGTTGAAAGAGGTTAATTCTTTAACTAGATTTTAATACTTCAATAAATTACTTTCCACCATTGGGTGGAGATATCTTGATTTATCCATAAAATTTTTTTATAACATGTTAAGAATTTATGCTTCTGAGTGTTCGAATTGCAAGATGTTGTGTTTAAATAAATATGTTGATTATTTTTTTTTCTTAACTTTTTTAAAAGTAAAATGAGAATTTGGAGAATATATATATAGAAATAGAGAAAAAAACATAGAGTCAAAGTAATGACATATGGACGATCACATCAGTTGTTTAATTTGGTTATATGGACTAATTTATTGTTTAGATTTTTTAATTTTACAAGCCATAACTAAAGAGATAAATGCCGATATTGTTAGGTTTGACGTCTTGTCTTAGGTTCGAATCTGAAATCTGAGTTACTTATGATAAAATTTATTATTTCTTCTAAAAAAAAGTTATGTTCAAACAAGAAAAGAAAATTATTGTGTTAAAAATTTAATTGAAGGTCTAATGTAGCACGAATTATTTTTGTTAAAAATTAAAAGTTATGTTTTTCTTTTTAAATACAAAATCAAGTTATATTATTTTATTGGGAATGAAAATGAAACTTTACTCTTTAAGAAAAATACTTATATAATGTTAAAAATAATTTCATAAAATGAATTAAATTCTAAATAAATTTACAAAAATTGTTGTATTCTATTTGAATATTGAATATATATTAAAAATAAAATTTGTAAAAAGTAAGAAGTGTCATTTGAATTCAAAATCAACTTGATATATCGTGATAGAATTTGATGTAAATTTCTAAATCAATTAGGTCCTGCTGATTCAACTAATTTATGTAATTATCATTATGATATAATGATATGATGTTCTTATTGTTTTTCTCTCAATTGTGTTGTCTAATATTGACCTAACCATGCTAACGCTACAGGCCAAATTTTACACAAGTGTTTTTATTTTTATTTTGATGGTTGTTTATTTATTTTTAATATCTATTTAAAATGTATAAAAAATATTATGAAACTAAAGCTTTTAATAAATTTAATTATATTATTTTTACTATCGAATGGATATTTTTTTCACTATCAAATCATAGGATCCGATAAAACATCAATAATTATAGGAGCGGAATCAACCATCACCTTTTATTTTCTCTTTGGTCCGTCATCTTGCACAATCATTATTTTCTTTGGGCCTACAAACTACAATACGTGATAAGAATCACAACACAATATAATAAACGGGCCAATAGAAGGAATTGATCTTCTCCGTTTTAAAAAATTTACTCCATACCCCACAATTATATTCCTATATCCATAAACCTCTTTAATTACCCTTTATCACAATAAATAAAATTCAAGAAATAAATTCTTAAATTTTTAAATAAAATTTGTTTTGGAAAAAATCAAATTAAATTTTTTCGGAACACGTTTAAAATTTCGTAGGATGAAAAGAGTTTTGTGTATCAATAAATTAAAATTAGATTTTTAAGATAAAAAAAAAAGTTAAATTAAATTTTTTAAAATATAAAAGTGTTGGAAATAAAAAATCTGGATCATGTAAGAGTTTTACATTATAACAAACTTAAATTAAATTTTTCAAAACACATATACAATCTCATTTAATAGGAGTGAGAATTTTATTTTTTTAAAAGACTTGAATTAAATTTTTTAAAAACGGGATAATATTTTCCTCCATTTTCATCCGAGTCCAAACTTTACAGGTGAAACACTTTACCTATAAAAGTTAATAACATCACATTCCAACCAATCAAAGTATCACATGTACAAAACAATGAAAAGCCTTAACATTGGATTAGGGTCAAGCTTTCCCTTCATGATACTAAAAAAGGAAGAAAACAATGTGGATTATTCATCACAAGATACATGCTGTCCTTCCTAAAATTACAAACAATCTCAAAAAATTTCACTCATGATAGAAACACTCTTTGGTCCCCCCTCCCCCCCAAAACCCCTCTTTCTCAATTTGATTTAAACCCAATTTAGACACCAAACACTACTCAGACCGTTAGGGTGGCCTATGGTCTTGTACCTTTCTACGGACTTATAGGAAGGGGACCAGTTGACCAGTTTCAACCATTACCCTCAAAACTTTAGGCAAAGTAGCAAAGGCTCATCTTCTCACCATATATGATTTTAGGAAGAAATAAAAAATGTACCATATCCATAACTTTGATGCCATTATATTTTTTGCACCTGAGTAATGTAATAATTGTTCCAATTATGTTCCCAATGTAAATTTACATGATTAGTAATCAACATTAATTTCCATGTATGATTATTGTATGATTCGAAGCTTTATGGATATCAATTTGTCAATTTCAAATTCTAGTCTTGGTCACTAGGTCACCTAGGCCTAGCAATCTAATGTGAAGTTCATTTTCCCCCCTTAAATATGTCTTTAAACATCTCTGTATGATATTAGTCTTAACAAAGATAAAGTTTTGTTTATCATCTCTAAAGAAAATAAATTTTTAATTTGACATAGAAAGTGACAGTGATCAAAGTATATGATTTATTTTTGTTTACGATTTTTTATTTTATTTTATTTTTTATGTGTCAAAAATATTTCTTTTTTATTCACATTAAAATTGTATTATATTATTTCTAATGAAGCTTAATTCAGTTGATAATGACTTTTTTTTTTAAACTGCTAATGTCATTATCAAAAAAGAAAAAATATTTTTAGTACCAAGTGTACTAAGAAATACAAGAGTTTGTTACGTGAAAACAACCGACCAAAATCCTTAACAAATTACACTACTCAAGCATGTTACCCAATCAACACAAAACACTATCTAGAAATTACTACATTTTAAACACACTCAAGAGTTGGGCACCAAAAATGAAAATCATATCAAAACTAGCATCCTTAGTTCTAAACCAAATTCAAGAAATTAGCTGCATCTTTTCAATTATTAAGAAAACATTACACTCATGATGAAAATATAGTCGATAATAATTAGTTCATACTTCACAATGGCATGAGTTCATCTCATGTTGTTAACGCGATAATTTCTTTAGTGGATGATCGATAAGTACATTATCCTATTATTTTTTTTTATTAAAAATAGTGAGTACTTTCCGCCACCCAAATTGTCTCGACTCCCTTTCCCGTTTTCCTTAAGGGATTTTTCTCATGTTCGTGTCCTTGTAGATTGCGCAGAAATCCATTGACATATTTTTTTTAGTAATAACAATAAACATTACATATAGAAAAAACTTATACACGTATTATTTTTTTAAAAAAATAATATAACATAAATATTTGATTACACACATATAAAAAATATTTTGGGATATTTTTCGGGGACAAGATATTTGTAGGGTGGGAGTATGATCAATGCCCCCAAACCACCTAGAAGAAACTTATTCCCTACCTCCGTCCCCGAGAGAAAAATTATTCATCTACATGGTCGCAAATAAGACCATTTTTTAAAGAAATCTTTGTTTACAAGTACAAATTGACTTAAAAAATATAATTTAATTTTATCAAATAACTTGTAACAAATATACTATTATATACATACTAAAAACTTTTTTTGTGATATACATGTTCTGCATTATGGGAATCTATTCTATTTCATTTCACTTCAAGTGGTTGAAAATTGATTCCTTTTCTTACCTAAAGAGACATGACACATCAAGAGTTTTGGAAGAAAATGATGGATATATAGAGTGATAAGGCCAAACTAAGACTCATATCACAATGTAACAAGCCCACGTTGTAATTTCCATAAGCATGAAAGGGAAACAGTCATAAGAAAAGAATATAACAAAAAAAGTAGAGTAATCCAAATTTATACAATCTTTCTATTATATGGGCCACTAAAAATATTTCCAAAATTAAATGCAAGTAATACTGACCCACGCAACAAGCTTCCAATCCTGAAAGCTTCACTCTTTTGAACAGTTATCAATGTGTCTTCTTTTTCTCTTTCTCTTGAGAACAAATTTTTAACCAAATTAACATTGCTAGCTGAATATAATAATCCAATGAACTTTCAACAAAATAGCATTTCTACCACTTATAAAAGTATCATGCTTTTTACTTTACATCTGAGTACATAACCAATTGGTCTATCTGACTCAGTTTTTCTTTGTTAGTGTTAGTGTCTGTTTTCAGGTCACAAGCACTACCAAGGAAACCTCTCCAAATATTGCAAAGGGCACAGATAATATTTTTGGGTTAGTTGTTGCGCTACTTTAAGGTTATATGTTTATTTAAACCTTGTTTCAAAGGCCTATAAAGACTAAATTATCTGCAGGGGAATCCTATATATAATGAAAGGGCAAATTTTTATGTTGGCGTATTTAAAAATTACTTGTATTTTCAATAATCATCGATTATAATTTTCGAAAGTATAAATAAACAATTATCTTTGTATTTACGATCGAAAAAATGATTTGATTTATGTCAATTCAGTTAATTGAATATTAAGGAACGCATTTGTTTTTCCTTTTTTTGTTACACATACATCGTTCGAGTCATTTCTCAACAGTACAAACGAGAGATTTTGGTCATCAATCATTGTTAAAATTTCAAATGATTTTTAAGTATGATTTGCGATAATCGTTCGAGTCATATCTCCCTGAATTTAACTATTTGAACCGACTACGAGACTAATCCATAATTTAACTAACCAAGCGGAATTTACTTTGTTTCTCCAGCTTTTGATGTAAAAAAATATTTGTTTGGTCACAAACATTTAGACACATTATTTAGGCGCATACACACAAATACATAATTATTTGAAAATTAAACATTACTTAATTTTTTTCTTTCTATCTTTTTTTAAGTGTGTGTCTAAATAGTGTGTTGAAATAATTATGACTTTACAAAACTTTCTCATTCATGTCAGCGAACTCCAAAAGAAGAAAAAAAAGGTATTTCAACTTTAAACCATTTTAGTGATACTTTTTAAAATAGTAAATAAACTTTTATTTAAATTTTTTTTGGGATTAGGTAATATTTTCATTTACTAATAAGGTCATTAACCACCTCAACCCCACTTAATTTTTTTTCCTCCAACCTTTTTCTTCTCTTGTGGACCCCATTAAGCCCTACCTTCTATTCCAAAAGTCTCCTCACTCTCTTTCCTTTCTATTTATCTCACAATACCAAAGAGTGCCAAATCAAATACACTAATGGAGGTACCATGATCACATCCTTCACTCATCACAAAGAGAGTTAGAAATCACACAACACAACTTCTTCAATCTTCACAAATACACACACACACAAAAGAGACATAACACTAGTACTAAGTGAGAAGAGGTGATGGGGAATTATAGGTTCAAATTGTCAGATATGATGCCCAATGCTTGGTTTTACAAGCTTAAGGATATGGGAGGAAGAACAACAAGAAATCAAACACCAACACAACAAAGGAAGAAAAAGCAACAACAATCTTCTTCAACAACCTCAACCACACACTCATCATCAAAATCAAACCAACCCCACCAAAACAATCTAAGAAAATCTTACTACTTTACCAGAGAGCTTAACCAAACAAGCAATAGAATCTACAACACTTCACCACCAACAACAAACAAAAACCAAAATGTACTCTTAGACACAAATTTACTATCTGAACTCCCAAGAAAATCATCAAAACAAAGACCAAAAAGAAGAACACCAAAAACTTCAACTTCATCTCCATTTGATAGCTCTGAAGAAACAGAATCCCCTGACCCAGAAATCAGAACAGACCGTGTTCTTCTTCCAACTGTGACATTTGATGAAAAGGTTACACTTTGCAATTGCAAGATGCTACTACACAACACAAATGACATCATAATCGATGTTGACAACAATTCCATAGCAAGAAAAGATGATAAACTAAATGGGTATGATTCATTTTCAGAACTCATGCAACTTCCACCAATTGTGACCAAACCAGAAAAGTTCAATGACTTGTTGAAATATGCAAAGAAGAAAGAAACAAAACCCAGAAGCAAAATGGCTTCAAATCAACAACAAAACATAAAAGGGTCACTAAAAGTCAAGATTTTGAAGGAAGAAAAGAACAACATCAACACCAACACAAACACACCAAGTAGAAGATTTTCATTGAGTTCACCAGGTGTGAAGCTTAGGATCAATTCACCAAGAATTTCAAACAGGAAAATTCAAGGACATGGCAGGAAAAGCGTGTCGAACGATTCAAGCAACCGGAGAAGCTTATCGGATAGCTTCGCAATTGTGAAATCATCGATGAATCCTCAAAGAGATTTCAGAGAATCAATGGTGGAGATGATTGTGCAGAACAACATAAGAACATCAAAGGATTTGGAAGATCTTCTTGCTTGTTATCTTTCTCTTAATTCAGATGAGTATCATGAACTTATTATCAAAGTGTTCAAGCAAATATGGTTTGATTTGACTGATAATCAGTAGAAAAATTGTTTATCAAAGTTTATGTTTCACACTAAAAAATTTATGTTCATATGTTAGTGTGAGTAATTAATATCTTGGTTAAGTTTAATTGACTTTATTGCTTAAATGTTTCCATTCTTAAATTAAAATGGAAAAAGGGAAAGTGAAAGATGAACTTGAAACTAAGAGCACCAATTTCATGCACAATGTCAAAGGTGTGTTTGATGAAATTGAATTGTATGTAATAATGTAATTAATGTAATGAAAGTTAGATCCGATTTAGATTAACTTATATGTGTTAAATAGCAATTGTGATTTTTTTTAGACAAAGGTAAGTGGTCAATTTAATAGAGAAAAGAGGAAAATGTTAGTAGTAGGATACAACCTTATATTTAATTTTTAATAATTCATTTGTGTCACAATTCAAATTACTGAATTAATCTTTCGAAGACTGTAATTATTATTATAATATACTTTTTTTATATTATAAATATTGAGACAAATATGGATGATACGATCACAATAATTGTCTTAGAGGTCTGAAAAACATTAACATTACAATAACAATCATTGTAGTGGACCTTTATTGGTAACTTTGTTTATAAGAACTTCTTGACTTAGATTCATAATTTAACTTTTTATTTGAAAAGGGACTTAAGATTTTTAAGTTGATGTTTAACAAAATTTATGAAAATTGGCTCTTACTACTATGGCTTTGATTTGATCCATGGGAAAAAATACAATGTTGAAGTGGGGGGAACTTCATTCATTCAATTCATTTAAGAGCTGCATAGATCAGATTGCATGTCACTATTGTCACTGACATATAAACGTGTTAAAATGGATTGTACACAATGAGGCTACATTTGGACCATTTCATGTGTGTTAAGAAAGCCTAAAAAAATATTGCCACTATAAGCCATTGTTTTTTTTCAATTGTCATCTTCCATAACAAAATTTTGAGCACAAAACTTGCTTCTGAATTTTCAGTACCCTTTTCCAGTCCCTTATGGACCCAAAGTGGTTTCAGAATAAGACATAACTGGCACTAAATTGTATACATTTTTGTATGTTAATATTTTAAGGGACAGAATCGGCTGCAATAACTGACAATTTCTTCCATTAAAATTTTGATTTTTTTTTACTATTTTATTTTATTTATACAAATAAAAAGAAATTTCCCTTTTAAGTACAAGCCTTTGATTTTGCATCTTTCATTCAAAAAATTAAAGGGCATCTTTCCTAGCCAGAGAATGCAGCTTTTAAGATTTTGTTTGTATACTACCACAAGTAACAACACAAGAAAAAGCTATATATCCACTAGAAAAATTATTATTACACATACTTTTTGTCTTTTTCACTACTTTTTTGGAGGAAAGTTAAATGTGTAATCATCTTGTTTTATTGAAAATATAATATGCATGTAAATGGATTATAGGAATAAAAAAATATATCATGGAGATTATTTTAAATAAAAAATAATAATAAAAAATTAAAATTTACTAAAAAAATAAAAATAAAACTAACATAAAAAAATTATGGAGATTATTTCAAACAAAAAAATTGTACGGATAAAAAAAAAAAGAATTTAATTCAAGGGAAAAAATATATATTTAAACCTAAATAAAATTATTTTCTCAAACACATCACAGCTCAGGAGATTATACCTCTAAGTAAGAAGTTGAAATTCAAATTGCTACATATCTTAATTTGCGTTAGACCCTATGAAACTGTGGAAGATAAAAATAGTAGAAGGTTGTCTAAAGGTTGTGTTTGATTTTCAAAAGCTACTTAATAATAAAGGCTAAAGCTACTTCGTTTATTACAAAAGTTGGGTCCTAACTTTAACCAGAGGCATAGGTTCATCTGATGAGGATCTTTGTCGTGTGCAATATAGGCTTAGATGGACCTCAAGGACAAGGAGTGGGTTGAATAGTTCACCCAGCGTGCAATATATTAAACTTAATATTCATCACTCAAGTTTAACTTTAGTAGTTATGTGGAAAAATATAAAGTCAATAATTATTTTGCGTTAAAAAATGATACCATATACTAGCCGATTCTTTGTGTTGATTGATTCCATCACTTTAATTTTTTTTCTTTGTGAAAATTAACAAATATAAGGTCCCAAAAATGCAAAAGATATAGGTTGAAATATGTTTCCTTGATTAAAACTACCCGCACTAACTATGTCTAACTTTTGAAGGATCAAAATCAATTTTAAATTTCTAAAATTGATTTTGGTATATTTGGATGTTGTCAAATAAAATTGATTTTAACTTGAAACTAATATTTATAGCTTTCAAGTCCAAAAATTTATTGTTAAATTCACTTTTACTTGAACATATTCAAATATAAATCACAACCATGTTGGGAAGTTTGGAGACGTGCAGGAGTAACAACGAACCAAATGCTCTACAAACACAAGAGACTTTGACCCCACATCTAAACCCAAAATCTTAATGTATTATGTATATGGGTCATCATTCCTATATATCCAACATTTACTACATTTTTAGTTGATGTGAGACTTAACCACTCACATTTGAACCTAACATTCTCCATCTCATGTGTGAGTCACATACATCCTATATTTACATCGTTGTTATTACCAATGTGACATGCCTCTTGATTAGACTGCCAAAAAGGCTTTCGATACAAGGATCCAACACCAAGATCCGCTCCTACTCCCCCACCAAGTCGAACAATGGCTCTGATACCACTTGTTGGCGACTCTGGGCAAGCGCTGAGAGCAACAACGAGCCAAATGTTTCAAGACCACAAGAGACTTTGACACCACATGCCCACCCAAAACCTTAAGATATTAAATATATGGGTCTCCTATCTATTGTATCCAATATTTACCACATTTAAAATCGATGTAGGACTTAACCGCTCAAACTTAAACCAACAATTTCCCCATCAAGTGTGAGTCTCACACGTCTTATACTTGCATCGCCGTTATTACCAACGGGACTCACCTCCACATTACACTGCCAGAAAGTCTTCAATACAAGGATCCAACACCAAGATCTACTCTTTCTCCCTCGCTAAGTCGAATCAAGGCTCTAATACCATTTGTTGGGAAAATAAACAAACATACAAATTTAAATAATAATCAAAACACTAGAAAATAACGTGGAAACTCCAAAACTGAAGAAAAAACCATGACCGTTGTCTAATGACAACTAGAGAATAACACTATGCGAAAATTGATACGCTAACACAAGGGTATAAAATAAGAGAAAAGAAAAGTATTAGATACAAACTTAAAGTGTTTATGACTGGTGTAATTCATAATGAAGAACTAGAGTTATATATATAGCCTTAACCCCCTCTTCCATTACAATGTCAAGCAATGTGAAACTTTTTCAAAACCTCAATTTCAACCAAACTTAACAATCTCCACCTTGACTGAAATTGATACATCTTTAACTTTCATGTCTACACCAACAAACATAGTTCAAAAGAGCTATCATACTCTATCATAAAAAGTATATGTCGCTTGAAGTTAAATCACTCCAAAAAAAAAAAAATTCACTTGAAGCTAAACCACTCCAATAACCTTCACTTAAAGCTAAACCACTTGAAGAATTTCTTCTCCATGCTGAAACCATGCTGAAAAATATCCTGCCAACCTCCATGTTGACTTTTTCAACCGCATGAACTTTGATACATATATTTTTTTTATCTTCTTTGATTTTATTTTATTTATTTATTAAATTAATAATTATTCATTTATTATATAAATAAATAAATGACTATAGATAGTTGCATCCCCGAAATGCGATGAGAAAAAAAAAATTATCCTTGAGGTGGTCACAAGGTGGGTATGTGACCTCTTAAAAGATAAAAAAAAAGTATAACATTTTGTTATATAAATTTCAATGTAAGATATAATGAAGAATTTTAAATAAAAAAAAATATAAAAGCAACATATCCCACACGTTACCGTCTATCAATTTTTTTCCGACAAAGTCCTATTAAAAATTGTACAAGTTGAACTTTGACAATTATATTAATACCTTCAGTTTACTATTTGTAATAATTTTTTTTAATAATTACTTAATTCATTTTAAAAAAATTGGGAAGATATGTTTTACAATTAAATTTGAATTCAGTATCTAAAAAGTACAAAGGCTAAGTTTTTATCACCTTAAGTATTATACATACATCTGATTTTGTTTTTGATTAAAACACATACATCTGATTTTTATATTGTCATGTAGATAATTTTGTGAATTTTTATATTGCCATCTAATCCATTTTATTTTATTTTATATCATTATATCACAGTAAAAAAAATATTAGTCAACCAAAATATTTTTTTTGACAGATACTGAAGCAAAATATATGATTAAATTAATACCTGTTACAGACATTTTCATTAAACTCCTTTATAACTTATATATTACAATAATAAAATCATGAATAACAATAGAAAAGATTTATAGTTACAAAATGTAAAATAAAATCTAAATAAAAGCTTTAAGTAAAATTTTGACTTATCCCTACATCGGAAGATAAATTATATATTTTGAACATAAAGATGTAATTTGACACTTGAAAAGAAAGCCCCAATTGATATTGTTGTCTCTTTCAAGGACAGAGAAGAGGAGATTCTAGCATGAAAGACCGACCAAATAGATTATCACAAGATCCAATTACTTACGTAGTCATTTACTATTTTTTGTTGAATTTTTTTTGGCAGTGCCTGGCTGTTAAATCTTTGTCATGGTAACCATTTATTGGTGCAATCCAATAATGGTATTATAACTAGGATTTTGAATTCACTTGCATTCGTTTTTTCGTCGTAGTCAAAAATTTTGACGAGCGGATCTTAATTATACAATTTAAATAAAATAGTCTTTAAATTTTATTTTATAATTTAAAATATGAAACTTAAATTTAGATGATCCAATCAAAATTGAACGTTACTAATAAATTGCAGGGCTGCCAATTGCAGCCAACTTGGATCATTTGATCTAAGGTTTTAAATCATTTCAACGTAATTTAATCATTTTGTAATTCAACGGTGTAGTTTTTAAGAACTCTCTTATTGAGTCTTATTGAATTTAGAGCTCTCCAATTGTGTTGTGCCATGTTGGTAGACGGAACCACAAAAGCAACCAACCTGTGGAGTATTGTTCTAAAAAGTTTAGGATGTCCGCTCTTTATATATTTTTTTTTAGATTTTAAATAATTTTTTACTCCCAATTAAATTTTGAAATTAATTTTGAAATTTCTTAATTTTAAAAATCTTTTGTTTTTAATTTTAATCTTTGCTTCTAAGTCAAACTCATGAGTAATCTTCAAATTTTTAAATAATTTTTTTTTTTGCATGATTACAATATTATAAGAATTTTTCCATAAATTTTTTAATTTTTTGAATACAAATTGAGTTAAATTTGGATTTTTAAGTCACAAAAACTTAAAAATTCATATTTAATACATCAATTGTTAAACAATTCTAAATTTTTGTAAATAACATATTTATAGTGCTCTAAATATGACGGTAAAATTTTTTTTTAATATTTAAAGGATTCACATAAATTGACTTGAAAACAAGAACAAAAAATAAAAAATAAAATGAAAATATTTAGGGACTAAAAAGTTAAGAAAATTTTATAAAGACAAAAGAAATGTTTAAATAGAGACTAAAATATTATTTTATTATGTATTTTATTATCTATTCAGAAATATATTGGTTTTATTTTTTATTTCATATTTATCAAAAATTTCATATTTTAGCTAGAATTTAATTTCTATGCACATAAAGTGTAAAAAAAATTTACACACATACATTCAATTAAATTACGTTTTAATATATTTTTTTAATTATTTTCTAAAATATCTTTACAAAAATCTATATAGAATGATTTAATTAAATGTATATGTAAAAAACTTTATACTATCAAACTGTGAATATAGATTAAATTATTTTGACTATTGATTTTTGTCGACTTATTTTAAATTTTATAACCATGGTTGCATGGAGAGATAGATAGGGGAGCTATGGAAGAGGGTCCCCCAAATATTTTATAACACCGAGTAAAGTTTTCAGTCCATGAATACACAGTCGATAATCTACGGTACCCCCTCCTCCTCTATCCCCCTTATATTATTGGTATTTAATAACAACACGACTCATGAGTACTTTGACGCATATAGTTGAATAAGCGGGTAATCGTGGAAGTTTCCTATTAGTATTAATTTTTACTCATAAAAGTAAATAATTTAAAAGTAAACACACAAATTAATCTTTTAAATTGTAAATATTAAATTAATTTTTAAATTGATAAATACATTTCTAAAATAGTAAAATAAATATTTGACATGTTAATTAAAATATTTTATATTTTAACTTATATCCTGATGTGACATGTTAATTGAATAACTTACGCCTCTACATGATCTCATATCAATGTCATCATAACATGAATTAATTTTTCTAAAATATTTAATTCATTCATATATTAGTTTGTCTATAATTAGTCCATGCACAATTATAATTTCTCACAAATTTATCTATGAGATGACAAAGTTTCATTGAGAAATTTGTCCTTGAAAAGATAACATTAATATGTATAAGTCACATATTCAAGTGCACTGCCACATCAAAATAACAGTAAAAATTTACGGTTAGACTATTTTGATTAATATTTTTTAATTTCAGTGATTTATTTGTCAATTCACAACGTTCGAGAACAAATTTAACCGACATTTACAATTTTATAAACCGACTTGCCCATTCACTTATATGTAAAGAATAAAAATTATGAATTAAGTAATAATTTTAAATTTCATGAAATAATTTGTTTTTTAAAGCATAACTTGGTGAAATGGTAAAATATTATCCTGTTATTGTAATTTTATTTTATGTTTAATTTCCCATAAAGTAAAATATTTATTTGTATGTATATAATATTAATGTATTTTATAAGAAAATTTTTTTAATGTAACTATTCAAAAATATTTTATATATATATAGGAGATGTATCAAATGAGAGTAATGATTGATGTGAGAGATGAAAAGATATAATATCAATCATTGGATCAAAATGAATCAATAAGATTAAATTGCTCAATTAAAAAGTCACTTGCACTTATCTCTTTCTCGCAAAGATTATATGCGCTTCTCTTCTATTTCATTGATTTTTTTGCTCGTTTATGTTTTTTTACAAGCACATGTTCAGTAGTTTCGATTAAGATTTTATGTTCATCGCTTCATATGCGGTACCCCAGGCACCCTGACCAATTCATCAAACATTCAAGAAGTTTGCTACTTGTTTATGTATTAGAAATTTAAAAAAAAATTCATAAAAATGTTGTAATTCGTCACTTTCATCTTTTTTATCATTGTTTCTGCAATATGCATTTCAAACATTGAAATCCTCTTAGTTGAAAATTTTATATTGGCATTTTGAACTAATTCATAATCATTTTGATAGAAAAGTGTAAATGTGACAATTTTTAATTTTGAAATATACACACGAATTTAGTTGGAATTGTTTGAAATGAAGGTGTTGTCGGTTTAGAGGCAGGTACCTAAATTTTGATTTGACTCAAATGTGATAGACTGAACAAGAGATATGATATGAATAAGTTATCATATGATGTTTGACTCAGTTATTTGATAAATCAACAAAATATGATAAGTTGAAATATCTATCATGAATATGAGCTGAATTAGAAACCAATAGAATATGATAAAAAACAGTAATTTACTCAATTACACCTTATAAAAATATAATTTAAAATATAAAACTGAAATATAATAAAATATAAATATAAAATATAAAAATGTAAGTATAATCATATACAAATAAAAAATAATTAATAGAATTATGATATTAAACTTAAAAATTAAATATTAATTAAATTTTTTTTTATGATTTTATTACAAGGGTAGTTTTATCTTTTATATAAATATATGAAAATTAATTGAAATTTTAAAATAAATATAATTTGTTTACAAGGATATTTTTGCAATTTACATATAATATATATCATATCTTTATATACATTCTAACAAATAAAATAGAATTATTTGGTTACATTTTTTTTAAAATTTAAATTATTTATTTAGTAGTGTCAATGGATAGTTTTAAATATAAAATTATTTCATTACTTATATAAATTTTTTAGTATTTTTTTTTGTAAATTTATAATATTTAAAATATAATAAGTTAATTTAAATATAATATATATTATATTATGTCATTATGAGATGTATATCAAATATATGATAAAATAAAATATTGTTATCCTATTATATTTATCATGTGTATATATATCAAACACAGAAGATAATAATGTTTACCATGTTACTATGTTATCTTATTATTATCTAACTTTATATCATATTACGTCTCTATTCTACCATGCGCATTCATTAATAATCTTGAGCAACGCAAGAAAAGGTGAATAAACAAAAGCATCAAGAATGCAGAGATCACGTGACTTTTTAATTGAGCAAACTAGGTTCATTTTGATCTAACGATTGATATTTTATCATCTCTCACATTAATCATTCCTCTCAATCGGTGGGTAATTCTCGACTCAGTAGGAGCCATGGCAGTGTAGATCTTCAACTATTAGTTCTGTGTCGTTTTCAGATTCATTAGTGCCGGCAGAGACAATCAAACAGAAGTCTAAAACAAACTTCAAAGCAAGTGCAATATTTATTAAGACCTTAAGCAAACTCTAAATCTCAAAGAAATAACTTTTCTCTCATTTTTTCTTTTTTGTACTACATTCTTTTGAAAAAAAGAAATTGATTGTTATTGAGCCAACAAAAAACAAATTTTTCTCTGGAACATTTATTTTTCTATTGTCATTTTAGATAAAAATGTTCGGTTGACTATTTATGATTGGTTGGGTTTAAAGGAGTTTACAGGAATCATGCAACCAATCTTTTTTTCATGTGTTGTGTAAATATCCCTCAAAACCCTCTCTTTTAAATTTAGTTTAATCGTAGTTTTAGTTTTTATAACTTTTATCAATTTACGAATTTGGTTATCTTATGTTAAAATTTAACAGTTTTATCATTTTAATTATAAAAAGACTGTGTAATATGTTTTAAATAAATTAACAGTACAATGATTAATATCTATGAAATCGCAATAAACCTTATAAAAATTTAACTATCGACTTTAAAATAATTTCATTTATGTAATTTAATTATAATTAATGCATTTAGATGTGTTATATATCATGAAATTGCATGCTACATTATTTAAAATATGTCAAATAGTGATTTTTTAGTTCAAAAATTTTAAAAATTGACAAAAATTGTCAACTTTTAAAATAAGAGCATCAATTCTGTAAATTAGTTAAGATAAAAGGACCAAAAGTACAATTAAACTTTTATTTTTATTTTTATTTTCTTCTTTTTTCAAATCAAGGTTTCCCTTTCCCCTCAAAACTTGCAAACAAAGTCTTAGCTATTTTTTTGGATATTTAAAAATGAATAGAGCGAAATCATTCATTCCATTGTTTTGGTATTTTATGACATAATGAAATGCTTTATAGTTATTTTCTTCCAATTTTACTCTTAGGTGTTGTTTGAATTTAAAATAAATAGACATGATGAATTGAGATCGAAGAACAACAAAAATTGCACACAATTAACTACATCTAAGTTTTGTCTAGTTTTTATTAAGCTAGGATATATTTGATCAGATAAGCAGATTTATTATTGAAGTGCATATTTCTAGTTTGTATTGGATGGATATGTCTAGTTTTGATCGGAAGTGTGTATTTATTATTGAAAATGTTTTATGCATTGTGAATGTGTTTTTGGTTGTGTCAAGTGCAAAGGAGTAGTTTTGTTGATGCGAAAATGCACAAGAGAAGAAGAAAAGTTTACAAGGTCAAGAAAGAAGTATACATGGAGAAGAAGAAAGAAAATTTTATAGGTGAAGTAAAATAGAAAATAAGGATAAAAGAGTAAGAAATAATTATGAAACTATGTTCCATTGCATTTCTCCCCAAATTTGTGGGGAAGAAAAATAAAAGGAGACGGTGGTATTGGATTCGTTTTTAAGAAATTCAAACAATGGAATTTAATTATATATCAATTCATTCCATCTTAGTCTATTAATTCAAACAAAGTTTTAGGTTTTATTTGGTAAAATTAGTTGATAATTTATAATTTATAGCTGTTAGTTGTTGAGCTAATTGAGTGTTTGGTAAAATAGTGGATCAATTAACTTAAAAATGTAAAATGAGATAAAAGAATATTCTTAACTAAAAATAAATTTTATTAATTAATGTTTAAAGTACTAATTTTAATTTTTTAAATAATTTAAAATTTATCAATCTGATATATTTTTTATTTACTTATCTATTTGAATCATTTTAAACTAAAATAAATAAATGATTTATTTACTTTTAAATACTAATTATTATACAATTTAAATTATTTATAAATTATTTAAAATTATAATAAATAAATCATTTATTAATCAAATATAATTTTTATTTATTTAACTAATTTAT
>JBBPBQ010020321.1:6368922-6425192 GCA_037974755.1 Cicer yamashitae | reverse complement strand
AAAAAGAGAAAGTTATAAATTCCTAAGTTACATGAAGTAATTTATAAAAAGATTCTGTAATTATAAACTATAAACTTATAAATAATATTAGCGAAAAGAACTTTTAGCTTATAAATTATAAAGTTATAAATTTATTTTTTAACATTAAAAAACAAAATAACCTTAGTGTAGTTGGTTGTTACCAGAAACATCTGGAAGTTGAGAAACAAAATCATATTTAAAGGACTTTTGTGTCAAAATCTCTATTTGGCTTACAACATTAGGTCACTTCCATGACTTCTATCTCTCAATTTAAATCTCTCTTAATTATTATCAATTTTTTATACTTTTGTCTATTTTAAATTTTTTCTTCTGATAGATTACTGAGACTCATAAATAATAACGGTATTTAATATAAATGCAAAAGATATTAATTATATCTCAATAATATATAAAATAATTTTATATTTGTATAAAATTAAATATATATGATCTATATAATATAAATTTTTAATAAAAAAATTAAAATATTTTCATGTGTTTGATTGGAATATTATTATAACTTTTTTATTTTAAAAACAAATATAAAAAAAATAAAATAAAAAATAGCAGCAATCTTAGCAAGCTAATTTAACCTCTTCTGCAGGGATGGAGGGGAAATTAATTGCGAACCTACATACTAGGAGTAGGAGTATTATAGAGTGGAGACCAATTAACATTAATTATATTGATTCTTATATATCAACCACATGATTTGTGTTGTATTTCGGTCATACTCCTATCTACCCGTACAATTATCATAAAGGACAAAGCTAACAGATAAAGACAAATACTAAATTCCTACGTACCCATACATACAAGTATTTTTTTTGTACATATTGGTGGTCCAGTTTCACTTTTTTTTTTTGTTATGACATTTTACTCTTTGTAGTTTTTATAATATTTTTCTATGTCGCATATAGCTTGCAACATGTTGTGAGTCTGTATTACTTTGTTTTGAATGTTTAAAAGTTATATGGTGTAAGAAGGTTTACCCTATCCTATTTTTTCAGTTTGCACATGACACTGTTTTGATTTTCAATTTGAAATGGCGCAGGTTTGAAGGAGATTTCAACAAGATCAACCTATTAGGGATTAACACATTCTTGTCATGTTGTTTAGGTGATGTCTCGTTTAAATTCATAGGCATACCACTGGGTGTACGTTAACCTCATATTGATTGTTATAGTTGGAGACTTGCAATGTGTTGGAAGGATTGATGAAGTGGTTGCTAATGTGGAAAAGCTGCCAATTATGAATTGAGGAGAGTGTCCAGGATCCGGTACGAGGCGCGAACCTGTGTTGGTCTATAAGCAATGGGACATGGATAAAGTACAAAAAGGATCAAGATTATCCTTCGAGTTATTCATTCCGCCCCAAATTATTTTAAAACATATGATTATTTTATATTATTATTAATTTACTTTCCGTAGAAAATAGAAAATAAATTCTCCCAAGATTTATGAAAATGAAAACTAAAACACACACTTTCATGACTTCTAACAACCTTTAAATAAAATAAATTGATAATCAGAAATTAATAAAAATAAAACTACTCATAAATTTGTAATATCCTATTATTAATTTGTAACGACACATTACCTCCCATAATTTCTATATTTAAAACTCATAACCATATAAATTCTACAATAAACTCTAATAATAAGTGTTGATCAATATTACAGTGTTGTTAGTTATACCCTTATTTTTTTCCAGTTACACCCAAATAGTTTACTTACATGAACTAAGTTTACATGGATTGAGTTAGCTTATGTGAGTTGACGTAGCTATTGACATCAAGTTTCTCTCTCAAGTTTTCAAGCATACCCTTTGAAAGAGTATTTGTAAAGATGTGTGTCAAATGGTTTTTTATCTTGCAATAACGTAACAAGACTTCTCATTCCTTTTGGACTTCCCAATGAAAAAAAAGTTAAATATTCAAATGATTAGTCTTCCCATGGAAGATTGAATTATTAGAAACTGCAATTGCTATTTGATTATCTATGAATACTTTAGTTGATTCTGCTTGAGTCATCTATAGATCAACCAAAAAAATTCTCAGCCATAAAGCTTGATTAACAGTTGCAGTTGTAGCTATGAATTTTACTTCAGCAGTTAATTGTGCCACAATATCTTGTTTCTTTGAAGACCAAGAAAACACTCCATAACCAAATGTAAAACAGTAGCATGTAGTGTTTTTCATGTCGTCCAACGATCCTCCCTAATCGCTATCAGAAAATCCATGAAAATAAAATTCTTGATTATACTTGAACAATACTTCATAATCAAGAGTTCCTTAGATATATCTAAGCACACGTTTAGCAACTCGAAGATGCACTTCTTTTGCATAATATAAGAACCTTGAGAGAACAATTACAACATACAAAATATTAGGTCTTGTTGCTATAAGGTACATGAAGCAACCAATAAGACTTCTAAAATTAGCCTCATTAACCTTTTCTACACCATCTTCCTTGCCTAGCTTCAGTTTTAAAAACATTGTAGTATCCACATGTTTACATTTTCCATTTGAAACTTCTTCGGAATCTCCTTTGCATATCTCTTCTAATTGACGAATATTCCCTTTT
This sequence comes from Cicer yamashitae, assembly GCA_037974755.1. Classification (NCBI taxonomy): domain Eukaryota; kingdom Viridiplantae; phylum Streptophyta; class Magnoliopsida; order Fabales; family Fabaceae; genus Cicer; species Cicer yamashitae. The sequence goes on along the minus strand of JBBPBQ010020321.1, from coordinate 6,422,586 downwards.
CATTTTGTTTGACTTACTTTCCAAGAAAGAAAGTTGTTTCTCCACAGTTGGTCATTTTAAAGACCTTTATCATATTTTGCTTAAATGCCTCAACAAACGCAATATTGCTTCTTGTAACCAAAAGATCATCGACATACATATAAACAGTTAAAATATCATAACTCAAGCACTTCACATAAAGAGTTGACTCATTAAGACTTTTTGTAAATTCAATACTCAACAAGTACTCATTAATCATTTTGTACCAAGCCTTTGGAGCCTGCTTCAAATCGTAGAAGGCCTTCTAACTGCAAATCCTTTAGGTTGCTCAACATATCTCTCCTCCTTCAAATAACCATTGAGAAAAACATATTTCACATCTAGTTGAAATATTTTTAACCCTTTTGTGCTGCCAAAGCAAAGGTCAATCTGATTGTATCAAGTCAAGCTACCGGAGCAATTGTTTTAGAAAAATCAATCCAAATACTTGAGCATATCCCTTCACTACAAGTCTTGTCTTGTGCTTATTAATGAAACCATTTGCATTGAGTTTGGTTCTAAACACTCATTTAACACCAATAACATTTTTGGGTTGGGGGTTTAGAAACCAATTCCCAAGTTTTGTTATTCTCAATCGTGTTAAGCTCCTCCAGCATTGCAACTATCCGTTTTGGATCTTTTTATGCTTCTATAAAACTTGGAGGCTCTAAAACAACATTACATTTTTTTATAAATATCATAAAGTAATTTAGTTCCTCTAATAAGTGGGTCGTCAACATTTTCATCTTCTTTTATTAAAGATAAATCAAAAAAATTGTTTTTGTTCATCTTTCTCCCAACGTCATTTTTATCTTCAACAAAAAGAACATCCCTGCTTATTAGAATCTTACCAGTTTGTGGTTGAAAGACTCTACAAGCCTTTGAAATTGTGTTGTAGACAATAAAGATTTATGCCTCGGCCTTTTTATCAAAATTTATCTCTTTTCATATTTGGAACATAGGTATAACAAATACATCCAAAAACTTTAAGATTTTGAACAAAAGGTTTACAGTCATACCATGTTTCAAAATAAGTTTTCTCATTCATAGTCATTGTAGGAAGTCTATTTGGTAGAAAAACAAAAGTATTAGCAGCTTCAGCCAATAACTTTTTTGGAAGACATTTCTTATGCATCATGCATATGGGTAGGAATAGGCTGGGCCGAGTTAGGCTTTGCTAGGTCTAAGTGTGGCCTGCCTAAAAATTCAAGGCCTAAGCATGGCTTGTGGCCTGTCATAGGCTTACTTTTTAAGACTGAGTATGACCCTGGTATAGCCTGCTTAAAGGCCTATTTCATTTTAACATTTTCAAATAAATAATCAAACACATATTTAAGTAGATTAACGAGTTAATATGTCAATAAAATTAAGTTCTATTTTGATATTTAACGTGATATTTTAAAGAATATGACATTATCCACATCCTACTTCAATTCTATTTTATAATAATATTTTTAAATATGTCAAAAACTAAAAAAGGTTAATATGTGTAAATTACTAAAAGTTGAATATTTAACAAAAAGATCAAAATTTTATATAATAATTATAGTAGTAAAAAAAGTTATTTATATTTATTTAAATAGGTCGGCCTAAAAGTCTTATTATGTGCCCTGTAGCGTGACGTAGGCTAGGCCGTAGGCTGATGTCGGTCGGCCTAACCTATTCTCACCCCTAATCATGCATTTAACCATGTCCATTATTATTCTATTTTTCATTTCAACCATTCCATTTTATTGTGGAGAACAAGCCAATTCACAATTTCAGGCTCTTTCATTGAAATTAATTTTATATATACTATTTCTCATTGTTAGACCTTATAATTAACTTAAATTTTACAATCACATTTATTTTCAATCCAAGCCTTAAACCTCTAAAAAAAACTCCAGCAACTTCATATTTAAATCTCAAGAAATAAACCCAATACATTCTAGTAAAATCATCAGTAAAGGCAATGCATTATCGACTTCCCTTTAAAGATAATTTTGGTTACGGTCCTCCAAAATTTGTATGAATCAACTGCAATTTATGTAATATTCTCCAATTTGATTGACGAAATAGAAGTCTGGATTGCTTTCTACATTGGCATGCACTATAACTACTCACATGATCTTCTAATGATGACATGTCTTCCACAATGTTATGCTTTTTCACATAAAACAGTGCATCATAGTTGAAATATCTCAACTTTTTGTGTCAAAGCTCAGTAATATTAATAGGGATTAACACAACAACCTCCACAAGATCTCAAGATAAGTTTTTTTTCCCTTCATTTTAACCTTAAACAAATCATTTCCTTTTTCATATTTAATTCAACACATTTTGTCTTCATACAAACTTTGTATAGTCTTTTCAAGTAACTGACCAACACTCAACAAATTTTGATTAATATTTATTACATAAAGCACATTAATAATGATTTTAGTACCTGAGCAGCTTTCAATATTGCAGTTGTGCCCTTTCATTAAGGGAAATGCAGGCTCCATTGTCAATTCTGACTTTTGAAGTAGTTATTGTGTCCAACTTCTTGAACATTTCTTTATCATAGGTCATGTGATGTGTACATTCAATGTCAATTAGTCATTTTTCACCATGGTTGTTACTTGTTAGTAGAAGAATGCTCTCATTACCAGGTCCCTCAAGAACAAGAATGCTCTCATTACCATTTGTAGGACATAGGAAATAAATTATGGCTTATGAAAATGAAAATGAAAATGAAAATGAAAACTGAAGCACACTTTCATTACTTCTAACAACCTTTAAATACAAGAAATTGATAATCATAAATTATTAAAAGGAAAACTACTCATAAATTTGTAATAGCCTATTATTAATTTGTAACAACTTATTACCTCTCATATTTCCTATAATTAAAACTCATAACCATATAAATTCTACAATAAACTCTAATAATAGGTGTTGATCAATATTATTAACACTTTCTCAAAATAAAATTATGAATTGGATCAGTAACTTAGTAACTGGAGGTTTTTAAAACAATGTTATAAGTTATTATTCTTGAATAAATCGACAAGTGTGAGTTGCTATGAATTACTTTATGTTTAATTTTTTCTTTCTAAAAAATTATTTAAGAATTATTATTTAACAACTAGTGTTGAAAATAATATAATCTCGTTTTTATTAAACTTATAACTCATCGGATATCACCGATAAAATTAAGGGACAAGTTAATTAAAATAAAAAAATTGATCTAATTAAATGTTGGGACCACTAAGAGACATCAAATCCGACATTTACACACCCTATTCCATGTAATCTTTTTTATACTTTTTATAAGAGATGGATTAAAATTTGGTCTTTTATATATAATTATGATGAATAAAAAAATAAGAAGATACTATAGAGAGTAAAAATAAACACTATTTTGTTTTACTAAAAAATACTACAGTATTAAGAAAAATCGGCAAAGATCGTGGGTTTTGCTTAAAGTTTAAAATTGGAAATATGGTCATGTCGCTCTTTCGGTGCTGTTTCGGAATTTTGTTACTTCACGGTGAAAATGAACTACACCAAAGGGTAGGGGTATATAAATGAGTTGTTATGTCGAGTTTTAAGTCTCTTTTATTCGGTTTTAATATTTAATTGAATATATTTTTTAAACTTTAATATGTCTTATAATACGACTAAATCTGACGAATTACGAGTTTAATAAAAACGAGATAAAACAAAGACAAAATTGGATTGATTATAAGACATGTGGTCAAATAGTGATCCTTAAACATTTTTTTTAAAAAAATTAAATATAAAATGATTTACAGCAAGTCACCTATGATCATCACTTATCAGTCCATTCGAGAGTTAACTTATAACATTGTCCTATAAATCTTAAATTATATACGAAATTAGTGATGTGATCAGTAGATTTTTTTAGAGAAAATGAATCAATAATAACATAAAAGAATCACTTGTCTTTAATATAATTTAAGAATTGACGAAAAGCCGCATGAACTCTTGAAAAATGAGATCTTATCTCACTCTTTCCACTATTTCAATCAATCCTCACAAGAGAAAGAAAATAAATATATTTTCACACAATTTTTATGAATAAATGATTATTACAATGAATAATTTAAAATACATTTTTTTAAATGGGCAAATAAACCTCAAAACATAGTTATGTATTTAAATTTGGAAGTACTTCTATTGTTACTCTTATAAGTACCAAAAATGTATAAAATTTTAATTATTATTATAAGTAAAAGTTAATTACATATTTTTAAATCATTTAATGTTGATATTTCTAATATATTATTTATTTAATTCAAAAATATTTAATGTGAGTAGTTGAATATTTGATATTAAAAAGCACTAATTTAATAAATTTAATTTATATTTTACATAAAATTTAGAAAATTAATTATAGTTAACTTAATTTTTTAATAATTATAAAATTAATTTTTTATACTTGATCTATCTATATAACAATGAGTATTATTTTAATAAAAAAAAATTATCTCAAAGTAATTATTATTTTCAATTTTAAAATATGATTTTTTTTTTAATTGGTATTAGTGTAGAAGACCATCTATAAGGGAGAGTTATTCCCTTAATAAGCACAATCTTTTATAATCACTGATTGTGGGTGAAAAAAAGTTGTACATATGGATATGAGTGTTTATACATATACTCTCTCGATTCATTTATTTTTATCTTATTTGATAAATTGTATTTAACTAAATAAATATTATTAAAATGTAGTAATATAGAGCTATTGGTAGTATTTATTTAATAATTTTCATTAAATTTTTTTACAGTTTTATTAGTTGTTAAATATTTTACACTATTATTGCATGTCAATTAAACTTTATCTATAATTATTTATAGTTGTTTGTGTAATTATTTGAAACTTGATATAATAATAAATATTATTCTCTCGATCTCATAATAAATATTACTCTAGTAAAAAAATTGAAATAAATGTTATTTACAATTTTCAATACAACTTTAATTATTTTTTTCTATAATACTTTTTAGCGATTAGTGTATACATAATTTTCAAAATATTATTATATTTTACATTAATAATAATGAAAAATATATTAACAGTTAAGATAGATATATATTTTGATAAAATAATTTTTTTATTTTTACTAATTATTAAATTTCTTAATATATGTATAAAAACCTAAAATAACACTCTTTATAAAATAGAGAATACATATTAAATACTATGATTAAAAATTATAAAATGTATGAAGTGTATACATAAAATCCATTTAAGCAATCATCTAGAGAAGCTTCCTCTAATGTTGTCAAAATTTTCCATCTCAATGGTAATGAATTAATGAGATAAAGGCATCTGTAAAAGGTTGTGCACATTAGCCTCTGGCTCTGCATGCATGTTGTTGCAGATAACGGTTGTTTTGTTACTTTTTCATTACTTTTTTCGTCTCGATAATAATTTAATAATTTTATATTTATTAAAAAATTATAAATTATTGTGAGAATGTAATATTTTACTAAATTGTATTTATTAGATATTTATGTATTATTAATATTATAAATGTTTAATAAAATATATTACATTAAAAATAATACAAATAATATTAATTACACGTTCTTAAAAATTATATTACAAATTAAAAAAAAATGATTTATTTATTTATTTTTAAATGAATTAATTATTATAGGACAGAAACAGGAATCGGTTATGTAGTGGAAGTGATCTTCTTGATTCTTCTACCAGTAGTATCTCATTGATTCATTGGTACTACTGGTATGTTGTACTCCAAAACCCAGTGACAAAATCTTTGCCTTGTGTCAATGTCATATCCAGCTCAATCTAGCTTCACCCTTCCCTACTCTATAATATAGCCTTTGCTTGTCATGATCAACTTTGAGTGAAATAATAATAATGTGAATGGTCCATGTTTCTGCGTATATATATATATATATATATATACACTCACTCTTTCACGCCAACAAAGAAAACAACATTATCTATTGTCATTAGCCACTCATTAATTCATCTTAACAAAATCCAATGGAATCCTAACATACAACAACATCTAGCCAGCTAATACGTTCTTTCATCGACTACGACTTTATAATTCTTAGACATCAATGAATCCCCAATCTTTATCGTTAGTATTAAAATTTCACTCCTAATTAAATTTAAGAAATGGAGAGTCTTAACTTACTCTTATTCAAGTAGTAACTCTTGTATTGAGAGTTATCGTATTTGTCTTAGGACATAAGTAAAATAAAATACATCTAATGCTTCCTTAAATTATAAAAAATATTATATTAACTCTTTAACCTTTTTTATTAAGTTAGTCTTTTATATTGATAAACGTTATAATGTTGAACATTTTTTAATCATAATATCATTTCAAATATTTTTTGTTAAAGATTTTTAAAATTTTACTATATCTTTTGTTATCAATCATATAAAACAAAATAATAATTTTTCATGTAATTTCATGATTTGGATTAAGATAATTCAACGTTTAATTTCAAAAATTCTAATATGTTTCTCACTCGAATGCTCTCTGGTTTAATTATTTTTTTAAATTTACTAAGGGTTTATATTCTTATGATTATTGTAATCAAAATCCCTTAAAAATTATATGAGTTTATTGAAAAACTTAGGAGAATTTTAGGTTTTAATATTTATCGTTTTAAATTTGGATCATTCGTGTAAACATTTACAAATATAAAGAACAAACCTGACATCAAAAGAAACATAAATGACTAACTTGTTACAAAAAATGATAAATGACTAATATGTTATTCTCGTATACCTTAAAAAAACAGGGAATGTATTTTGTCTAAAGACATTCATTAAGGATTCTAAAAAAAAAGATTTTTTTTTTGAAAAACAAAGTTAAAATGTAGTTTTGATCATTTCATTTTATTAAATTTGAAATTTTAGTCTCCTTATATTTTTTCCTACAAACTTGATCTTCTGTTTTCAAAATCATAGACATTTGGTTCTCCTTCTAAATTTGAATTTTGTGATATGTAAATCACTTTAGTATTGTATACTTGTAATGTGAAAATTATGATGACGTGCAATTTAAATATCATTTTAAATTAAGTAATATAACTTTAATAATTAAAAATTTTACTTTTAAATTTTCTGAATTTAAAAAAAATCATTTTAAAAAATTACTTTTTAAAAAAAAATCAAGAAAGAAAATTAAAAAAAAAACTCACATAAAATTCTTTACTTTAAAAGAAGAAAAGTAAAGAACTTTTTGTGACTTTTTTTATTTATTTTTAAAACAAAAACAAATAATTTTATTTGATTTCTTTTTAATTTTTTGCTTAACTTTAATTTTGGTCTCTCTATTTTCACCAATTCATGGAATTGGTCTTTCTATTTAAAAAGTCGACAGTTTTGGTCTTGCCTTCATTTTTTTTGAACTAAAAAATGACAATTTGACATATTTCAATTAATTTGACATACAACTTTATGATATAAAAATATCTATATGCATTAATTATTAATATGTTATTGATTAAATTACAAAAATGAAAAAATTCTGAAATCGAAAGTTAAGTTTTTATACAGTTATATTGTAATTTTATGGATGTTAATCATTTTAGAACAACATAATAAGTGTCCCATCACCATTTTCTAGATAAAAAATTAAAATGAGAGATCAAAACTATCAAAATTTAAAATAGTGCGACCAATTTTGTGACTTATTAAAAATAGAAAGACTAAAACTGCAATTAAACCTAATTTATAAAACGAATAAAAGTATTTTTTTAAAAAAAATAGTTTTTAAAAATTTTCATTAATTTTTAAAGTAAAAAAATATTAACTTTTAAAAAATTATTAAGGTGGTATTGTTTAATTTAAAATTAAATTATAAGTCACGGTAATTTTCTACATCATCATATATACATCACTAAAATAATTGTCACGTCATCAAATTCAAATTCAAATTAAAAAAGACGACCAAATATCAGCTATTTTGAAAGTAGAAAAACCAAAATTGCACAAGAAAATAGATTGAACGAAATTGCGAATTTGATAAAATGGAGAGACCAAACCTAGATTTTAACCAAAAAATACTTTTTGAATTTTTTAAGAGTCCAATACATAATTGTCAAGATAAATTTTCATATTGATTCATAATTTTAATATAATTTACTATTTTTTTAATTATAATTATTTTTATTATTTTTATTTATTATATCCAGATAAAAAATAGGAGGAAATTGTTAACAAAATTGAATTAAGTTGCTAATTTATGTGCAAAATAGGAGGGAGTTGTTAAAATAATATAACACGTTATTTATTTTGGCACATCTACTTAACCGCATCTTTTTCTTCAATTTAATGTATTTTATTTGATTTTATTAATAGAATTTTGTTTTTTTAAATATTTTTTATTATTTTTAATTTATTAAATTAACAACTATTCATTTGTTTAAATAAAAAAAGAAAATATTAATCTTTGTGCATGGTCGCATCCCGGGATGAGACCTCGTATTGGTAAATTTGACCTCCTATTGGTAAATTTTTTTTTTTAAGTGGTCGAAGAGCGGAGATGTGACTTGAGAAAAAAAAAAGAGAGTATTTTGATATATTTTCATTGTGGAGCAATTTGATTACTTAAAAAAAAAGGAGGCTATACGAATAAATTTACCAAATAAAAGTTATGCAATTGCTTAAAATATTGATAAGTTGTGATTGATTGTTAGTGTGAAATAATTTTAGATTGAGTATTTATTCTCATCTAACTACTTATAAGATTTACTTACTTATGTATATTAATTATGTGTCTTGCTAACAAAAACCTTAACTATGTATTTTAATATATTGAATGCACAATTTTTGACAACAACTTACTACTTAAAACTTTTTAAAAAGTGTCTTTAGACCATCCATAGTGAGAAGTCTTATACTTAATAAGCACTATTCCATATAAACACCTCCATTAAATGAGTGTTTATATTATAGAGATGAGTAGTGTTATAGACACGATATCTATTCACTTTTTTGTGAGTTTATTAATAAATTGTTTTTCAAAAGTCTAAAATATAGTTCTGTCTTTCATTTTTCGAAATTTACAATTTAGATCTCTAATTTTTTCTCTCTCACAATTTTGGTCGTCTATTTTTAAAATTATTGACATTTGATTTATTTTTAATTTGAATTTCAATTTAGTGATATGTATATGATGGTGTGAAAAATTATAGTGACGTAAAATTTAAATTTATTTCTAAATAAAAAATGAACACTTTAATAATTTAAAAAACAAAAAATTTAAAATTTCTGAAAATAAAAAAAAAATCAGTTTTTATTAAATTAGTTTCTTTTTGTTTTAAATATTTCTGAATATTAAAAAAATTGTTTTAAATTTTTAAAAATAAGTAAAGTCGCAAAATTCTTATATATACTAAATGTTCTTGAGTTTAAAAAAATAAAAGTAATGAATTATTTTTTCAAAGTTTAAAAAAAATTTAAATTACTTTTTTAATTTTTAGAAATTTTAAACATAATTTTTTTTCAGAAATATTTAAAGTTAAAAAAAGAGAAATTTTAAACAAATTATTTATTTTTTAAAAATTATTAAAGTGGTATTATTTAATTTAAATTTAAATTCGACATTATCATGTACACATCACTAAAGTAATTGTCACATTGCCAAATTAAAATTCAAAGTGAAAAGGGGATTAAATATCAACAATTTTGAAAATAGAAGACTAAAATTACAGGAAAAAAAAAAAATAGAAGAACAAACATTGCGGAGTTGGTAAATTAGAGAGACTAAATATGCTTTTTAGGAAGAAATTATACCCCTCAATTATGAGCTCTTTAACTACTATTCTAAATAGTGTTAAGTAAAGTATGTTTTTGTTTAAGCTATTGAATTAAGAATGAATGAAGTAAAAGATTGATAAAAATAAACGCGTAAAAACATATTTCATTGATTGAGTGTATAAAAATATTATAAGTATATATTTTTATAGGCAAAACTATTCTACTGACCATGAATTGTGGTCTACAGAAATGTAGGCTCGCTCGATCAATTATGCGGGTATTGAGTGATAGGGAACTCATAGTGTTCAGCTTGACTCGACTTTCTTTTCTTTTCGAAATGTCTTGCTAGTGATGCTAAAAATGTGAAAGATACACATAATTGTCAAATTATCAAGTTACGCTAAATTTTAGTTCATCCCTAAGCCTATGCAATCTTTATAAACCAGAATGATCTTGACAAATAATTTTTTTATTTTTCAAAATACAACTCCATAATTCTATTAAAAGAAAAAGAAAAAAGAAAAATGATTCATAACTTTTCGAAGACCTCTTTGTTTTTTGTCTGACGTGATGTTGATTAGGCAATAATCAAGATGTTCCTATCGTAATCTTACAGAAAGATATTGTTGGAATCTTGTATATCACCGGCCCGTAATACAAGATTTTTTGCAAGAAAAACTTCTCTTACCTTCTCACGGGGTCTCTCTTTTAATATGACATCGTAACCGCCGTAGAAGCTACTCTTTTATTTGCACGAGACTAAACTTTATCTTCTCCTAGAACAGAAATTTTTAGGAAACGAACATTTTTGGAAAAAAGTGCCATTTGATGGCAGGCCAAAAAAAAACTTTACTCAATCCATCTCTAGTTTTGATTTAATACAATCACTTACTGCATTCATTTACCGAGAAGAAGAGGTTTGAATCTAAAATAGAGGGGTCTGGATTAGTCGATCAAAATAAATCTTATATGGATTAACCTGTTTGGAGGGAGTAATTATGGGGAAAAAAAAAAGAATTTGAAGCTTTGAGAACATAGGAGAGGTGAAGAAACTCCCTTGGCAAATTTTGAGATTGGTTCTTTAGTCACTATATATTAGCTCAAATAGAGAAGAATTAACAACCTCAATTCAATCCCTAGAGAAAACATCTACTAGGCATTCCAATACTAAGACTTTGTCAGATAATATCAAGAAAACCAGTTTATAGTTTCTAAGCTACAAGTTTTATTTCATCACAGTTATTTACGAATTTATATTATTTTTTGATAATTTAATTCAAGTAATTTATATATTTACAATTTGTCATTTTTATTTTTAATTTAATTTTTTTATTATAACTAAAATTCTTTTTATTTTTTATAATATATTTACTATAATTTAAAATACATAATTTTAAAATTTTAAAATAATATCAAATTTAATATAATTATAATAAATAAATTTTAAAATAAATAATTTAAATAAAAATATATGTTCGATTGATAAATTTTGAATTAGTAAAAAATTAATTATAAATTACTACTTTTAAAATATTAAGTATTAATTAATAAAATTTATTTTTAATTAAAAATATCATTTCATGTCATTTTACTTTTTAAACTAATTGAACCACTAATTTTATCAATTACTTCAATTAACTTAACAACTATCAGCTATAAGCTAATTTTACTTAACATAGTTCTAATATTTTCACCCACAAATCTTCTAAAATTTCAAAATTATCCTTCTACTATTTTATTAAAAACATTTGGAAGATAAGTGAATGGAATAAAAAATTATTTCATATTTTTCATTTTTCTGAAAAACTCAGAACATATTTTTTATTTGAATATTTTATTTTTTGAATTTTAAAATCTGGGATTTCATAAAAATGAAATTTTAACAACACAACACAACACTAAGTTAAAATTAAAGTAGTGCCAGTTAGGCTGAAGCTGCATTGGCGGCGCTATGCCAAAATTCCATTAAATGCAAAAAAACAAGTCCAGGTTTTTTGATAACAAATTTAGCGTCGGGCTAACCCACGCAACAACCACCTACGACTATACTAATTTCTAGAAACTAAGCATATAGCTTCCATCATGTTTTCGGAATTTTTGAACAGCGTTGATTGCAGCAATGAAGCAAAACATATGTATACTATATAAACAATAGAATAAAGTGCATGTTTCCCCACTCTCCTTTCATTTTTTGCCTCAATAGAGTACATACAACTACAACTCTGCAGCTGCAATATGGAAAGAGAAGAAGATGCTTACAATAACGGCCGATAATGAAGAACATCACTGAATGATTGCAGACTTTGTACGGATCGGACAACAGACCGATTGGTAAGTCCAGTTTTCAAAAACACTTTGCTTATCGGAAAACTCACAAATCGAAATTTTCGAAAATATAACCTCTATTCCAAAAATATATTTTTGAAAAGTCAAAATTAAAATTTTATGAGATTTCATAAATTTCAATTGAGTTTCTCATTATGGAAATGTGTTCTAAAAGCCAATATTGAAATTTCTAGAATTTTAGAAATTTCAGTTGTCTTTTTCCAAAATGTGGTCTAAATTATACCAATTACAATGTTTACCAGCAACTTGGTGAGGGTCAGAGTTATCCACAAATGTGAAAATGATTGAGTTTTCAAAACTGTCGGGGGCAGATTTGGAATTTAAAGAGTTTGTGAGGGTTGGAGGAATATAATTGTAAAGATATAATTCCTATTCGATTTTCCAGTAATAATAGCTCTTTTACAATCTTCACGACCAATTTTTTTTAACTTTATTTTTTTGTCATTTGCTTTATTTAAATGATTCAATAATAGACCGTCTGTCGTTGGTGTGCAACGTAAGTGGTTGGAGCATGTTGTAAATTATTCTTTTTGATACAAAATCAAAAGATTGACCGCTTTCAAAATAAAAACAAAAAACAATAGATTGACAAAAAAACATGATTTCAAATAAATGGTTATGTTAACTCTTCATGAATTGTGTGAGAATGGAGTATGAGAAATGGATTACAAATATAAATGTTAAAGAAATTAGAACCACTTTTTTTTTGTAAACAACAGGTGTATTATTGCACGATACAAGTGTACTCCAATCCAAAATACAAAAGATATTACATTACAAGTTTTTAACCTGAATTGTTCTAAACATCAAACAGTTGCTGGCACAGTATAGAATGAGAGTTGAATCTAACCTGTTGCAGTGTTGCTCATCCATTAAGGTTATATACATGAATACAGCGATTCCCATAACAATACTAATTATCGTCCTCCAGTTTAAATTGCCAATATATATTTGCAAATTTCAACTCAGAAAATCATGTCAATATGTCATAACTGGTATTTTTTTAACTAAAACCAACAACCTTTACACTCAAACTGTACATCAAAATGGTCTTTGTAAATAGATTCGAGAAAAAAAAAATGTAACTGGGTAGAGCAACATCTGATCACGTAAAAGGCATCCAATGAAAAGAAAATGGTGCAACCGTGTACTGAGGATCAGGAAAAGATGAAGTATAGAAATTTGTATAAAAATACAAGGCATAATACAATAAGGATTTGATCATTTAAGGATATTATCTTATCAAAATTATTTAATAGGTGATTTAGATTTGAAGAGGCTAAGCATGTAAGCTCTATGGAGAAAGAGGCATTGCTACTCCCGAAACTCGGCATGAAGATCATTTCCCCAGGAACACATTTGAATACACTGTGGCTCCACTCCTACATTCATTAAGTGAAATGCCTGGTTAGTTTTTGGTTGTCCCAAATTGTATTTGATGACATGGAACACTAACGATTAAAAGACACTACTATTAAGTAACTGGATCTTTAAGTTCGTATCTGTTACATGATTTTAAGTTCCTACATGTTTTTTAGACAAAAATAGAACCCAAGTTCAGTGACTCTATGAAAAATAACAATCTATCTTTATACCCAATGGCCTTATCAACAACGTCTCACTGTGACAGGAAACTCCTTTCAGGTGGTTTTCTTCTGTTAAATACAACAACCTTTTTATGGTGATAATACTACCTTATTATAATTAAGTATTCAATCTTCATGTGTTGGTTAATGCAAAACTAACACTATATTCAACCCAGTATAGGATATATTTGACTGCCACTTGCTGTCTTAAAATCTAACTTTGTCTATAGTGTGTTAACACATATGTATATTTGTTAGCTCGTTCACAAATGACTGAAATAAAAAATGGATACACCATTTGTACATATGGTATGACTGTTATACCAATATAAGTTTTTCATCAATCTAAAACTCTAAATATGGTGTTCCAGCCTAAATGTTAACATGAGTAGTGCGAACAGCACTCTCTAATTCTCTATCCTCATCTATTTGTCTAAGATTGTGCAAGATTTGTCTCATTACCTATTTAGAGGTACTCATTTTTAACTCGGTGAGACTCACATGAATCTTATCCAATCATACAGCACTTACTGCATATATAATTTAAGCTCCGACTGTAAAATAAAAATAGCCAATACATTACTGGATTAGCAAACAAAGATGAAGTTCATTACCTCTAATTGCTTGCCAACAGTGACTACTATATGTTCTGGGCCTGCATCAAATGACAGAGGACCTCTTTCAGTTTGGACGTAAAATATGCAATGCTCCAAGGGAAGGTAGAAGCGCAGAGCATGTTCCCATAATATGCCCTTTGTCTCATCCGTGACGCCTTTATTTCGTTTGGGGGTATTATCATGGGGATACCGGCAAAGGCAAATCACAGACTCTGTCTCTTGAATCTGCTCCTTAAAATCTTGAGATGTGTCCTGTTGTAGAGCCAGAGTCACTTGCTCTACTATGTTATCCAATCTACTTGCTACGTTCCCCATAAGAACCCTGCTTGTTATATAAAAAAACAAGTTAGCACCTTGTTTGTCTTCATTGGAAATGAATGACATGACAATGTAGATGACCAATTGTCTATTTCTACTATCATCTATAGGTGTGTTGAACAGTAAAATTTAAACCTCAAAACAATCAAACAACCCACTGGGTAGGGCAAAAAAATCCAATTACCCCATCAAACACTATAATTCGGCTCTATAAAAATTAAGGGAATCTAAGATATTGGCAATTACACGTTTATTTCAGTTGTTATATATTAGTGTACATATATATTGAAAAATGCATGTCCAACAAATCTTCACTCAACAATCTAAACTTTTTCAATATTCACAATATATTTTAAGTAAAATATTTTTTGATGATTTATTATAAATCAATTATTTTAGTATTCTTCCATGTATAGAATAATGTGTAATAATTAGGTTTCATTTATACGTCTATTGAGGAAAACCGGTCGATGGACTGATTTGCATTCAGTAAGGAGGTAAGTAAAGTATAACTACAAATTGCTCCATCACAAGGGTCGAACTCAGCTAGTACCAACCGAGTACATCTCTATATATGGAGCGTATTAATCACTTGTGTCCAACTTCCTAGTTATACTGGTTTAAAAGTTAGTTTGGCATCCACTTTCAACCTAAAATTCATCATGAATTATGCTTGGTGAACAACCTTGGTACGCATATATAATCCAATACCAACATACAATGATGTGGATTAGATTGTTTATTTTATTATTCATTTAGGATTATGTTTCACTCAGTTAGAAAGGGATTCTTTTTTCAATTTTATAATTACAATTAGAATTTCTTTTGATGAAATGAATTATTTTAGGATTTAGGAGTCTAATTCTGTTTTAGAATAGGACTTTTGATATGCTGTTTTTTTATTTTGAGTTTTGCACAACACAGTAACACAACTGTGCATAAACTAATGTGGGCAGATCAAGTAAAAAAAGTGCTTAGTTTGTGATTTGTGTAACATTACTGATCCCTAAAATTTATACGAACATACAAAACTTATCATAAGTAATTAATTAATTGCTTAAGTAAATATGATCATAGGCATATTTGGATTGTGGCTTATTTGACTTATCTAGTGGCTTATTTGACTTATCTAGTGGCATAAACACTTATGAAACTGTTTGGGAAGAGCTTATGGAAACAATTTATGGTATGTCCACAAGCTGTTTTTAGCTAATTTTCATAAGTTATCCCGGATAGCTAATAAAAATAGCTTATAGCTTATACAAAAAAAATTTAACTTTATGTTACCTAATATTGTAAAAATAGCTTATACATTAGTGCTTATGCTATAATTAAGCTGTTAAATAAGCTGTTTATCCAAACAGAGCCCCATACAATACAAAAATTGTAAAGTATTTCTTAAGTTTAGAAATTTCAATGTTTAGTAAGAAAAGAGAAATTTCAATGTAAAAAAGAAAGCACATTGCATGCAAAGATTTGGTGGAGAATTTACAACCGAAGTCACTACACACTTGAAGCAAGTTAAATTAAATATGCATATACAAACTAAACATGAAATAGGTACTGCATTGATACAAAATCCAAAATATGAGTAACACGAAACGAAACAAGTGAAAATCCAAGACGAATATATTCATATTCATAAACAAAACGAGCAAATATACCAAAATTTCCGATTCGTTTGGTTGTGAGCGGTGAATTCCAGTCCTCCGTTGCTGGATCGAACGCAGGGAATCATCCCTCCACAGCGTCCATTACGCTCAACGACGACATTTTTGGAGTCTTTGAATACGCACTCGGCTTTCTCCGCCATTATTCCAAGTTCGTGGCAAGAGATTCCGTGGCGCCGTATCCTGAACGCGCCGAACTCTTTGGCGGAGCGTAGAAGCAGAGCCGCGGAAGCCAGTGGCAGGGACCGGAGATCGATTTCTGCCGGCGCCGGCGGGAGATGAGGTTCTGGTAGTGTAAGTGCCGGCAACTGGATTTTCTTCTCGAGGAACTGGCTGAAGATCTCATTTGCGGCGGAGCGCGATCCTCTGCCTGTAGGAATCGGCGACGGAAGCGGCACCGGAATCTGGCTGTTGAATCGCGCGATCGGCATCGCGACGAAAACTACGTCGTTATATCGTCTTCGTTTTCGGTGCAGATGTCACCGTAACGAGAATCGCCGATTCGAATTTAAAAAACGATTAAAACAACGACGACGTAGTTTTGTTGTGGTGTGAAACCAATGCAGCGGGTTTTGATGAATTGGCGATGATGATTTTAAAATGCGGTTGTGAAAGGAAAGGGGAATGGTGAAGGAGGATTGAATGGATACGACGTCATGTTGTTGAGTTAGAAAGGAGCTTTTTTGAAAGGCTGAAAAATTGGAACGAGAGGGATCATTTTGTTGGTTGGTGCGGTGCACTCAATTTCGCGTGGGGCGCATGACTTTTTTGAGTTAACGTGCTTCCCTTCAATGGAGAACTATTGTATCTTTTCGCGCCATGTGGCTATGGGATTATAAATATATTAATTAATTAAAGTTGGATTCTTTCCACTATATCTTTTTGAATTTGATTGTCACATTTCGATCGATTATGATTTAGTTAAATAAGTAGAGATATTTTAAGTTTATTAAAATTATTTTTAAAGTGATTTTCATTTTTATTGTGTCATGCATTTTCATCATAATCACACGAATAATGTAAAATAATAATAATTAAATAGAATATTTTTTTATAAATTTTTTTGAAAAATCTATACTTTAAAAAATGTAAACAAAAAAATTTTACTTTTTAGATTCTGATTAAGTCGCATTCTAAAATGTAATTATATAAAAAAAATTTAATTTAGTTTTTCTATACTAGATCACATCTTTGTGATTATATAATCTATTTAATTATTATTATTATTATTTAAGTTTTACATGAGGGTCGTCTTGGGGGTGCAAATTGTAATTATTTATATCTAATACTATTTAATTATTATAATTAGTAACAAAATATATAAATATTATATAGATATAAGATAGATGTGTCAATAATATTTGAATAATAATTTTTATTATTTTTTGAATAACTAATATTAATTATTAGTTTTGTTAAATGGATGAGTTGAATTCATTATTTTTTATCATTTCAATTTTTATGTTCATCTCCAAACTACTAAACAATCTTATGACATCCACAATATACTTTTTATTATATTCGAGTAGTACACATTGTCTCTATTTTTTTTAGTTCTTGAATTTTATCGCTTATTTCAGTTCTAATGCATAAAAAAATATGTATGACACCTATAGCCAAAAATAAAAAAAATAAATTATAACTAAAAAAAATAAAAAATCACATTGAAACCAAAATGAACGTTAAAAATAATGTTTCAAAAAATATGAACTATATATGGTACCAAATCATAATAAAATATATTATTGGAATGTTATTGCCTCTCTTTCCTATATCGAATTTTACTTAATTTATTATTAATTATAATTAATATTTTTGTTATCATTAAGGTATTTTGACATCTTTTTTCATTAAAGTTTACTCTCTCTGTATTAAAATATACAAAAAAAATAAAATTAAAATGAGTCAAATGTATATGTACCTTGTTTAAAATGGATCAAAGAAAACTTACATATCTATTTCAATTGTTGCTTATATTTTAAAACGGAAGGAATATGTGTTATCATTTTAAAAAAAACAATTTTTAAAGTATTTTATTCTGTTCAAATTAGTAAAAATTATATCGATCGATAATAATATAATTCAAATTTGCTATAATTAAAAAGAATAAATCTACAAACAAACTAACAACGTCTATGTTCATAGCATTAATCAATATAATGCTTATAAGTGTGACAAAAGCCTACAAATAGAACAAAATTAAGGTGTCCCTAATACACATGTCTCTAAAACTGCGATGTTGAAAATGAGAAAATCAAACACTGCACCGAAATGGGAGATCAAACACCGCACCAAGATAAGAAAACTAAATATATATTGAAAAATAATTATTTAATTAAAAGGAGAAAAAAATTAGAATGGATAATTTTATGTGAAAAAAGACTTTAAATCACCCATTTTCGTTGGACGAAGAATCAAGAAAATGAGAAAGGGTTGAGGCAATTAAACTAATTATTTAAGTGTAGTTTGTGTATAGATTTTATTGGTGTTTGAGTATGTTAAAAGAATAATGTTATTTGGATATATAAAATTTGACATCGTATCTCAACATCGTACAAAAATAAATTATTTATAACTATTGATTTGACTTAAAAAGAACAAAAAAATTAATTAAAAACTGAAATTGTATGTCGGACACCCAAAAATGGTGCCAAAATAATTTTTCTCAAGCAAAATTGTCTGGGAAAACTTTTATTACCCCTGATGTGATATTAGGTGTACATATTTAAAAAAAAAAAACACATATTTCATGTTGTTTAAAGTATACTTTGGACATGCACAAAAAAGTTTAAAAATTTAATTTATATATATTATTAATGTAAAGAATTTTTATATTGTCAATCAATCACAACTGTTAGACATTAATAATGTTAGATCATTAATAATATTAGATTTTTGCCATTATTATTTATAAAATCACATACATAATGATCATGATTTGTCGACTGCATAAAATTTTTTATCTTGATGGTAGATAGAAATTAAGCTCAAAGTAAAATTTCAAACAAATTATATTATTTTTAAGTAATCATAAAAAATATATGTTAATTTAAAAATGGGGAGGTAGGAAAAGTTCCCCAAAATGCT
Source organism: Cicer yamashitae (assembly GCA_037974755.1). NCBI lineage: Eukaryota > Viridiplantae > Streptophyta > Magnoliopsida > Fabales > Fabaceae > Cicer > Cicer yamashitae. The sequence goes on along the minus strand of JBBPBQ010020321.1, from coordinate 6,403,205 downwards.
TGAAGCAAACAAAAATTCTAAAAGAAAAATAAAACATTGAAAAAAAAATAAAAATATGCACTGGACAGTGGTATGTTTTGATTTACTAGAAAGAAAACTAAAAAGATAACAAAAAGAAAAACATAAGAGGAGGAAAAGTAAGCATTGTGATGAGGAACATCTAGTACGAGCCTAGACTAGTACCAAAAGCAAAGACAAAGTAGGAATAGGGTTTGCAAACTGGTCCAAGTCCAATCTAGATTCTTACATCTGACATGGTCTGATGACACTATTCGAAGCGGATCACTAGGGTTATGAATTATCGGTTAGGTCTGATTCCAACGGTTCTATAAAGATAATTCCACTGAAATCGTCCATCATTGATCATCATTCAATGCCTTGTCCTCTTCTACGTTAGGATAATCCCCTATATAAATGGTGTCTTTGACGATGAAGGTACAATATTCTCATCTCAATACCTCTCACTCTACTCAAACTCATAGTGACTTAGATCATGAGAGTACACACCTCCACCGAATTTAAAATCCTTTTCGAGTTCGGTTCGTCTCACACAACATATAAGAAGAGGCTCATCACAATTAACTCTTAACTTCAAAAAAAAATACCATACAAATTACATTTCTTTCACATTTAAAATAATTATAGTGTTAGAGACTTTTCCTTACTCAATCCATATTCAAAATAAATATTGTTTATACTTTATTATCATACCTTCAAGCATCAAACATAACAAAATAAAGCAATTAAAGCAAACAACAAACACATAAAACCATAAAAAGAACAAGTTTTCAAATTTCAATCTTGTATAAAACCTCGACGAGAACAACATCCACATCTATCTGGATGATGAAATCCAATGCCCTCCACAGCACCAACCGTGTTGAACATTCGTCTCTTGTGTTGTGGTCGTTGAACCTGCAAACTCCTCCGCTCCTCCATGCTAGAATGACTCATTCTTATCATCGGCCATCCATGATGCCTTGACCCATGGCCACCACATCTGCAACCACTACAAGAGTCCATTGTTGCGGACAAAAGATGTTTGGTAAAATTACTTGTTTCTCCCTCTTTCAAACGACTTGAACTTGTGCATTTTAGTTTGTTATTTTTTGCTCTAGCTTCTTCTACTATTGTTGGACCATGCTCATCCTCACAATATTGGAAATTGGAACACTTATAGGAGTTCATTGAGTTTGGAGAGCTTTCATCATCATTCATAAAAAGTTCTGCCAATAAATACAGCTCATAGAATGAGGCACTAGTACATTATGGTACTAAAATTAAAATGTGTAAATTATTAAAATTTCAAGTTTGTCTTAGTTTTTCCAATTCTGTATAGATACTTTAAACAACTTATAAAATATGAGGAAGAAAAAAATACTACTTTATATACTTTTTAAGTACCTTGGTTCAATTCTTGAGTAAATGTGGCATGCTTCCCACAAAATTGAGTCTTGGTGAGAGAATCATGAGGGGAAGATGGACTAGATGATGATAAGAGGAAAGGATTATGGATATTAACATCCTCATCTTCTTCATAGTTAAAGCTATGTTGTCGTTGATAGGGACCCTTGCCATGAGTAGTACCCATCCAAGTTGGAAATAAAGCTAATATCTCATTATCTATCATTGTAGCAATCTCTAATGGTTCTAAGTGACTAATTTCAAGTTCTTCTACCATCTCCATTGCCACCTTAATAGACGTGTCGTTTTTTGTGTCAAATGGAAAGAATATATGCCTTGTTTGCCCTGTATTCAAATATATTTAGAAGTGAGACAGTTTAAATGTTGTAAAATACAATTTTTGAGAAAAAAAATAAAACATTTCAATCCAAGCTATAAAAAAGTCTATGACTAAAATCTAGGTTGCGACATCAAATTTGTTTATATTTGTGACCACGATTGAGGTTGTATTAGTCATATTTAAAAAATATATATAATATATAAATTTACTTATCATAAAATGAAATATCATATTAAATATAAAAAACTCTACCGTCGCGATCTAGATTTCAACCTTAAGTTTTTTAATCTAGTGTGACCGCAATTGATGTTGTATTGTTAAAGGTGGTACTCAATTAAGAAGCCAATCTGTTTGGGCAGTTAGTTAGTTAGTTGTAACTACTTTAGTTAGTTAGTTTGTTACTCCAAACTTGTAATCAAACTGTATATAAGCCCAAGCAAGGCTGGAAAAAGGGAAGTGATCAAAAAAAGAGCAAGCTGCAGTTTTTTAGAAAAACTGGCAGCACAAGTGCATATCATTTTGTAATCATTTTCATCTCAAAACTAGTGATAATTCAAGTAAGATCCAGTCCCCCAGACGTAGGAGTTAATCTCTGAACTGAATTAACAATTGTGTGTGTTTATTTTAGAATTACAAGCTTTAAATTTTGTTTGAAAGACCAATCTTCGTTTCCAGTCAGAAACGAAGATCGTTCTTGGATTTTCTGCGGATCAATCTTTGTTTCAGTTTCATCAATCTTCGTTATTTTTTTGGGTTCATTGATTGATTGATCTCCGTTTTTAGAACATGTATCAATCATATTTAATAAATTTATAAAATATCATTCATGTAATTAAATGTCTCACACCTGTTTCATCAGAAATCCTCACTTTAAGAAAAATTGTGTTATCCTCTTCATTTATGGAACCAGTGATTGTCATATCTGTAGAAAGATGCTTATTGGCAACTCCTCCAGTGGAATTAATCTTTAGAGTTTGATTAGTAGATAATGTTGTGCTTAGCAATGACAATTCAAGTTGTTCCATGGCTAAAAATGGGTCCAATAATAGTTCCTTTGCTGATGGTCTCTTTGATACATGTGCCAAACATCTTCCCACAAACCTTTGGGCTTCTAAGTCTTGGATTCTGAAAAATGCATTTGGTAGCTTCCCCTAGTACATCAAATTAGCCAAAAGTTTGTGAATGAACTTAGATTAAATATTAATGCTTGAAAAATATAGTTATTAATTCAAAGTTCGTATTGGCTTATTGTATATTGTTTTTGACATTTTGTATATTGTTATTAATGAAATGCTTAGTTATAAAAAAAAAAAAAATTTAAGCTTACCGCAGTAACTTTTTTGTATATTTGAGCAGGGTTGGTGCACTCATTGTATGGAAACTCAAGAGTAAGCATCTCTATCATACACATTCCAAATGAATATATATCTACTAGTTCATTGTATTTTTCTTCGTATAGTTCTGGTGCCATGAACTCTGGTGTACCTGATTATTGGTTATATCAAACAAAAAATAAAATAATTTATAGGATTATTTTCAGTGACTGATCCAAAAAATTCGATTAGGTGGAGACCATATTATATACTATAATATTCATAAAAATGTTATATGATAAAAATATTTACATTAAAAATACACCAAAACATAAGTGATAAAATAATGAAATAATTATACTACTAAACAAAAAGTTAAAGACTGCAAAAATTATGGTACTATTTCATACTCAAAATTGAAGATATGTCAATATCTATTAATTATATTTCTCTTCATAACTTCAAATTTTAAAATTGTAATAAGATTTTTTCATTTTCAACACTGTCAATTTTCTTTTTCTGTATGTAACCAAACACAATCTTTCAAAATTATTTCTCATGTTAATATGCATTTGATTTTAACAAATAAAGTTATTTAAGGGTTAAATAAGTTTTTAGTTCCTATAAAATTTTACTATTTTATTTTTAATCCTTATAAAAAATTAGTTCCTTAATAAATTTTCATCTTTATTCCTGATTTTAAATCAAGTATTGTATATCTTGTGAATTTTTAATGAGTTTTTGAAGTAATGTTTATGACATATCTAACAACTTAGGTACAAAATTTTAAAATTTTTCAACAAATGATGAACTACATATGAATTTTTAAGCCTTTTGCGTTTAAAAATTCATATTTAATTTATCACGCGCTAAAAAATTCTAAATTTTATAGAAAAATTTATTATAATGTCACACGTATTATTGAAAAAAAATCAATACTTACTTTTTAGTAGACAATACTAAAAAAATTATATATTTAACTAACTTTTATAGTAGACAATACTTACTTTTTAGTAGAGAGGCATATATAAAAGTATTACTTAATGGTTAACAACCTAGTGGTGGCACTTGCCCCAAATACATACACATAGATCATTCCATGACCATAATACAAATTATGCATCTAAGTTTTAAAATGTTAAAATATCTTGTAGTCATTTGTACATCTTAACCATTAGATTAAAATCAACCGGTTAATATTTTGACTTCACGAAACCGGGTTTAGAAAGAAAAAAATTGGAACACCAACTAAATGCAATTACAAAAGAGAGCAAGAGGAATTACCAATGACACTTTGAGCAAGTTGGGATTTACAAAGTATAGCTGCAAGACCTAAGTCACCAATCTTGATTTGTCCCATATGTCCATTGACAAATATGTTATCACATTTGAGATCTCTATGTATCACAGGAGGATTATTGTTGTGTAAATACTCCAAACCACTTAGAATTTGGTATGCCCAATTCTTCAATGCTCGAATATCTACTTTCTTATACTTTTGCCTATACCTATATATGTCTAAATGTTAAAAATTATAGTTGACCAATTAAGTTAAATAAAATAGATTAATTTTGATACATGCATTTTCAATGATACGATGATTATGATCGATTAATAATGTAAAAAATATTTAAATTCTAATTTAAATTGGTTAATAAACAAGGAGTGGTAAATTAATTGATTACTCTCTAAGGGTGCCGGAGGTGAACAATTCGGTGATGAAGTTGAAGGTTTTGCAATTGACATCAATCCAAGAACCATAGAAGATCATCATGGATTTATGGTCTAAGTGCTTAAGGAGATGAACTTCTGAATAAAGGCGTTGAAGTTGTTCTGGTGAGTGACATACATCACCAAGTTTGACTTGGTTCCAAGCTACTTCAATCCCAAGGAACTCATCAAATGCTCTATACACTGTTTTCATAGCTCCTCTGCCAAGAATGTCCCTGAACTTCAAGCACCAAAATCATAGTTCATATATATATTTTTTATAACTAAATATCAGTGGTTAGTTAGAGACCTAGGAAATCGTTAGTAGCACAAATCGAACATGTGACTTTTTTTTTATACTCTTTTGATATCTCAATCCAAACTACGGAGCTAATCCTTTGGAAACAAAATACTTATAAATACTTTGGACTTCTTTTTTTATACTCTTCATATATTGTCAAATCTTCTTAAAAGAATCACACTAACTCTATTTAACTAATAATAGAAATAAATGTTTTAAAACACGGTCGCAGTCAAATGCAACTCATGCAACCTTACTATTTACTGCGTTGAGGTTGTAATGACATAAAAAAACCTTGATGGGATAGTCCAAATTACATTCACAAACTATTTTAAAAACTCTCATAGAAAAATAGACCAAAAAAAAAATTGCAACTTTCATAAACATGATATATACTTTTCTATAAATTATCATTATAATGTTACTTAATTTAAACAACTAAGTAAATAAATTTCCTAAATTATTTAGTAGTCAACTAATTCAAATTGAACTCACTAATTGTACCAAAAATAGCCACTAATTCATTGTCAATTCATTTTCCAACAATCCAACCACCTTTCTACATAGCACATCAAATTGTAAAAAAAAAAAATCATCACCACATTTAGAAATAAGTATAATGAGATCACATACACGTCCATATCGACCAGATGGATCAGTTTCAACATATCCAATGGAAGCCTTAATCCCACCAGAAGTGCAAAATCTTCCCTTATACATAGCTTTATTAATTATATTATTTCACACTAGATATTCTATCAAAGCTATGTTTATTTATTTAGGATTGTAGATAAGAAAACTAAGAATTTTAGCAACAATAGAATACAGTTATATATACTACAATCTCAAGTAATAGCCTTGAGTAGACAACACTAACACTAAGCATTGTCATTTTCATTTGAACAACTCCATGTGAAATTTGTAGATGGTATGTAACCATTGGTTCAACAATGTGAAGAGGAAGAAAAGAGAGACAGAGTGAGATAACACACTAAGCTTGTTTTGGAAGGTAGGAGACAAAAAATTCGTTTTGTATTAATCAAACATGTGAGTAATGAAAGTATAAAGCAATAATGTTTTTATGAGTTATTATCTAGAATGATACCACACCACGCCATAGAAGTGAATCCTAAGTTACGGGGTTTAAATAATTAGTATATTGTTGGTCTTGGTGAGTTGGGTTAAATAGTCTCTTGTGATTCTGTAGCATTTGATCTATTGTTGTTTTTGTGTTATTGGACTCTTCAACAAGTGGTTTCAGAGTCTAGTTCGACTTGGTAGGGGAGCGGGAGTGAATCCTAGTGTATTTGATCCTTGTATTGAAAGTCTTTCTAATCATGTTATCAAGAGGCGTGTCCCATGGGTAATAACTATGGTGCAACTATAGGATGTAAGAGACTCACACTTGAGGGGAAGATTTTTGGGTTAACTGTGATTGGTTAACTCTGACATCAACTATGAATGAGTTAAATATTGGATGTATAAGAGAGATGACTCATATATCTAATTTATTAAGGTTATGAGTGAAGATGTGGTGTCATAATATCTTGTAGTCCTAGAGCATTGATCCGTTGTTTCTCCCGCGTACCTCAAACTCCCCAACATAGTATAATGTCTGAAAATAAGACACAAATACCAAACATGAAACTGACACGTCGACACTGAGATAGTTTGAGAAAATTAATTGAATGTAATCACATGTTTCAGTATCGTATTAATGTTCGACACCAAACACGTATTCGATCAAAAGTGTCGCTGCTACATATAGAGTAACGTCGATAATTGTAGACAAAATGGGTTTCAAGAGAGTGAGAAGTCTTTAAAGAAAATGAAAAGACCGCATAAGAGTCATAGGAAAGTAACATGGCTTATAAATTTGAAGAAAATATTGCCATACTTTGATGAAAATATTTGTGGATATTAGAGCAAAGGTTGTGATATATCGAAAATGTTTTGAGGGATAGAAAGAGAGAGATTTCCATGATAGAATGATTGCATACTTTTAATGATGGTGGGGAAAAGAAAGGAAAAGAAGGACTCCAAAGTTTGGTTATGTTGTGATTTGTAGTGTGTAAGAAACATGCATGGTGTCATGGTGGTTGGTTGGTGCATGTCTACATCCTTTTTGTACATTTTTTAGAGATACATAATTTTAATCCTATTAAATAAATTTAAGAAAATTTCAGCTGAATATTCGGCAATTTGACATGTACATATGTGGTATTTAAATTAATAGTTAAACGATTTTTAAAAAGAAAATTATTTTCTATCATTTAAATTATAATAATTAAATATTATTTATTAAAACTGTCATTAAAATAAAATTTATTTTTTATTATTCATAATAATAAATATTTTTATGATAAAATATAAAAAATTATTATAATGCTTATAAACAATAAAATAATATTTTTTTCTTATAAAATGATTTTTCTTAAAATACATAGGTCGACCAATAACTTCTTTAATTTTATAAAAATAATCATTAATTTATTAATTTATGAATGGATGTATCAAAATTCTTCAATTTATCAATGTATAGTAGAGGCTGTCTAAATTTAATATTTGTTAATCTATGTTGGTAAATTTAATGTGTAAAACAATCAGTAAATTTAATATAATCTTGAAGTTGCTTTTTTATTTCATGTAATTTAATATATGCTAGTAAGAGCAAAAATTTATTTCTTGAAAAAGAAAACTAATATGTATAACGTCTCAAAAGTTGCATACTCAAAACATTATAAAAAAAAAAACAAAACTTGGATTTTTACAAAAATGTTCCATCCACTTCACTTTTTTTATACATATGTGACAATCGGTTAATTACATGTAAAAATATAATTAATTAATTTAAGTTGAATAATTAGTTAATTTAAATTATATTAAAAATTGTAATTAATCATGTTGTTAAATCAACTATATTTTTTTTGTTGTGATTTGAATTAACTTTTTACTTAATTGAATTAATCATATTTTTATATGTAATTAATCAGATGTAGTGTGTGGATATACAAAAATAAATATCATTATATACTTTTTCCGGTAATGATAATCTAGTGGTTAAGTTAACTTTTATTAAAAAATTATAAGCTAGTTTTAAATTAATTGAATGAATAATAACCACATAATTTTGTTAACATATGTTTTTTAAGAAAATTTTTGATTTTGGAGTAAGCTCAGCTACATGGAATCCTAGCTACTAGATGTTCCTTATATGGCGGGAATCAGTTATAACTGATTTATTGACGAAGGTAGTGTTTTCTTGCGTGGCAAACTATTCAAGTGTATCGTATTTTTTATATTCTTATTTCATAAGATCTATATCATAAAAAAATGCATTAAAAAAAATTCATTTTAAAACATTTTTTTTTAAATAGATTACTTATTGTGTGACCAAAGTAGTAAGAAAAATGATAAATAAAAAATTTGAATGATTGGTGGAAGATTATTCACTTTTTGTGTTTGTCTATCTGCAGTGTGTAGTCTATGCGATGAAATACTCCTCCAATCTCCACCACACAACACCAACCGTTGTCGCCGCTTTTAGAAGCAAATAGCTATAAGCAATTTCAACATCGGAGTTGATTACACTTACACCTATACATATGCAAATGTTAGGCATGGCCATTAATTGTTGTCATTGCAACATGTCGACAATGGCATCGTCATTAGTTGCATTATATTGCCACAGTGTGACCAAAGCAAAAAACACAACCCATTCATATCACGCCAATAAAGAAAAATGTGACAATCATTTATCGTCCGGGTCCGTCCGTCTCGTAAAAGTCGAATTCGAAATATCGTTTTTAGTTTTTAATATAATTTTAATTTATTTTTATCAATTTTACCATATAATTAATCTTGTATACATCACATTCAATTTATTATCTCCACTTGATATTTATGATAATTATAATTAACAAATGATTTATAAAGATGATTTGGTAAAATTATTCTCCTCTATCTTTTATTTATTATATATTTTTAATTTGTGTAAAATTGTCAAATGCAGTTTTGCATTGTTATATCTTAAAAGATGCAAGTAACTAATTAATTGTTTTCATAACCTTTATTTAATTTTTTAATAGGCAAATGTTAATATGTTATTTTCTTCTTCCCAAATTATAAGTCATTTTAGTAAAAAATATTATCCAAAAATTTATATCATTTTACAATAGGAATAAACCATAAATACTTATTTTTCTATTATGTCATTTACTATTTATTACTCTATCTTTTTTCAATTCTTTTAATCTATGTTTCTCATACCATTAATAAATAATATTTTTATAAAGTAATTTATAATTTCTATTTTCCATACAACATTAACTACATTTCTTAATTTATGTAAAATTATCAAAGTGATATACAATTTCGGACCAAAAGAGTAGTATATTATGCTAGTATTTTCTCTTTCATGAGAGTTTGAACGTCAATCCTTTCATCCTCAAACTCCTTCAACCTTTAACTCAAATCAGTTGAGCTACCCAACCCCTTTTTAAAACCTTTATTAATGTGATATTTTAATAGTAAGAATTTGATTTTTGTACTTCTTTTTTTATAACCATTATACGAAATACCCACCACTATTAAAGAGTGATTAATCTCAATTAGCCGAAGATTAATCTTTGATCATCTCTTATAAATTATGTCATTTAGCTGTCGATGTTTCCTTTTTCCCATTAACTTGGTGTTAGATGACAATAGATCATATGCAAATATAGATAATACAAATCATGTGAAGTAAGGAGATGAAGAATACAATACACTTGAATAGCTTGCCACACAAGAAACACACCTTTCTTTGATAAATTGGTTGTAACTAATTCCCATTATATAAGGAATAACTAGTAGCTAGGATTTCATGTAGTTGAACTTATTTTAGTTTTCTTGCATCTTTTTTCGTTGTAGTATAAATAGTACTCTTAAGGAGTTGTAATTGACATAAGCCAAATTATATATTGTTCAATAAGAGTTTCCTTTTTCAATTTCATTATTCACTAATATTCTCTAGTTGATTGCGTGACGTTGAATTGTGATGATTCAAAATTAAAAAGCTACTTATGGAGGTGTTTTGCACAGTCATACATGTAACTTCATTATTAAGTTTTGTCTAAAATTAGGTAGATGCTCGATTAATGGTGGTAGAACTATAGATTGTTTCTCATAGATTGAAGGTTGTTTGGAGTAGAGTGTATATGATTATTGTGATTCAATCTAATTCCATAATTGATTTGGGATTAATTCAACAAGGTTATGATAGACTCCATCCTAGTCGCTCCTTAGTTACAACAATTCATGTATTGTTTCGAATTAGGGTATAATTTTGGTATATATTGTTGAATTATATATGTGTGACACTTTAAGTTTGATGTTAGAGTTGAGTCTACTTATTTGAAATTGAAGATAATGATGGAACACAATAGAAGTGACTTTTGTAAATGTTGCAAAAAAGTTTTTAGGACAGAACACAATTGAAATTTCTATGATGTCGGAACATAATAGAAGTGACTTGTATAAATGACATAATAATGTTACAAATAAAAAGTAAAGGTCGTTTTAGAAAAATTTCCATGAAGTAGAGCACATACACAACATTCAAATTTATGAGAGATTGCATGGATTTTAATATAGAACGTTTCTAAGACGCATTGTTGAAGAATGTTTGAGAGTTGAGTACTGACAAACAAAATGTTGTTGCTCCCTAATAACAACATATAGTGGAAATAATGCATGAAAGGTGAACAAGAGGAAGGCACATAAAGTGGATCAGAACATTTCTCATGAGATGCATGCATTAATGAGACACTTTCGATCACTTGATATTATTAGATAAATGATATTGAAGAGTACAATATGTGAACTTGCTTATTAAATTAAAAGTTAAATGTGTCCACCGTCTATACAATTAAAACTCAAAACCAAATAAGAAAAACTTAGTGAAAGTTTTTTTGAATAGATACGTCATACGTATTTTGAAAATTTTCAGCCAAATTTTTTTAGAAATTTAGAAAAAAATTGTCATTCACTTATTTGTCACAAATAAATAAATTGATTATATTGTTTTTATGAAAAGGCAAAATTGAAATTTCAAGTTAAGTATGGGCAGGGTGTATAATGGTAGGAGTAGAAGGTAAGTTTTTTTTTTGGTAAAATTTGATTATTTTTAAACCATGGACAACTTCAAACTAAACAAATTGGGCCAGGCCCAACAAACATAAACGACATCGAACTCCAAAACGGCGCAATACGAACGACAATACGACAGAGAAGTCAAACTTCGGAACCTGGCTGAAGCAACCGAGCTCACAATTCAGTTGGTAGCTACTACTAGCTTGCCATGGCTACAACCACCGTGAAACCGCTTCTCTCACCGTCGCTATTACTTCTATTATTACAGTCACTACTTTCCATCGCTCTCGCTTACAAACCTGGCGACATCGTTCCCATGAGCCGCATGGGTCAATACCACTCCGTTCGTTCCCTTTCAATCGTTCTTTTCGCTATTCTCTATAATTCCCTTCCTTCTCATACGACACCGTTTCATCTCTTTTATTTGTTTTCAAATTGCAGTCGAGAACCGTGTGGCAGGACCTCATTGGCCGTCATTGCCCCATATTCGCAGTGAATCGTGAGGTGTGAATCTTCTAGTTTGGTAAAATTAGGGTTTCTTCTTCTTTTAACTAATTTAATTTATTTGTGCTGTATAATTAGTGTGATTTGTGATTACTTTTTTTTCTTATTGGAATTGGATTGTAGGTGTTGATGCCTATACCCAAGCCCACGGGTTACACTGGTGCTGATCCTTATAAAATGTCAGAAATTTTATTCTGTGTACTGTGTTTTGATACAATGTTTGGATTTGCTTGATTTATAAAAGACATTTGCCTTTTGATTAAGCAGAAAAGCAGTTTTAGTTCAAAATTCACTAGGCAAGAAGTAGTTTGAAGAAAAAGGTATAACATTTAGATCAGCGTTGTCAAACAGCAGCTATAGCGTTCTGGCGTAGCGGAATTCATAGAGAACGCTATTGTTCTATAGCATTGTAACATAGCGGAATCTGAACTAATCAATATTTTCCGTGATCTAGGATTTAACACCATTGATTCAGGTGCATCAATTTGAGATGCTAATTAAGGATCCCGTGGACATGGACTAGGTCTAGGACTCTGTCTCTCTATAAATGAAAGTTTTGTAATTATAGTTATTAAGTTACTTATGAATGGTGTTAGGCTGTTTGGGTTTCCGTGCTGACTATAATTAAGATGGAAAAATATATAGAATCAAAATTAGATAAAATGTGTGTCAAATTAGAGCTTTGGAGTTTTAGCTCATCTCAATTAATATTTAATAGAGTGATTTGCTAGTAAGAGATGTTGATGTTCTTGTAATGTGCATTGGTGAGAGAAGTGTTGGTGAAAATGGAATGCTTGTAGCAGGAAATTAGAAACGATGAAATGATTTTTTTTGGCAGTTGTACCAATTATGCAATATGGGAGAGATATGTTGTTTTCTGATTTTTACGGACTTTTTCTCCCCCTCTCTTAAATTGAAGAAGAAATTTTGATTATGATTTTTATAACTACTAAAATTTATTTTCAGATCATTTCAAGTTGGAAGGGAGAAGTTTTATATCCCATGGCTTCTAGTCGTAAATCGGAAAAGTACAGAGGTTCCATTGATTGATATAGAACTGGTAATAATGTGTTTAAGATAGGTTATGTACATCAAATTGGGCAATTTAATCAGTTATTGTATTGGTTTATACGAATTCGTAGATGCGAATCAATAAAACAGAGACACTAGTAAATGAATTAATTAGAATTTTAATGTCATGCAGAAATATTCAGGAACTGATTTGCTTGGTGTTACAGCAAAAGTTGTGGATATGCCACATCACTGTACGTTGTTATTCTCTAATTCAATTTATAAAAATGTAATTAAGTTCTTTATATACTACTTACTGAGTTCTAACATGCTTCGGTTGAGTCTAGTACTTTTTCATAGCTTTGAAAACAAAAGTGTTATTCTTAGCTTTTGCATGTAACTGACGGGCCACTGACTCATGTTTATAAAAGTAGAGGAAAAAACAAAAGGATGGGCTTAACATTAGACTAAGAAAGACCTGTAAGGGTATTAAAGGGAGGATATAGGGGATGAACTGAGTAGGGAAGGGGCATTGCAGGACCATAGGATGAATGGGAAGCCTTTGGCTGTATTATCAAAAAAAAAAAGGTGGCCTATGGCTGGAAAAGGGGTTCAGACAGTGTTTGGTGTCAAACTTGTTTTCTTCTGTTCCTTTGTTTTCCTGCTATACATGCTTCCATGTTTCTTTTTTGGGATTTATTTTCAGCAGAACTTCTAGCGTGTAACTGAGCTACGTTATGTTTGAGCGAATTTTTGTTGACTTGAAATTTAGATTCTATATTCAATGACCTTTTGCCAATGTTCTCCTGATATGCATTGGATATGTCAAAATCTGAGCTTGTAAACTGTTGTGGATTTAACATCTTTTTTATTTAATGTTCTTTTTATTTGAAATTTAGCAACTTTTTATGTTTTTAATCTTCATTTTCCCCTAAGAAGTACGTGTTTATTTAAGGTTTTTTCTTTTCCTTTTTTTATGTATTCATTCTATTTACTACTATAATTTTTTGTAGCTTGTATCATTTCATTTGTCATTTGGCATATTCAAGTACCCATATATATATATATTCTAGCTTCTCTATCTCTATTTCTCTATTATTCTACATGACAATATTTAAAGACCTTTTTCTTTCTTTTCAAATCTGTCTAAAGTCATTGCATTCTTAATTATTGATTAATTTTGAGAAACATGTAGCAAGTGTTGATAAATATACTTGAAATATCGATAGTGAAACTGATTCTGTGGAACTTATATATCATATCCACTTTGTCTTTCATTATGAATGACTCCATTTGCCTCATATTAAGTGTCATTTTTGGAATATTTGCTTGTTTTGAACTATCTGTCATTTTAGAATATCAAGAAAGTATTAATTACTTTTCTCCAATAATACCCTTGTTTATTTTTATCTGAACCAACTATATATTAATTAGTTTTTGTTCCTTATTATTCTACTAGTACTAGTTAACATCAATAAGGGTATTTTAGTCAAATAAAATTATTTGATCTGGGATACTAGCACACCTAATCATTTTCTTTAGAGGCGTGAATAACCTTAAACAACACATAATATGAGATACTGAGATGGAGGGAATACAAATAAGTTGGTATGTTACACTTCGATAAATACCAGTATACCATTAATGATATGCATTTAAGAGAAACATTCGGCAGTATTTATTTCAGTTATGCTACTACTATAACAGAGTTTTGGGCTTTTATTGTGCTAAAACATTTGTTTTGGATTTACAGATGTTGAAGTACATCCAAAGATTGGTAAGGAATTCTGGGATGCTCAGCATTGGCCAAAGCATATACTTGCCCGATACACATGGTTGGTGTTATTTGATTTACAGCATTATATATATTTGGTTTATTTATTTTGAAATTAATTTATTTTTATGAAGCTTTTTGATCCATTTATCTGGCATTTGGTGGGTTTATAATGCTGGAACTCTTAATTGTTTTTGGAATGTTATTCTGCTAGTGTTATTCGACTGGGTTTTTATTAGAGTTGTGTTACACTAGTACATGATTGGAATGTTGCAACGGATTTGTAAATACAAGGTGTTAGGAACCTACATATACCACCTATTTAAAGGTGTATTCTAGGAGGCAGGGTGTAGGAGGAAATACCATTCATTCTTTCATGTAAACAGAATTGTAAAAACTGCCAAACAGTTGTAAGGGAGAATTACCTTGGCAGAGAATTAATAACAGAATTTGTTCTCTGGACTCTGATTCTTTCTTCTCCTTTCTTCCTTACTTCAGTCATAGAAGTTCTGGACCTAATACAAGGCAAGATTGGATTAGGAGTGAAAATATTAGAGAAAAGGTTGGGGTAGCATTTATTGTGAAAAAGATGGTAGAGTCTCCTTAGATGCTTTGGGCATATGTGGAGAAGACTTATCACTACAGAGGGTAGAATATATGAAAGTTGTTTCAACAGTTAGATGTAAAGAGGGAACAAGGAAACCTATAATGAAAATCATTAAAAAAGATTTAGATTTTAATTGTTTGTAGACATGATTTATGACAGAACAAGAACACTATGGCGTTGTACTTGTATGAGTAGACTGTAGACGACACCTCATGGAAAAGGATTTTGGCTCCCTCGTAAGTGAGAAGTTTGTAAAGTGAGCAAATCAAGGGTTAAGATTATAACTACTTATGATTATTGATTGGTCATACATGTGCATATAATATCAACCATTGATTTGTTTATCAACAGTTGATATTACTCACTTTGTTCTCTAAAGTGAGTTGTTCACTTTAGAGGAGCCCTATCCCATGGAAAAAGGTTTTCAGTATTGTTTTTGCTATTGTGGTGCGCTGGTACATGAGTTCTAGTCAATTGTAGGATGAATACTAGTCAACATTATTATTATTTGCAAATATCAGTTAACATTTTGCAGAATTCAAAACAATGTCTTAAAACCTTTTTTAAATGATTTTGCAAACCTGTTGCAAATTAAGGAGTAGTTTTTGTGGCAGTTACTTCACTACGCAGTCATCTATTTTGTTCTTTAGTTTTGGTTTGCAGTGTACAAACTTGGTGATAGCGTCATCCATTTATTTAAATGTAGTTCTTAAATGCCTCTAAATCTTCAACAACTCCTTTCTTGCAGACCTAAATAGTATTTTCCATTCCTTAAATTGGAGTTCTTTTTAAGCATCAGAATGATCACAAAAATATTTTGGGTCAGTTGGTGATGGATGTAAAACTTTCTGTAGCTTTTGAACTTTGAATGATTCACTGCAGATATTTAGCATTCTTAATTGAACTTTAAGTATTATAGCTTGTAGAAAAATTTGCTGAGTATACATTCTGAAATATTTCAGGAATGATCACAAAAGTACTTTGGGTCAGTGGTGATGGATGTATAAACTTTCTGTAGCTTTTGAACTTTGAATGATTCACCACAGATATTTAGCATTCTTAATTGAAATTTAGTATTATAGCTTGTAGAAAAATTTGCTGAGTATACATTCTGAAATATTTCAGGAAGGAACATTCCGAGATAGATGTAACTTCAGGATTTTTTGTTCTGTTTGGTTCAGGTAAATAAATAACATTACTTCTATTGATATATTTATAAAGATGAGGTATCTTATTAGCTTTCATTTTGTTCTTGCAATATTAACTTTGTAAAGGTTCTTTATAGCTGAGGATTGAAATTACTTGAAACATTCTATTTCAAAACAAGGGGGCTTGAGAATTTATGAATGAGCAAGTTGCATTTTATCTAGAGAGATTTCATTATTGTTGCTACTGTTTATTATAATGTCCACTGGATATGTCCAGGGCTCTTGCTGTCTTTCATCCTCTCAATCTACGTATTGCAATCTTCACGTGACAAATTGGAAAGGTATTTTATTCTTTTTGTTCTAGGTTGTAGAAAACAATTTTTATGTTATCTATTCACAACCATAATTTCTTGGTCTTGAATTCCCAGATTTGTAAGGGAAACGGTTGTAGAAAGCAGCATCCCTGTTGGAGAGATAGCAAAAGTTGAATGATGCATACCGAATTTCATTAATACAATCAGTACATTGTAATGTATTAATGAAATTAACGAGTTCAGTTGGAGGTGGAGAGTTGTTCTTGCACACAGCTACTAACCAGTCATTTCTGTTCTTGATGGAGGGTGCGAATTGGAGTAGATTAATTTTATCAAGGACAATAGCTGTGGAGTGAGTAGGAGAAAATGTTGACATTGAATATATCTCAATTCATATGAAAGGCTGGATTTGTAAAACGTTTAAAAGTCTATAAAAGAAAAAAAAAATCAAAACATAGTATATTAGTTAAAGTTTAATCTCTTTCATTATTGAATTTGGCTCATCTTGACTATTAAAATTATGTTAGTATATATATAGTTTTATGTTGTGGGTGTAGATAGAACCTTCAATCTCAATTAGGTGATTGTAAAGTTCCCCAAATAAATTCCCTATTTTTACCTTTCAATTTTCACACACCCATTTAGGAAGGCATGGTATAAGTCTGTAAGGCTGCCACCCCAGTTTGTGCCAATGTGACACTTCCAGCAAAAGAAAGAGAAATTGCTCGCGAATTACTCATCCTCCTTTGAGTATTCTAAATTGGGTGATTGTAAAGCTCTTTCTTCTTCCTCCCATGAAGCAACGAGACACCACGATATTTACCACTTAGCTCCATATGCATCTTCGACTTGACAATTAACACCTTTTGACCATATGCATCACAAAATATGTTCAAACAGTTTATATTAACATGCATTAGAGAACTAAAAGATTATCTAAATAAAAGTAAACCATTAGCAAATAAGAAATGAGATAATCGAGCCATTGACTTAAATGAATAGGATGTCAGTTCCTCATCTCCCCCTCTTTGTAAATGAGATGAGCTAACCTCTCGTGACATAAGACAAACATATATGGCGGTTGGAGATCACCTTGTCTCAAATCCTTGTAAGGACTAAAGAAATCAATCTTGGTACATGTTCTATACTGCCCCAAGCTCAATCCGACTCTTTACGTCCATCCGAACCCTTATACCGAAAGCAATCAGCTAGGGTTCTTGGCCACGATGATCAGACCTGGCATCAACGGCTCCTAGGTGGCCATCCTGCCAAATTGGCCAACATTGACTCCCATTCAATGCACCTGTTCCATTTGCATTGGGAGTCGTTCTTATATAAATAGTGCCTCATGCATCAGTAGAGGTACACAATTCTTATAATTGTACCTCTTACTCTCCTCAAATTGTCACTTAATTGAGCGTTAGAGTGTTTGTAATTACCTCCAAGGAATTCGAAGTTCCTTATCAGTTCCACGAAGTCAGTCATCCTCCTCGGTCCAATTTGGATCAGTACCATTAAATAAGGACTCTTTGGAGTGATTGTGAGTTTCTGGTTTTTAGTTTTGGATGTTAATTTTAAAACCAAAACTTCTTTGGGTAAAATGGGGCTGAGTTGCATTTTTATTTAATTTCAAAATAGTTTTTCCTTAAAAGTCAAAACAAAAAATAAATAATTTTACAATTTTTGTTTGTTTTAAAATTGACATGTGACAATATGTAAACATAAGTACTACTCTAACAATCATCAACCCCCACCTCCGACCATCACTACCATTACCGACCACCTATCTCCGACCAACACCGTCACTACTGACCGCCCACCACCAACCACCCACCTTTAACAAATGGCACCACTGTCTCCGACCACAGCCATCACCACCCATCATCAATGACCATCTCTGACCACCTCCATCATCACACCCACCTTCGGCCACTGTCAACACCACTGTCCATCCATCTCCAACCACCGCTACCACTACCGACCACCCATCTCCAACCACCACTATCACCACTGACTACTGAGCTCCAACCACCATCTCTCACCACCAGCACCAATATTATTGATCATTACAATTATTGTCGACTGACTACCAACTGTCTGTTTTGACCTCTGCAGCTGTCTTCGACAACTTATCACTACTACGATAGTCATGTTCCACATCTACCACTTTCAACCACAATTACAAAAATTATTATACTTTATACTATTTGAATTATTTTGAAATTTAATATGTTTAATTGCATTTTTGGTACATGTATTTTTATCAATTCACGGAATTGATCCCCCTATTTTAACATTCGATAGTTTTGGTCTTCACTCAAATTTTTGAATTAAAAAATGATGATGTGACATATTTTAAATGATGTGACATATAATCTCATAATTTAAAACTATGTATATGCATTAATTAGTCATGTCATTAATTAAATTACAAAAATGAATAATTTTTTAACTTGACGATAAATTTTTTAGATGATTTTATTATAATTTTATGGATGTTAATCATTCTACATCATTATATCATATGTCATGTCATTTAAAATATGTCACATCATTTTTTTTAGTTAAAAAATCAGATTGCAGACAAAAATTGTCGAATTTTAAATTAAGAGGATCAATATCGTGAATTGGTAAAAATATGTGGACTAAAATTTCAATTAAGTTAATTTTTTTTTTTTTTCATTTTTAATTATTTTTGCGTGTTTATTTTTTTTTTTTTATGTTTGGTAAATTCATAATAAGACATAATAAAGAGAATAATTCAATTCAAATAAAATAAAAACTAAAACTCAATTAAAAATTGAAATTAAGAACTAAAATCTAAAATTGAAAATTAAAAACTGAAATTTATTTTAATATTTGAAAAATTTATATCAGAAAACTAAAAACCGCCCAAACGAGGTATACAATAATCAAATTGGATGTTGAAATGCAAGCTGAGATTAATCGAATAAGATTGTTGTCTAGGCCAATCCTCCAACATATGTAAAAGGAAGCTCCACTGGACACGGTCATAGGCTTTTTTTAGGTCCACTTGAATTACTACATAGCCTTGCTTAACCTTTCTCAATCTCATAGAATGATAGATTTTCTAGGAAATCACTATAATATATGTACTATGTCGACCCATAACAAAACTACCTTGGTTATGGAAAATCAGTTGGGGCATCACAATAATGTCTATAGCTATTTTATAGATTGCATTTCAAAGATTAATTGAACGAAATTAAGTCATTTTCACATGATTATCAACCTTAGGAATCATAATCAACAAAGTTTATTTTATATGCATGATATTCAAGTGATCATCAAATCATCTATGAACCTTCTTACAATTAATTTATCCATATTGTCGCAGTTGGCTTGAAAAAATATTAGATGAAAATAATCTGATCAGGGGTTTTGAGATGATTCATATTCAAGATTGACTTAAGAGAAGGCAAGTGAGGTTGCTGTTTTTAGACCTCAAATTTATATTTTTAATTTGATTATTATTATTAAATTTTTTCATCTTTATAGCATAAATTTTATCTCTAATTTTGGTATAAATTAATAAAAGAAATTATTCAATCTTGTAAATGAATTTAATATTTATTTATGTATTATTTAATATTATAAAAATAATTTTATTTAAAAGACTTGTAATTTGTCCATACCACGAAACACATTCCTTATATTCATCATCGGTGCAATTTCTGTACATATGAGTGAGAATAAGGGTGTCACCACAGACATGAGTCCCAAAAGGTTTTGATCTCTGTCTAGAACCATTGTCGTTTTAAAATAACTACCAAATACTAGAGTGTTATATTTTCATGTAAATGTAGTTACATTATACCCTCTTTTGTTTAATAATAATATAATAAAAAAACATATTTGACACGAGGCAAAAATGAGAGGGGATATGTCCGTACAGAACTAATACATATCCGAATCCGAAAACATCTTCTCAACCAAATATCTGACCCTGCCGCGTCCGCCAAAAAACCATTCTTCTTTCTTTTTCCAATCTTATCCACGTGTCATCTTTTTATTCGCTTCCTCTTTTCCTTTTTCTTTCTCTTTTTTTCTCTCACGCACATTACCATTATTAGTCCACACACACGTACACACACGAATATCTTCTTCTTCATCCAAATTATTCTTCACATTTTCATCTACACACTCAATCACAAAAAAATTTTAAATTCACTTCATGTCATGTTTGTTTCAAAGGCTGAAACCTATGAGGAACATGTCTAACTGTATGTTTTTTTCCTTCCTTTTTTTTGTTTCAATTTTCACCACTTTTTTCCCTCTCCCAATATTTTTAGGAAATATATTTATTTTTATATATATTTTATTAATTTAATCTTGTCTATTATTATGTTGCTTTTTTTCTTTTTTTGGGTTTGTTTTTTCTTACCTTGCTTTTCTTTTTCTTCATTTTTTTTGTTTCTTTAGATGAACTTCACCGAAAGGTCTTGTGCTTCTAACTGAAGACTTTGAAACTAAGGGCATGCTAGCTACTTTTGTGGGTAATAGAAAGAAGAAATTAATCATGGATTATTTTAATATTTATCTATGATGTAACAAAGTTTGTGTTTTTAATTTTTTATTATTGTTTTTGGTTGGTAAAGTTTGAACTTTGAACAAGTTATGGCTCTAAGATGCTTTTGGGGTTTGATTTTGTAGAAAAGAGGATTAAGGGCAAGTTGATTTTTGTTATGTTGTTGGGGGTAAAATTTTGTACTTTTTTGTTGTTGCTGTTGAAATGAGAAATTGGGATATAGTTTAAGGTAGCAGCATGAGTTTCAGAGAAAGGAAGATAGAAGGAGAAGAGAGGGAATGTGAAAAATCAGTGAGGACAAATGGGTCTTTAATAACCACCACACACTTTACCATTGATGACAATCTTCTTGTTGACCCCAAATTGCTCTTTATTGGCTCGAAAATTGGTGAAGGAGCTCATGGAAAAGTTTATCAAGGAAGGTCAGTGGCATAGCCTGATTGATTGTATTTCATTTCATAGTTTTCATTATGATGTAAATTTTTGCTACATTAGTTTGAGGATTCATTCTATTTTGTTGTTTCTGTTATGGATTAATGCTAAATAAGAAGTCCATGTTTGCTATGGTTAGTATTTTCAGCTAAAAATTGCTTCTGTTTTGTTGTTCACTGTTGAGTATTGACTGTGAGTAATTATTAGTTCAAGAAGTGAATAACTAGATGTCACAAATTTATACTAATCAAGTCGGGGATTCATTCTATTTTGTTGTTTTTGTCAATTTTATTTTCTACTATATGCTGTTGATTTTACTTATGAACAACTGACTTAATAATTCTCCAGATATGTAGATCAAATTGTTGCTATCAAAGTTCTTCATCGTGGAAGTACGTCGGAGGAAAGAGCTTCCCTTGAAAATCGTTTTGCTCGGGAAGTTAATATGATGTCTCGTGTTCATCACGACAATCTTGTAAAGGTAAATGCCATTGAACCAATTATCTTTAATGTTTTTATGTAGTTATGTTTTACCAAAGCCTATGTTTCTATGTGAAGTATGTTCAGTTTCATCTGATAGAAGATAATGATCTCGCTGAATAAGTTGATGTTTATTTTCTTCGGATTATTCTTTTGCAGTTTATTGGAGCGTGTAAGGATCCTCTAATGGTGATAGTTACAGAGCTTTTGCCAGGGATGTCACTGCGAAAGTATTTGATGAGTATCCGTCCTAAACCATTAGACCTTCATCTGGCCATAAACTTTGCGCTTGATATTGCTCGAGCCATGGATTGGCTGCACGCTAACGGAATCATACATAGAGATCTGAAACCTGGTATTACTATGTATATATGCTTTTGAAAATTGTATGTAGACGTTTCATTATGGATTAGAACATTGCTGATAGAGTATGGATTTCCTATCAATTGCTCTCTATTACATAAAATGAAAGTAACTTTTGGCATTAATGGCAGAATGTTAAATCAAGGTATATACTGATGAGCTCTAAACTTAATAAGTGTTGTTTTTGAAACTGTCACAATGCAGACAATCTTTTGCTTACAGCAAATAAGGAGTCTGTAAAACTTGCAGATTTTGGTCTTGCAAGAGAAGAATCTGTGACTGAGATGATGACTGCAGAAACAGGAACTTACCGATGGATGGCACCAGAGGTATGCTGTCTTTTTTGGAGCGTGATTTTATTGTTTTACCGACAACTATCCAAAAATGTGCACCAGGGAGTCCAATCATGTTTTATCGACTGAATAGAGCATTGTTTTTACAGTTGTACAGTACCGTAACATTGCGCCAGGGAGAGAAAAAGCACTATAACAACAAGGTTGATGTGTATAGCTTTGGGATTGTTTTGTGGGAGCTACTAACAAATCGCATGCCTTTTGAAGGAATGTCTAATTTACAAGCTGCTTATGCTGCTGCCTTCAAGGTATTCAATCCGAAATTACCAAGTGTTTGTTTATTCATCAATCAGCTGGTTATATTTTTGCCTCAAGTTGGAAATGTTGATACAAATATCTCTCCTATGATCTGAGGATAATTGTAGTAGGCCTTACCTTATTCATGTTAAAGGATTGAAGTTAATTTATTAGGGCCCGTTTACTTTCCATGTTTCTGGTTTTCATTTTCACTTGAAGTAATAAACGTAAGAGAATTTAAGATCAAATACGTCTCTCACCAGCTTCTTTTACAATTTTTTAAAATAGATCTAAGGTTTTTTAGTAATTTTGAAAATGATGTAACATTGTTTTCATTGTTACTAGAAATGCATTCTTCCATCTTTTCTCTATCATAATTGTTTACTACGTGAGTCTTCCATCTCCTTGTTAGTGATTTAAAATGAAAGCCGAAAATGCTTTTAGAAAGTAATCTTGTCCTTAGTTTGCACACTTTCAAAGCTAGTTTTTGGGAGTTATTGTATTGTTGCTATTTGCTAATCATGAAATGGTTTGCGTTTGTGATTGCAGCAAGAGAGGCCGAGAATTCCAGATGACATATCCCCCGATCTTGCTTTCGTCATACAATCATGCTGGGTTGAAGATCCTAACTTGAGACCAAGCTTTAGTCAAATCATCCGGATGCTCAATGAATTTCTCTTCACACTCTCGCCACAATCTCTTCCTCCCTTGCCAGAACCCGACAATGAACCTGAGGCGGCAACAAGTAGTAATGGTACCATTACCGAGTTTTCTGCCCGGAACAAAGGAAAGTTTGCTTTTCTTCGCCAGTTGTTTTCTTCGAAAAGGTTAAAAAACTAACAGTAAGTGCTAAACCTTATTACCATTCCCTTTTGTTGTAGATGACAAGAGTTGCCATGTTACAGTATATAAATTTTAGTGCATTCATGAGTAACCAACCTCTAAGGTGACAAACAAAAGAATAGAATGTTGTTTATAGACTTTTTTGAGAGAGCAAAGAAAAAAAAAAAGGATTGTTTACATTATCTAATTGATCTTGTTGTAAAGGAACACATTGGTTTAGACATTTCCTGTGTTAAGAAACTATTTTTTAGTGTCGAGTAATTCGTTGTAAAGTTGCTGTATGCAAAGGGTGTTGAAAGTTTTCAAAAGTTAAAAAACGACGGCGATGTATATTATGCTACTGCTGCGTAGGGACAGCACAAGCAAAACAATATAATATAGTAACTTAGTTGCAATCAATATTTTGATGTGTTATTTGGTAGTTTTGATCTGTTGGTTGTTCTACATTGGCATATTGATATAGTTTAGGCAAATTGATTGGTATTTGATTTTTGAATGGTATTGCACTTGCTAAAAATAAGATATTGATTGATGCATTATTGAGCAAGAGACATTTAAGACCTTTTTGTCTTGTATTTATTTGGCTGAAGTGCATTTTTTGTCTGTATAGTTTTTTTAGTAATGGATGTTTTTCATCCTCATGGTTTCAATTGCTTGTTTCCATATTTTTCAATGTTGTAAAAAGGTTCAGTCGTAGAGTGATTTTTCTAATCATAAATTTTTAATAATGTGCTAATATATTAATGATTAACGAACATAGGAAATTTTTTACAGTTTCATATTACAAACATGTCAAACTAACTCATCCTTGAAATGTTTATTCTACTTCTAATTTTGAATCAATTTTCTCAAAACTAATCTTCATGTGTTGAATTTGATTATTTTCACAATATGAGAAAGAAATATAATATTAAAAAATAGTATAAATATTTTTTTTTTGTACAATTGAAAGAAAAGAAAAAAGAACACAACCAGAAGCAATATGCATTTCCTCTACTTTTTTGTGGCTTCTAATTATCCACGTTTTCTTTCACACCAAAAAAAGAACTCATTCATGCCAAGCTTGTAATAAAAAAATGAACACTATATATATAATATATGCATCTTTTGGAAGATAGTGCGAACTTTATAAAGCTATGATTCGTGTTGATATTTTATTTTTATTACGTGAACAATTTACCAACATAAATATGGACTACACGATTCTTTATATAGTGGTGCTTATATTTATCTCCTCTTCAATTGCCTGACATTTTATTTTATTTTTTGCAAATGGTGCTACTCTAAATTTATATCCACTACTTTCAATTCTAATCTAATATCTTGTCCTTTGTGTCTAGTTGGCCACTTATGCATCATAACATTTTCACATCACATTTACATTATTGAACATACTTTATTCTTGATTATTTATTGTCCTATATTTAGTCTCATAAGATAAGATTAAGTATGACATCTATTTATTTCCATCAAGCATGGTGATGGCGGTACCTTTTTATTGTAGATTACCTTCATAGTACTTCTCCATTTTCATGGTCAACACTGCCTAATTAAAGTATAAGAGGTTAATAATTTTTGTATATTGTTTTTGGACAGAGCTTGTAGTCATAGTCAAAATACAGACGGTTCGATCAAGATCAGATGATTCAAATCCGCAACAAAGAAACTATTTGACATTAAATCCGGCACATCATTTATAAATCTTGTGACACAATCAGGACATTCCAAAAATAGTAAAAAGAAACACCTAATGAATCATATTGACCACCAATACCTTCGGTTTAGCGACTTTTCATGAAACAAAAGAGAAAAACACAACACATAAAAACCCCTTGAGAACTTCCAAAAGATTAATTAATAAATCAATTCCATTCCGAACAAGTTTTGCAATTCACTAGTCATCAATAGATAATAATTTAATTAACTTTATAATTATATGATGGCTAGAACCAATGTGGTGAAATTCAATTGGTTAGCACTGATAATATGCATAGCATTGAGTGCACCAATTCTATCAATGGCTGCATTGACATGTTGTCAGGTGAAACCTGCTTTGGAGGCATGCAAATGTTTTGCAAGAAATGGTGGAGACATTGTTCCACAGGATTGTTGTTATGAAGCTATGAACCTTAAAAACAACATCATTAATAATGGCAAGGATACCATTGCAGCTTGCCATTGCATTCAAGATGCTGCTAGCAAAATGCCTGATATCAATGCTACTGCTTTTTCACTCATTCCCCAAAGTTGCGGAATTCGCTTGCCCTTCAATTTTAGAGTCGGTATGAATTGTGACAGGTACATTCATCTAATCTAACCCCACATAATTCTTGTAGAATTCGTTAGTAATGATAAAATTAACATGATTTTAACACGAGTTTTGATACGATAAAAACTAGTTGACGTTGAATAAGTCAGTTGATAGCGGATAAGTTTAATTTTAATAGTGAAAAAACTAGTTGATGAAATTTAAATTAATAAAATTAATTGTTGAATTAACTAATGAATATAAAATGATATAAGAGAAGCGTTTAAATTTGCAATGGCGAGCCTCCTTTGTGGCTCATGGTGGCAATTGATAACAGAAAGTTTAAGTATACGTTTGAATTCAAATTTTATGGATCAATTTCGCACTCCAATGCAAATGTGACTGTGATATTGAGAAACTTTTGAAAACTTTTTTGCAATGTCACATGAAACCTATGTTACTAAATAAAGACAATTAATCGAAAACTGTATTAATTTTATTATTTAAGTTAATGACTAATTAATTTATCTTTCAATGGTGGTGATGGACTCGTTTGAACCCTCACAATTGAAGTCACCAATACACTATAAATTAGAAAATATGTTTTTACAAAGAATGTGATCTAGAGTTTGAACCTGAAATT
Organism: Cicer yamashitae; assembly: GCA_037974755.1. Taxonomy (NCBI): domain Eukaryota; kingdom Viridiplantae; phylum Streptophyta; class Magnoliopsida; order Fabales; family Fabaceae; genus Cicer; species Cicer yamashitae. Next base: position 6,376,499 of record JBBPBQ010020321.1, on the reverse strand, counting down.
AATATAAGTATTAACTTACTAATATTTATTTATCTAAAAAAATTAGAAAACTTTACTTTATTAAATTCATTATAAGTTAGTCAAATTTCGGAAATAGATTTCCTGTAGTCACTAGTTGACTGCAAGAGGATCTCAGCCATCAAATTTTGATCAGTAATTTGTAATACATTTGATTTACTTGCTGAACTTTAAATAATCATTGTTTGAGTTCAATCAAAGAGTGTACAATGCACCGACGGTATGACTGCACCATTCACCAACTACAGTGAATCATAAGACTTATCCGAGAGAGAAATAGTCACGTAGCTAATGTTTAAAAATATACATTCACTTATATTTTTCTAATTTAGTTTTTATTATATATATATATATATATATATATATGTGAAGATGCATACATTTTCAAATATAAATGAAGATGCATTCACTTGTTGATAGATTTTTACTTGTGTTGCAGCTTGTAAATGAGCAACTTGATCGCTTCAATGTATGATGCTCCGGTGCATACAAACAAACTTATTATTATTATTATTTTATTATTTAAATAAATTGAAAAGGGTATGCTATGCTTCATGGTGAAGACTTTGGTTTTGAATGTATGTTGTACCATTATTGTATCATGTGTTCATCAATGTAATAGCTAATTGGGTTTGGCCAGTTTCTTCCAAAAGGATTTGTCAGATACTAATTTTATAATTTGTATACTGCGTTTGAAGTTCCAGATGTATAATTAGTAATTATATATATAGTCCTTTTTTTCACCTATTATTTAAAATCCCTTAGGATTGAATGCATGAGAATAAACAGGGTGAAAATAGACAAGACCAACCTATATAACTCTATGACTTAGCCTAAGATATATTGAGGTCAAATTAGACTTTTTAAAATTAAAAGATCACAAAATCCTATTTAATCAAAAATATCATGTTACAAGCCATTAAATAACTTTATCCATCTACTTCTACTTTCTACATAAACATTTTTAGTACTATTATTTTATTAAATTTTGTATTTTGTGTTAAATTATAAATTTATTAATATCTTTTGTAATTTAAACATATTGATCTATATTAATTTGTGACATATTTAAAGGTAATATTATAAAGAGTTAAATAAATTTTTAGTCCTTAATTAATTAACTAATTAATGCAACTAATATTGTAACTAATACCTATAATTTTGGTCTGACTTTTAAATTTTCAAGAGTAAAGATATGTAAATATTCATTTATGAAGCACCAATTTTTCTATGCTAACAATATTTAATATGTACAGTAATTAGTATTTACGATATAATTTTTGTTAGCAATTTACGATATAGATTTTGAGAAAAAATATACCATAAATAAGTTCATTTACGGTGTATATTGAACAAAGTTTACTATCTATAGTCTCTGTCTACTGTTAATACAATTTTCATAAATGATACTTACACTGAATAAATTAAAAGAAACTGTACTCTCTTCAGTCTTAACTTAAGTATAAGTGAAAGTGAGACAAAATAAATTGATATATTTGTAATAATAATGTTTGTAGTCTGTCAAAAAAATTGTTTAATGCAATTATAGTGCATATTTCAAACATTGTTATATTAAAAAAATTCATTTACAGCATATTTCAAAATATAAAAAAAAATTAATAAAAAAAATGATGTTTCTGATTTAAAATTTAAACTAAATATGTTAAATATCTTTAATTTATTTTTATTTTTATTTTAGGACGAAGTGTATATATCATTTTTCTTTTTAATGCAAAAGCTCTTTGTGGTAAAAATGCTGTTTACCATGCATATTTTAAACCTATCAATATTGAAAAATTTGTGCATTATAAATAGACATTTACTCCGTATAAACAAAAATGAATACAGACTTATTTACTATAAAAAGTATTAAAATGAATAGAGGTAAAAGACAAAGTTAAAAGTGAAAGATCGAAAATATAGAAATATGGACTATATATGTGAGGTGTAGGGTATATCTATAAAAGAATTGTGGGAGAAGAGTCCCCAATACTTGTCCTAAAAAAGTTATACCTTGTAACTTCAATTTTACCTATACCCTACAATATTTTAAAAATATCAATTTTATTTTTATTTTTTTTTACTATTTTACCAACTACTAAATAATTCAAGTTTTCGGTACACAAAATATTTTTGGAAATTACTGGAAAACTTCTTATAAGATTTTTGGTACAGAAAGTTAAAAATGTGTCTACCGGAAAACTTTATAAGGTTAAAAAGGTGTCTACTGGAAATTTTTTTAAAAGTTTTTCGGTACAGAAAGTTAAAAAAGTTATGTATCAATAAACTCATGTACTAAAAAACTAGTAAAAAATGTTTTCCGGTACACATCTCCTAAAAAAATAAGTTAAAAAAAATAAATTAAATCAATAACAAAGTAATAAAAATTAAAAATTAAAAAAACTTCTAGAAAACTTGTGGGTTGAAGTTTTCTGATAACTTCCGGAAATTTCAAAAAAAAGTTTTCCGGTATTGTATATGTTCCGGAAATGTTGAAATAAGTTTTCCGGTAATTCTAAAAAACTTCAAATAAGATGTCTGGAAATTGTCTTCTATACTGAATTTTTTTTTTAAAATTTTCCAGAGTATAACTTGTGTAGCGGAAAATTTAAAAAAAAAATTCTAAAAAAAACGAAAATTTTGGTACTCACTTCTGTAACAGCAAACTTAAATGGTGAAACGGTGAAAAATAGTAAATTTTAATATTTATATGAGGGTATTTATGTTTTTTCCTTCCATTTGTGGGAGTTGAGAGATAATTGGAGTATAGGGTATAACAATCATGTACAAATGATGCTTTAGAAATTGACATTCACAGAGGTATCGTTGTGATCCGTATAAGCTCATTATCCAAGTTTTTATTCAACAATGCATGATTTTTTATTTGGTATTTACAATAAATGTTCCAAGTACGAATTATTAGTGAATAAAAATCTCTATATTTGTAAAGAGACAATCGATCAGGTTAAGTACTTAAGTAAGACACATAATCTCGTCAATCCCTTTTCCGATAATATATGAATTAAAATGACTTAATCCTTCCAAAGCCATTATTAACAAATCTCCTCAATTAGGTGTTTACACTATGTTTGGTTTTTGAAAGAAAAAGTAAAAGAAAGAAAGTAAAGGTGTAATTGGTTGTGAAGAGTATAAATAGATAAGAGAGATTAAGAGAAGAGAGAAAGATGTAAAAAATAAAAAAAATATTGTTTAGTACAAGAGAAATGGAAGAAAAATAGAGAAGAGATAAATATTAATTATTTTCTAAAAATACAAAATATCCTTAACAATAACATTTGATTAAGAAAAAGTAAGGGCATAAATGAAAAATTTGTAACAAAAAGTGTAATTCTCACTTCTTTCTTCTCTATTTAATTGTAAAAGGTAATGAGATCCACTTTTTTTCCCCTCTAGATCTCTCTCATCACACTCTCTCTTCGGTATTTCTCGTAAACCAAACCAATCACACCCTAAAAACAAAGAAAAATGAGAACAGAAAAGAAAAAGAAAAAAAACAAAGTAGAAAAAGATATAATTGTTGGGTGATTTGGTATGAGAGAAAGTAAAAGGAAAGAGTCACATAAAAGAAAGAATCATATTTATAAAATACAAAAATATTTATATAAAAAAATATGATCCAACTAAAATAATTAAATATAAAAAATGAAAATAACCGTAATAAAATACGATAATATTGTAATTTTAATTGTCTTTCCTCATTTCTCAATGTTTTCATTTCAATTCAGAGATAATGTTTTCCAAAGTATGGTCCACTAAATTTTTTTCTCTGGTCAACTACAAACCAAAGGATAGAAAGGATTTTGATTAATGTATTTTATTTAATTTCATTTCCTTTCTTTCAACAATCACCTATTCCAAACATAGTGTTAATGTGTGAATTCCATCTATAAATGTCAATGCATCGATATAATTTAGAGTACTATCATGGTAATAAAAAGGGTGTTATTAACAAGTGACTTAGGACATATGTTAAAGAACAAAAAATAGAAAGTTTGGGTTGAATTTTAAGAAAAAATTTAAACTCTAAAATAATTAAACATACAATTTTAAAGATAATGTTTTTATATTTAATTTTTTAACATGTGATCTTAAGTTTCTTATTAGCATTTGTCTAATAAAAAATAAACAAAACTTTACTAGGTATAGTTTTTTAACTTAATTTAAAATTCAGTTTGTCTTTTATCCTTTTTCATGTCAAATTAATTTTATATCTTTAATATGTTTAAATATTGAACCAAATTTCATTCTTATTTCCCTTAAAAAATCTTTAATTCTTAATTAATTTATTTTTGTTATGAATTAGTGTTCTTGATCATTAAATAATATATTATACAAAAATATTTCACCACTCAAAACCATAATTAGACCAGATAAAAGGTAAAAAAGTTCACTTATATTTTGGTCAATTAGATATTATAACGGTCATTGTTATTATTTAGATATTTTTTAATTGAATTAAAGATATAATTTACTTTTTCAAAAGATTAAGTAAAATATTTTTTATCTTACAAGAGATGGTAAACTCCACCATAAATAACTCACATAATTGTGATGTATCGGGTTCGAATCCAGTATCGGGTTCGAATTCGGACAAAACGTTCAATCTAATAATATCTTGACAAGTTTTAGTTGTTCAATTAAAATTGGACGGTTCAGATTTCAACTTCAAAATTTTATATTTAAAAGAAAATAAAAAATTGTCTTAAGCTTAAAACTGTTCTAAGGTATGGACAGTAGGGGTTGCTCTGGGCAAGGTTGAGATGTACAACCATCGTCTAAGGTCCCATTTTTTTATGGCCAACAAAAAAATATTTTATATATAGATATATAAATATTAAAATAAAATTGTATATTATATACAAGAATTATTGAAAAAAAATATAAACAATACAAATTAAATAAATACATGTGATTTACTAAATTGAAGAATAAAATCAAATGATTGTATTATAATTTTAATAGTTGAAGAGTCTAGTTGAGGTACTAAAACTAAAATATTAATATGGATAATTGAACACTTGGATTTTCTCTATCTCTTATATATTAACATTCACAAGTCACAATATTTTTAGTGCCAAAAGGTTTAATTAGCTAAAGAGCTACTAAAATTTATGATTAGGTGTCAATAAATCCTAGTTCAACTGGCAAATGCCGATATTGTTAGATTTGATGTCTTATTTTGGATTCAAACCCAGAACCTCACATTTGTATATGTTAATTATGTTGGAATTGACCACATCTTCTAAAATAAAATAAAAAATTATGATTAGGTAAATGAAAAAATATAGAGAATTTGATAGTGACTTCAAAACAATTTGTAAGCTTCTTGAAACTTGTCCACAATATGATAATTTTCTTGATTTTGACGTTGAAATATTATTTGAAGAATTAAAAAATATTGGAGAAGATTTAATAATTGAATAAACACTGACGTTGAGTGACTACAGCAATCTCCAAATGCAACTAATCCAAATCCCAAAATTAAGATTGCATGATATTTTCACCCAAAAAATGAGTATGATAGAGTATTATGGTCCCATCAATAAATTCAAATGAAAGTGCTAGAAAAACACTTTAGAACGCAAAGAATATTTTGGATCTAGCTGTGTACGATCAGCAACCAATTGTTGTGGTATGACAATATTACCCTCAATTGGTTAATTTTTCAAAAATAAAATTAAACACTTCCCAAAACAAACACATATTTTAGAAATAAATATACACAATATATATATATATATATTAAATACATTACATCAGTTTTTAAGTCTTAACTCAACTGATAAATACCGATATTATTAGATTGACAAATATCAATATTATTATATTGAACGTCTTGTCCCGAGTTCGAATCTAGAACTTTGTGTGAATTAATTATGGTAAAATTTATAATCTCTTATAAGATAAAAAAAATACATTACATCATTTTCATAATATTTTTTTATCATATATTAAAACAAATTTTCGTCTTTAAGTCATAACTCAACTGGCAAATGTCGATATATCTCACAATTGTGTAAGTTAATTATAGTTGAATTTACCATCTCTTCAAAGATTAAAATAAATAAATAAATAAACTTTCAACTTTGTTGAATGACACATCATATACTTATTTGTCATTTCATAATATTTGTGTCACATCACTTATATTCTTATATGACATCATTCATATGCCTCTACAATTCATCTCACATTCTATTTATCAATTTAACTTTTGTATCTCACACATCATCATATACATGTGTTGAGAACACACACACAAAAGCTCCTCATGAAAATAATTCTACTATCTTCTCAGACCAATCAACTTTGGTGGAATAATCATTCTTTCTATTCCTTCTTAAATTTTGGTGGAGAGTATATTTTATATATAAAGTTTTGTCGCTTACACAATATTAAATCTTTTATAATTCCTCAATTCTCACCCAAATATCAAGGGAATATGTGAGATTGTGTAACTCTTCGGTGACTTCCTAGTTGGGTCAAAGTTTATATTCAAGTCATTTTCTTTCTCCATTTAATTTTACCAATCTTTAATTTGTCCTTTTTTTTTATCTATGTCTACTCAGTGTTTTTTATACAAATCATTTGTTTTTTTTTTTTAACTAATATTCTTTTAGACCCGTTGAACACCTTTGAATTCTTAAACCATAAAATGATTTTTCTTAACTGAATTTTGTCATTTTCAACTCTTTTATTCTTTTAGATTTTTAGTTCAACTATATATAGTAGATAATTGGATGTAAACAAATATTATAATTCACTTTAGCTAAGAGCAATCTCAAATAGCATAATAAAAAAAAATTGCTTTTAGTTCAGCCATAAGTATTAACTCAATCGCACATGAGAAAATGGCTTCAGAGTTTTAGTCTTGTCTACGGTTCACACCAATAGCTCATTCGAACAAAATTATTTTGACTTAATGCATGTAATAAAAATAATAAATAAATTTTAAAAACATTCTCCTCAACAAAAACAAGAAGAAGAAATGAAAAACAATTAGAAAAATATAATTTTTTTCATGTTTATGGTCCAGCTATGAATAAGATAACTCTAGTGAAGACACCTATGATAAACAAAAAAAAAAAAAAACTAACCTTATCTTTAATAGATAATCACTCTCTATTTTTCATTATGCCATAGTTTTGTATACATCTCTAATTAATAATATAAAAAAACGTAATTATTATTACAAACTTAATTTCATATTAAGTTATTGTTGGTAATTCATTACATATAAATACATCACACTATTTTAATGATATTTTAATAATTAAAATGTAACAACCATTTTAAATGACTACAAAGTATATAATTAAAACATAATCATCACAACTTAATTTCATAACTCTATGATTAAAACTAACAATAAAAAAATATAATTCTTGTAACAAACTTAATTTCATATTACGTTACTCTTGATAATTCATTACATATAAATACATCACAATATTTTAATTACATTTTAATAATTATAATATAACAACTATCTTAAATGACTACAAAGTATATAAAAACATAATTATCACAACTTAAAA
>JBBPBQ010020321.1:6342431-6368576 GCA_037974755.1 Cicer yamashitae | reverse complement strand
TATAATTGATAAAACATTCAAATAATTTTAAATGCTTATTTAGACATTAAAACAATCAATTATACATTTTTCTCTTAATAGTTATCTATGCATATATTTACCACGAGCATTGTTTCAAAAAAAATTAAAATGTGTAAGAAAAATGTACATTTCCAATAATTTTTATATAATTTACATACTTTAATAAAAATAGAATCTACGATTATCAATTATATAAATTTTTACTTAAATCATGATTAATATTTTATATCCATGAGGTGTCAATTAAGTGGTAAGATTTTGATATTATAAAAAAAGTTTAAATTCAACTCAAAATGATTATAAAATGGTAATTAATTCAACTTTAATTAATAATAATTTTTTCATTTCTAAAAAAATTATTAGTTTTTATAATTAAAATAAATTATATATATAACTTAACAAAAATTAAAATTAAACTTGCGCAGGTAATACTCCAGTATGTAATAATTATAAAAGGACGTGTAAAAGGGACAGATATAACAAGCGTAGTTTTCCAAACTACTCTAGCTTGTTTAGCTTTCTTTCTGTCTTTTTTGTTTGAAAAACGTTCACCTATCTTAAAGCTTTTAATTCAGTGGAAAGTGGCAACTGCTATGTAGGCCCCACAAAACCTATTTAGGTAAAGCAGAAACCTGACAAGCATTTTCCAAACCACATGGGTTTACATATTTAGAAACGTCGCGTTTGATTGATTTTATATTTCGAACCATGCTCACTGTGTTGCAGCTAATTGTTGGCACCGCTCACGGGTCCTTAGCAAGCATTAATTAGATGAAGGCAAATTCTAATACGTTTAAAAATTATTCAAAAATTGAAAACACTATTAATTAATAGTTATTTTTATTTTTAAGTTTGAAATAATAATTAGCGTTGAATTTAAAGAGTTATATTTATTTTTTTTTTATTTTTATGTGGATTGAATTATTATTTCATTTATAAAATATAATACGACTCTTTCGAAGAATGTTATTGAACTAAACATTTACACTTGAACTCATCAACGCTTTTAAGTGTGAGTCGACATTCTATATTTACACTATGGTATAACAACCAATAAAATGTGTTTCTTGACTATATTACCAAAAAGATTTTAAATAGAAGGATCCAAATCATCGGAATTCACTCTCGCTTTCACACCAAGTCGAATCAAGGCTCTAAAATTACTTGTTGGAGAGTCTTAGAAGTTGAAAGCAACAACAGACTAATGCTCCATAATCGGAGATTTTAACACTATATTTTCACCTAAAATCTTAAACTTTAGGTGAATATGTAATCTTAAAATCTTTTGTAATTATAAAATATTAATCTATTATTGCTCTTGCACTGTACCAAACTCCCCAACAATATACTAGTAAATATTTAAACTAAATTTTTTTTTTAAAATACAAAAACTTAGCTGAGAAATAAAACAAATATAAATTTAGTTTTCAAAACACTCAAATATGAGTAAATTTAGTCATTTTCAATATGTTTTTAAAAATATTTAAGCTTCTATATCTAAGAACTAAATTGATAAATAGTTAAGATTTTTAATTAAAAAAATGTTCCTTTACAATGTATAAAAAAATGTATGATATTAAAATTCTGTGTATGATATTGGTACTCTACTCATATAAAAAAATGTTCCTTTACACTATATAACATGAGATTAAGATTCTCTATATTTAAAAGAAGTTTCTATTTAAAAAGTGACCGACGCAATATATGATATTATATTTTAAAATAATATTATAATATTTGTCTGAATAAAAGTATTTATCCGTTAATTAAACAGAGATGATTTTCACCCCAATAACACAAAATGAAAGTTGAACTGGAATATCCTCTATAAATAGACCTTAGGCACCATAATTAAATCATCACATCCACACAAACTCAATCATGGCTAGCTCAATGGTTGTAAAGGTTACATGCTTGGCTATGATATGTTTGGTTTTGGAAAGTTCTCTTCCAAAGGCCAATGGTGCAATTCCATGTGGACAAGTGCAACTATATGTAGCATCATGCATTGGTTATCTAAGGAGCCCTGGTCCATCTGTCCCTGCACCATGCTGCAATGGGATTAGAACAGTAAACAGCCAATCAAAAACAACTTCTGATCGTCAAAGTGTTTGTAAATGTCTCAAATCAACTTCACTCAGCTTACCTGGACTCAATCTTCAAGCACTTGCTGCTCTTCCTGCTAAGTGTGGTGTCAACTTGCCCTACACTGTTAGCCCTTCCATCAACTGCAACACGTATGTACATCTCTCACCATCAATCTTCTCTTTTTCTGAATTTGGATTCTCGACGTCAATTTCCCTTACATTTATTGTAGTAGGAATATTGATCGCCGTCTGATTTTAATCTCGAACTGTCTTTGAAAAATAAATTTTAATTTTTATTTAATAATTTAAAATATTAAATTTAAATATTGACGATTCAATTAAAATTAATTTAACATTTTTAAAGATCAAATTGACTTACGGAATAATTCTGGAACTAATTTGGATATTTTTTTGATTTTAAATATTATATGATTTAGTGCAGTTATGTTTTAATTTCGATTTGATTTTAGTCTATGCTAATAATGTTTGTGATTCTTGAAAAAATGCTAGGACCAAACCAGACAAATATCATATAAAATACTTTATGACTATTTATAGAGACTAAAATCAAATAATGGCAAAGCATTTTTTTCTATAAGTCTAATTAAAAAAATATTACAAGAGCAACTAAAAACATTTTTAAACTTTTCTTATCTCTTTTTTTCTAAAACGTGAATTTTCATGCATAATACATTTGTAAAGAAACTGATGTAAAATTCATACTTTGCTCATTTCAGGATAAAGTACTGAGCAGCTTGAATGAGGCCATAAGCTTGATGAATAAGTAATAAGTGATATTTGGTTTGTGGTAATAACCATAACTAAGAGAGAATAAAGAAATTGTCATGTCTCAATTTCCCTTGTTGTAACCCGATCCTCATTAGGGATCAGTATACTATGCATTTTAATTCGATATAATTATATAATAAAATCAAAATGTTTCGCCTCAAAATTAATAACCATTATTCATTGTTTCAACTATTATTTTTGTTTATATTTCATTTTGGATGGAGCAACTTGTTTGTGATCTACCAAATAATGTGTATTTGAATAACTAATTAATTAGTTTGGGTACGCTGGAATAAAACAAACTAATATTCATTGTACCTCTAAGGTACAAAGTACATGTTTGACTCCGTTCCAATGTTTTTATATAGGTGAAAAACTATATTTTTCTAATTGATCGACATAAAATGATATATTAGGACGTGTGTAATAGCGTAATATATCAGTGTTCCAATGGCACTACGACATGTTTTGTGAAAAATAAACTAGAGAAATTTAAATAACACAATCAAACTAAAGAATATAACATGGAAATTAACTACAAAACCGAAGAAAAACTACGACCAGATAATAACATTATGTGAAAATTGTTACGACACTTAAACTTCTCTCAAGTACCTCACCCCATACAACCATTCTCCAAAGAAACTATCTAACTACCCTCACAAAAATCTAAAACAAGAGAGAAAGAAAAGAGTCAGATATAAACTTAAGGTGTTTCTGGATGGTGCAAATAGTAATAAAAAACTAGAACCATATATAGCCTTGACCCTCGTTTTCCTTTACAATTCTAAACAATGTGGGACTATTTCAAGATATATAATATCAATCAACTCCAACAATCTCCACCTTGATTGAAACTTATATAGTTTTAGCTTTCATTGCCTATACCGACAATCATAGTTCAAAAGAACTATTCTACTCCAGCATAAAAAGTATACTTCCCTTTAAGCAAAACCGCTTCAAAAATTTCTTCTCTATGCTGAAAACAATACTAATTAATATGGTGCAACTTCCATGTTGACTTTCTCATAAAGTTCTTCAACAATTGACATAATCTCACAACACATCTTGCATCAATGCCAACGTCTTAATCCTCTAGCAATGATTCATCCTTTTCCATGGTAGCACATAAATTCCATGAGGATAAAGTTCTCATTTTTAGACAAGATCATCATCTCCCATCATGAGGAATACATTGCTATCATTCGACTTAGAGCCATTCTTTAACATTTCTCTGAACAATTATTTGTCACATGCACAGACTTTTCACATCTCCAACATTTCAGAAGTATTTCATATTTTTTTCTTCACATACGACCTACCTCTATCAAGCAACATAGAGTTTGATGAATGGTTATCCTCACTTTTAAATCTTCTTTCTTTAGAGTTTTCTTCCCATATATCAAAACATGTTTGATACGTCCATAGGAAGATGGAAGGGATCACGAGTCTTAATGCTTTATCTTCGTCTTCAATTTTCACTCAAGTGACTTCTAATTAAGAGACAATGTCATTGAGAGGTAAATCACAAAGAACCACTTCATTTCTCAAACAAAACTTCTAAAGTATCAAAGTTATTTTTGGATGTGGAAGATCAGACAATGTTGCAACTACATAACACCCTAAGAATTTAATATTCTATTAAGCCAAAATCTACTAATACCCAATGTTAGGGAAAAACAAAAGCAAGGAATTAAAGAAACACGATCAAACACAAGAATATAACGTGGAAACACCAAAACTAATAAAAAAATCATGACTTGATAGTAACACTATGTGAAAATATTTACAACACATAAACTTCTCTTAAATACCTCACACCTCCTATACAACCACTCTCCGAAGAAAATATCTAACTACCCTCACTAACACAAGATAAAAAGAAAATAGTTAGATATAAATTTAAAGTATTTCTGACTTATACAAATTTTAATGAAATAACAAGAGCCATTTATATATACCCTTGAATTTCCTCTTCCTTTATAATTCTAAGCAATGTGAGACTATTTCAACATATATAATATCAATCAACACCACAATATGGTATTTCATGACCAAGTAGTTATTCATTCTCTTATCGAGATATGTAAGGATCTTTATGCATATATAGTGATATCACAATTAATGTAGTATACAACAGATAAGATTTGTCCATATAGAAATATTTTAGCACGTTTTTATATAAGCTTCTTGATGTACAAAATTTCCATTTTTCAAATGCTCAATTTATAATCCCAGACAAAACTTTGTCATTTCCATGTCCTTCATCTCAAACTCATTCTTCAAGGAATCAATAACTTTTGAAAACTCTTTAGATGTTCCTATGCTTTTTATATTATCAACATAAACACCAATTATAGCAAATTCATTTCTAGATATTTTTCATAAAAAAAAGGATGAAATAGCAATTAATGCAAAAACCAAGGCCAAATTAACTCATTTTTATATCTCTAACCTAGAAAATATTCACTGATAGGATTGTACCATATGTGTCTAGATTGTTTTAGCCCATAGAGAAACTTATTCAATTTGACAAAATAGTATTCCCGATAGCCTAAACTATGTACTTCAAGTAAATTAAATTCTTTAAGGAGTTTCATGTAAATGTCACTATCTTGTGAGCCATATAAAAAATTTGTAACAACATCCAACATGTGAAAATTGAGCCATTCATGTGCTACAAGGCTAATTAAGTATCAAAAAGTTCTTACATCCACTACAGGTGTATATCTCTCATCAAAATCAATCACATGTATTTCCAAAAACATGTGAGTAACAAGACGGATTTGTATCTCACAATTTCACTATTATCATTTTGTTTTCGCGCAAAAATCCATTGTATCCAACTAGTTTCACACTTTCAGGTGTTCGAACTACACGTCCAAAAAACTTTCTCTTAGGGATAAAGCTTAATTCAATATCAATTGTCTTTCTACTTTGGTCAGTCGTCACTTTGTCTATAATCCTTAGTGGACCTTGAATCATGATCGCCATTATTATTTATCACATTATAAGCACTATATTATATGCAAAACCATCATCAATGTTGACTTCATGTTGGTTCCATCGAATTCCATTAGTGACATTATTTATTGAGATATCTTTATTTTAATGAATTTCAGGTACCTCGTCAACCTCTTTGAAATCGAAATTATTTCATAAGACTATTTTAGAGTTTCTATATCCTCACTTGAGTCATCTTTCTTTTTAGCTCATTTTTCTTATCCGAGAATTGCTATCTTTGGAACGAATTGGTCTACCACACTTCAAGAGCGATTGGAGTATTGACAGTTGATGCATATGATTTTGTTACACTTTTCATATCAGTGAATACATTTGGTAGTTGATTTGCTAAGAATTGCAAATGAATTATCTTTTAGACTTTCAATTCACATTGTTTGGTTTGAGAATTAAGATAATGATAATTCATTCTAACCTATCTCTTTTTCTAATTGTTTACTCTCCCCTCTAATGATGGAAATTTTTATTTATTAAAATGACAATCAAAAATTGAATTGTAAATAAATTTCTTATTTTTTATAATAGATGGAAATTCATATTTAACATTTATACTTTGCCTTGGCCTGCTCCCAATTGTTGAACTTAGGGCCGACTGGTGTTTTAGCATCACCGTGGGCTAAACAATGTAGGACATGTATGTGTTAGCTTAACAAATTGAGCCTTTGGCCAATTCGAGACAACGAAGGTTTTTCCATCAAAATTAAAACGAATTTAGATAAAATACACATGAGTGTCGGTTATGTTGTACATGTCTATGTGTATGCGTTTGTGCGTAAAGTGCAGGGTATTTCTATACAAAATTGTGGGAGAAGAGTCCTCATTTATTGATCCTAAATAGGACGAAGGATGCTATAGAACTTGAGATTCATAGCTACGATCCTTATACCCATTACACAAGCTTATTCAGCGTCGTATGATTTTTTATATGATATTTACAATAAAAGTTCCCAAGTACGAATACTGAATATATAAAAATCTCCATAAATGTAAAAAGGTAATCGATCATGTTAAGTACTTAAATTCGGCACATGATTTTGTCATTTCCTTCTCTGATAAATATGATTGAAAATGACTTAATTCTTCCAAAGCAATTATTAATAAATCTCCTCAATTAGGCCTTTCATGTGTGAATTCCTTTCATATATATATAAATATATCCATTGAGAACACACAAAAAAAAATTATTTGGACACAAATGCAGAAAAATTTATATCATTTTAATTATTTCAAAAAAAAATATCGTTTTATTCTTTTATATTTCACCTAATTTTCTCATTTGTGTGTAGTGACTATACATGTGTTTCTCTATGTCCATGCGGTAGCTCTATACTAGATATGTTTTATTAACTTAATTTAAATATTCAATTTGTCTTTTAATTGTGTTTTTTCGTGTCAAATTAATTTACATGTTTACAATGTTTAACCATTGGACCAACTTTTATTCTTAATTAATTATTTTTTTAACAAATTAGTGTACATGATCATTAATAATATACTATACAGAATGTTTCACCAC
This sequence comes from Cicer yamashitae, assembly GCA_037974755.1. Classification (NCBI taxonomy): domain Eukaryota; kingdom Viridiplantae; phylum Streptophyta; class Magnoliopsida; order Fabales; family Fabaceae; genus Cicer; species Cicer yamashitae. The sequence goes on along the minus strand of JBBPBQ010020321.1, from coordinate 6,361,142 downwards.
TCAACACCACAATTAGACTATATCAAAATTAGATAAAATTAAAAAGGTTCATGTAAATTTTGGTCAATTAGATATAAAAAATGTCACTGTTATTATTTAGATGCTTTTTTTTATGAATTTAAGATACAATTTATCTTTTTAAATAATCAAGTAAAATGTTTAATCACATATAGAGATGAAAAATGAAAAATGATCAAATATTAGGTCTGTTTGTTATAGTTTAAAAAAAAATGATTTTCACTTTATATTTTTAAAAATGATTTTTATGAATATTTCTTCAAAAATAGTAGAAGATATTTCAGACTCATTTGTTACATATTAAAAAGGTAATTTTGACATTCAATAACTTAGAAGTTCATTATTATAAATTTTAACATGATAAAAATCAATTTTTTTTTTAAAAAAAGTATCTCTCAAAAATAATTTTTACGACCAGTTTTTTAATATAGCTTTTTATTTTAATCATTTTTTTTGAAATTTTGTTATCTAAAAAAAGCTATACCAAATAGATGAAATATTTAAAATAATATTTTATTATATGCTATTTAAAAAGTTTTTCACTTGAATCTTTTATTTTAAACCAATTTTTATTTTGTGGGTGGAGAGTTTTTTGCAGAGATGGGGAGGAATTTACTAAAGTGATATATATATATAATGATAGGGTGAGATGACTAAATATTGACCATACAACTATATATAGATGATTGCGAGATCACTTAAAAAGTTAGATGATTTTTTGTTTTAATTTTGACTCTTTATGATTTGATCAATGGATAAGATTCATTCATCTCACTCTCACATTATAAATGTCCTCCCATTTGATATATTTCTTATATATATATATATGAGTCGAAATTCATTAGCTTCAAGAGTAAGTCTAAGATGAGTTATTCCGCTTAATAATTCAATATACACGATAAATTTTAGAAATTCAACCGTCAAATCAAAAGTTCTTATTGAGTGAATCAATACTATAATTTTTTTATAAAATTGTAAAACTATTTGATATCTCATTAAATAATTTCAAATGAACATATAATAATCTTTTAAAAAATATAAATAATCTTTTTATTATTGTCATAATATTTTATTTATTTTATGGTAAAATTTTATATTTTTTTCATACTAATTTAATTGAAAATACAAGAAATATAATTAATTTCTTATGTTTACAGAGTCTCTACTAAGACATTTTAAGTGGTTGGAATGAAGAGCGAAAGAGTACTCGTCGGAGTGGTTCCTCCCATTAATATCCCTATTTATGTATCATTCTTTATTTCTTTCTTATTTTATATTTTTTTGAAAAACATTCACTTATCTTAAAGCTTTTAATTAATTCAGCGGAAAGTGGCAATTGCTCTTTAGGTCCCAAAAAAACTAATTTGGGGAAAGCAGAAACGTGAGAAGCATTTTCCAAAGCACATGGGTTTACATATATGTAGAAACGTCGTGTGTGATTGATTTTATATTTGGAACCAGAAGGTGCGTGCTCATTCAATTCCAACCATAAATTATGAGTTAACTTACCATATCAGTGGTACTAAAATTAATCATTGTTCAGAATTCCAATGGACTGCATTCGGTGCAATAACGGATTAATTTTTAGGCTACACGAAATTTTCACGTCATACTTTGACCAAATATCATAAAGTATTAGGTATACATATCATATCTCTAACTCTATAATTAATTAATGATTAATCATTCACACAATCACTTCTCTAAGAGTGTCAAGATTTTCACATTGATCTTTATATATACTTAAAATGCCGTAATAATCATGGGATGTTACCTCATGATTACACTTTTAAGAATCGATACAAAGTAATTATTTGAACTGCCATAATAATTAATAGAAGTTACCTCATGATTACACTTTTAAAAATGGATACAAAGTAATTATCTAATATATCGACAATTTTGTATTCACTCTCGCTCTCCACTAAGCCAAACAATTTTAGTATGACTTGTTGGAAGTTTGATTGAGCACCAGAAACAACAATGAACTAGATCAAAGACCATAATAAATTTTGACTCCCTATATCTACCCGAAATATAAATATCTTAAATTAAAATGTGTCAAATTCTTTTATAATATTGGAATATTTATACCGATGTTGCTCTCATAGTTCTTCCGACCTCTCCGACAATTATATTTTAAGATTTGAATAAATATTTAAATTGGTCTTTAAATGAAAATACATAAATTTATTTAATCGTTGAGAAATAAAAAAATATTAATTTAGTTCTTAAGAATCTCAAATGTGAGTAAAATTAGTCATTTTTTAATAATTTTAAAAATATTTTAGTCTCTATATCTAAATTTATCAATAATTAAGATTTTTAATAATAAAATTGGTATTTTTTTTCATTTATTTCAAATAATTCTCCGTATCTTTCATCTGCTCAGCATTTACTCTGGAGATTTTTATTAGGTGTAATAGTACTCACACAAGAAATGTTCTTTTACACAATATAATATTTGATAACTAAATAGAGAGAATCTGAAGCACGTAACATGGAACCAAAGTTGAAGCGTATTTCCTCTATAAATAGTCCTTAGACACCATAACTTAATCATCACATCAACACTCATTCATTCAAACACTTGAAGTCAAATTCCTAGCTAGCTCTTTCAATTTATAATTTCCAAATATCAATCATGGCTAGCTCAATGGTTGTAAAGGTTACATGCTTGGCTATGATATGTTTGGTTTTGGGAAGTTCTCTTCCAAAGGCCAATGGTGCAATTCCATGTGGACAAGTGCAACTATATGTAGCATCATGCGTTGGTTATGTAAGGAGCCCTGGTCCATCTGTCCCTGCACCATGCTGCAATGGGATTAGAACAATAAACAGCCAATCAAAAACAACTCCTGATCGTCAAAGTGTATGTAAGTGTCTCAAATCAACTGCACTCAGCTTACCTGGACTCAATCCTCAAGCACTTGCTGCTCTTCCTGCTAAGTGTGGTGTTAACTTGCCATACAAAATTTCCACCTCCATTGACTGCAACACGTACGTACATCTCTCACCATTCACCCCTCTTTTTCATATATATACTTACTACCGCTTTATATTTTCTTAGTAATTAGATATGGAGATCTGTTTGATTCTAAAAACTAAGTCCAGTTAATCTTTTATAAACATTTTAATATGTATCAGAGACTGGTTAATTTTAAGTGTGTTCATAAGTTGAGTCAAACCAATAAAATCAATCTGAATCAACTTAAAAAATTGGTTTTAGTTTGATAATTGAGTAATCCTAATTTTCAAAATAAGAAAACATGTCGTTAAAATTTGGTATTGAATAAAACTAGACTTGACCCGTGAAAGTCTAGATGACCTGGTTTTCTGAAAATCCATTGTAATTTTTTATTTTTAAAAAAAACTTAGATAATCTTTTTAAACTTAGATGTTCTAACCATATTCCTCACCGCATCTACTCCTCACTCTATTTCTTTCATCTCTTCATTTTCAAAAAGTGAGACACTCAACCGACCTAAGTCTATTTTATATGAAGTTTATGACTTCAATATTTAAAAAAATATAAAGATTTTGGACAAGTTAATAATCAATTCAAAAATATATAATTTAATTTAATCCAACTCAATGTTGTAACTGACAGATTTTAAAAAAAAATCAAAATCGGAATCTCCTATATAGTATGAATTCCGATCTCAATCAAACTCAACATAAACCAACTCATGTACATCCCAAAAAAATATATAGTTGATAATTCTCTACCTCATAATGTCTTTCAATTTCTTTTCCAAGAAAATATATGTATGTAGTTGATATTTTATATTTCTATTGTCCCACTCTCTCAATTTTTTAAGTCTTTGTAGTTGATTTGTTCAATTTATGTTGTATATCCATTCAATTAATGTGTTGTATATTCACCCAAAAAATATTCATGAGTTTTTGCTAACACGCTGTTTTCGAAGAAAAGAGGAAGGGTATAGAGTAGAGTAGGGTCAAGTGATTTTATTAATTGAGTGTTTGTATCTAGGAAGCTAGATTTGTAATTCTTTAAAAAACACAGTAAACTCTCAATTTAGTTTCATTATCATATTTCATACTAATTAATCAATAAAGTATATGAAGATAATATGCATTCCCTAATGTTTTATCTGTTGTTATATACATTCATAAAATGTTATGCATGGAATACTTATAAAATATTCGGAACTAATTATTTTCATATGTTATAGGAACTAAATAGGAGAAAGTAATCCTAAATTGAGTTTATTGAAAATATAATTTTTTTGCTTTTATCCTTTAAAAATGATATTATTACTTCATAAGAGCTAATTCAACATACATAATACAAATAGTGACCAAAATTAACAAAATAATGAGAAACAAAAGCGATTATTTTATTTTTCAATATGTCTAACAAAAAATATTACAAGAGACACAAAAACCTTTTTAATTAATTTTCCTTTACTCTGTTTTTAAAACGTGAATTTTCCATGCATAATACATTTGTTTGCTCATTTCAGGATAAAGTACTGAGCAGCTTGAATGAGGCCATAAGCTTGATGAATAAGTAATAAGTGATACTTGGTTTGTGGTAATAACCATAACTGAGAGATAATAATAAGCTTGATGAATAAGCTTGACACAATTGTGTACTGATTATATTTCAAACAATTGTTGGTTGTATTTGTTTAAATTGCAATTAAATCAAATCAACTCAGCTTGTATGACGAATTTAAGATATATTACAAATTAGAACATAATGAATCAATATAAGTATAAAGTTATGATGCAAAATTGGCATGTTGTTTAAATTTAGGGACCAAATTAACGTTAAGTTATGTTTTTATTTTAATTTTATTGTTATTTTATTTCCAAAACAAATTATTTATTTTTGTTTATGTCAGATCAGTTACACATGTAGCAGTAAGAAAGTGATATGTGAGTCAATAAGTTCACAAAGTTAACGGTCAACATAAGTCAATAGCTAAATTGAGAGTAGTTTTATCATTCGAGAACTAATTTAGTGTTTTTATTGAGTTAGAGATCAAAGTGACAACGAATTACACTTTGAAAGACTAAAATGGTAGTTTACCCTTTTAAATATAAGACCCTCTTGAATTTTTTTCTTGTCTCTTATTATAAGACCCTTTCAAATTTTCAACTTCATTAATTACTTCTTTACCAATATACCTCTAATTATATTACATCTTTTTCTATAATATGTAATAAAACACTCTAATAAAAAATATTATTTCCTTTGGTCCCAATTATAAAAAGAAAAACCAATAAAACTTATTTATTATTATTATTATTATCACTTTTTAAATGTTTTTACAAATATAATCTCATAGAAAATTATGAGACATTAAATATCTCACTAGTATAAAAAATACAAACATTAAATAAGTGTAAAAAAACTTATTTAAATAATAAATACATTTTAAAAGTCACAACTTTTTTCTTATAAATGAAATAAAAATATCTCCAAATTTTTCTTATAAATAGAACCAAGGTAGTAACTAATTATTTGTCTTGAATGATAAACTTGTAAAACTATACTAATCGTCAACAAATTTAATAGCACGATATATTTTTTTAATTATCGTGATTTATTCAAAATGATTATATATTCAGAGACAAAGATAGTTTACATAACGATACAATATAATATTCTTTTTAGGAAAATGCTAACCCCAAAGACACTTGTTAAAAGATTAAAAATGGAAATATATTTTTAAAAATTGTACATTAAATATTTTGATATCTTAAAAAATGAATATTTTTTATATAAAATGTTTTATTTATTTCTTTTTTAATTGTTTAATAAATATCTAATGCAATGTTAGCATGGCCTTTCTTTTTATATCCTTCCGAAGTCCAAAATATTTCACTGAAAATAGATAAAAATAAAGGCAACAATCAAATGAATGGATACAATTAATACGAGTAATAGACTAGTAGTACATTCATTTTTTTGGACCGAGTGAATACCGAATACTAGTACATTCACAAAGAAACATGAACTTCCTCAAAAATAGAATATGAATTATGAATTAAGGCAGCATACTGAAGTTACAATTGAAAGATAAAAACAAATTCCTTCCATTCCACAATAAATAATTCACTTGTAAAAAAGTTGTTTCAAAATGAGTTACTTTTTCAATTTTTAATATAATATTAATAGAACTTATTATCTACCAAAAAAATTAATGAAACTTCTTTTTCTAAGTGTACACTAATCAATATTACATATGTCACTCATAATTTACTATCTTCCACTTTACATTAATGATAACGGTGAATATTATACAGCAGATAAGTTGATATTGTCTTTTCCAGAATTTTTGTATGGGACCAGCTTCTAATGTACATGTCTCAGTACCATCATCACCATAGCAAGGTCATACCAAACAAGAAATGCATTGTATTGCACTTTCCATTCTAGCTAGTTTGTGGCATTGAATTGAGTGGAAGTGGTGGAATGAGATTCCACAGACATGGCTAAAAAAATTGGATCGATTTGGCTGTTTAGCAAATACACTGATTACCATAAAGGAACTTCAAAATGATAAATTGTAAAGGAATTGTCGATAAATAGCTCAATTGGTTACAACAAAGTAGGAACACTAACACTAGAATAAGTTGTGCTTATTAAGCAAACACCACATTTTTAGGATGTCCATGCATTAAGAATGACATAAGGGTGGAAATTGAAGAAATTCTTAACTTGTTCAGATTTAGTAAGTTTATTCAAGGCATGGCAAACCATACATATATCATTTTTTCTTCTAACAGCCAACCCAAATGATTCACTCATATCAAGTTTGTCAGTCTTATCTCCATTAGGCATCTTCCAATCAAAATGGAAAAGCAAATTTGCAAGTGAGATTTCCAAGTTAGCAATACCAAAAGCTATGCCAGGACACACCCTTCTCCCAGCACCAAATGGTATAAACTGAAAATCTAACACCATTGTAATCAATTGAGCTATCAATGAACCTTTCTGGACAAAATTTCTCAGCTTCAATCCAATATCTTGAATCTCTACATAGTGACCATGCATTAACAATAACCTTGCTTTTTGCAGGAATTTCATATCATTAATTTCACATTTTTCACTACATTCCCTTGGTGCATGTAGACGTAGTGTTTCTTTGATAATTGATTTCAAGTATTTGAGCTTGTAAATACTTGATTCATCCACATACCCTTTTTCATTGTAGACCATTCTTACCTCGTCTTGTGCTTTCTCCATCACATGTGGATTTTTAATCAATTCTGACATGGCCTACTCTAGAGTCGTGAATGTTGAAAAAGTTATCTAGATACTTTATGAAAACAGCTTATAGCTTATACAAAAATAATCTAACTTTATTTTATCTTTTGTTATAGAAATAACTTATACATAAACGCTTATAATGATTAACACTTGTGTTATAAGCTGCAAATTATAAGTTGTTTATCCTAACATCACCAGCACCGTATACCACTTTATTTTACTTTAGATCCAATCTGTTACCAATAATTCCAATTATTCATAAAATTTGACTTTTAATAATTGTAACATAGTACTAACTCAAAATTGTTGCTTTGACAATGATGTATGATAAAGGAAGTTCCAGATCACTATGGTTTTGCAGCTTCAAAAGAACATCAACAAGATCCTCCCCTGTTTCTTCTTCCTTATCTTTGTTTTCTAAATCATTTTCTCTATGACTTGTTACAATGTTCTCTAGTATCTTATCCGTTTCACAATGAAGCTTCTCAATTCCTTGCCTTAATCCTGTAAGAACTTGAAGAATTCCAATTGAAGGATACAAATCAGCAACAGAAAACCCTCCAGCTATCTTTGATACTTCCTTCATAAGTTTCCTATACTTTTCTTTATCTTCAACTTGTCACCAAAAGCTGTTCTTGATGTTAATCCATAAGCCAATGAATCAATCTTCTCACTAAGATTTATAGGTGACCCATCACTCAAAATTACATCTTTAACAAAATTTTCCAATTCTTCTTCCCTTTGTAATCTAAAAGAATCAACACGATTTTGTGATAGTAGCTCCATAGTACAAATCTTCCTCATTTGCCTCCAATAGGATCCATGTGGTGAAAAAGTCATTCCTTTATATCCATAAGTGATTATTTCAGCTGCAAGAAGTGGAGCCTATTTGCAAAATTGAGATCATTTGTTTTCATCACTTCTTTAGCCATTTCTTGAGATGAAACAATTATGCAAGAGAGCTCACCAAGTTGACTACTCCTAACATTTACTTAACCATAAGCACCATCAAATGATATTAATTCATTTTTTTAGGTGTGATTTTAGCTAAATTGAATATGTGGATAGTAAAAATATAAACTAATCTAACACAATTTGACAACTCTAACCGTCTCCTACATTAATTAATATTATGTGACAAGTGATTACTAAACTTATCATTAATAGTGGATCTAAGCATCATCAAATGATATTAATTCATTTTTTATTTTAATTAAACAATTACAATTAGTTGCAACTAATCCACAAAAAAATATTAAATAAATTATAATGTCTATCACAATTTTTTTTATAAAACTATCACATTTCAAGGTATTTCGCATGTTTGACTCCAGAATTATAACATGGTGCATGTGCATTCAATAATTCTTCCTAAACTAGTATTTCCTTTATCACAAAAATTTTATTGTAGGAGAGACGAGTAGATAAAGTAAATAGAGATGTGTTCAATTTAAAAGAGGCGGAGGATGGAAGGTGAAATATTTTAGGTTTAATTGTAATTTTGGTTCTGTATTCTTATCAATATTTGAAATTAGTTTCTCTATTTTAAAAATTTATAGTTTTTGTCTTTTTCTCATATTTTTAAACTAAAAAACAAAGATTTGACATATTTTAAATAACGTGAGATACAATTCTATGATATATAATCATCTAGATGTATTAATTATTTATATGTTATTAATTAAATTACAAATATGAAAAATTTCTGAAGTTGAAAGTTAAGTTTTTACGGTGTTTTATTCTTATTTTATCACTGTTAATCATCTTGCATTATCGTATCATATGACACATTATTTAAAGCATGTCACGTCATATTTTTTAGTTAAAAAACTAACGGAAGTGACCAAAATTGTTGACTTTAAAAATAGAGGGATCAATTTCGCAAATCAATAAAAAAATATAAGATTAAAACTGCAATTAAATCAATAATTTAATTAAATTCATGGTTTATTCAACTCCAGAAAAATGATATTAAATAGTTTATAAGTTATTTTAGTCTCCTTCATTTCCTCCCAAAATAGAGGAAATGCAAAAAGAGATGTATGAGTGATTTTTCTCCTGTTCTCTCTTGAAAACTAAACCAAACAAATATTATTTAAAATGTGTGAACATTTTTTTAGATACAAATGTGACAAAATTAATTGTGTTCGAGGATTAATGATGTATAGATACAAATTTCTTGTTGTTAAACAAAATATAAAATATAATACTCAAATGAGTCTAGAAAAAATAAGGAGACTTATAAATTGTGGTTGAGAATGGACTAGGCTCTCATAATATTATTATGGTCAATGACAAGGCTAGAAATTAATATTAAGATATTATAACCAAAATTTTAATATTTATATAAAATTAAATAGTCATTTTGGTGTCTTAGATGTGCAAAGAGTATTGAACGTATTGAAATTACTAACACATAATCAAACCTCTCTTTTGTTAGTAATTTAATTGATCAAGTTGACTGATAAAAGACACATTTAATAATTAAATTAACTAAAAAAACATATTCAAAAATAAAATGATTGACAAAATGCATATTCCCTCAGGTCTTGAATATAAGAAAAAGTTAAGTCAACAAAAGTTGACATATTTGGTCCAAAATTTAGACTAAATACATACATTTTTGTTGACCACTTTTAGTTTATATTTGAGACTGGAGAGGATATTTAGCTACTCTTTTTATAAAAATTACTTAGTAATTAACTAATCATATTACCATATAATAATTGACGATGTGTATATAAATCAGATTAACCTATAAAATTTAGGAGACCATGGTGTATGCAGGTCCACCTTCTCCTCCATCCTTGACTAATATTCAGACCTTCTCTTCCATCATTGACTATTCAAATCGCATATTAGAGAAGTGTTCACATTTAGTATACGACAATGTCTCGATCAAAATAATATGTATTGAAGCGTAGGGGGAAAAAAGGAAACTTATTTAATCTATGAGAAATAAATGTTATTAATAAAATTTTAAAAATCTCAAATGAGAGCTAAATTAGTCTTTAATTTTCAGAATATTTTATTTTACATTAACAATTACAATTGATTAACATTTTAAATTGATATTTTTATTTTTAAGAATCGAATATCTTTATTTACTAAAATATATATTTGTATGTTTGAATTTATGATAAATGTATGGCCGAATTATAATATATAATCATGATTTTAATAAAAATTACACTTGAACTTTAATAAAATTGACTGTAATTTTGTCACTTGTAATATTTCCAAACATGAGTATATTTATTTACCAAAATAGTCCCCTCAGAAATGAACCCCAAATGTTGTCACAAAAGTATCATCAGTTTTCTATACTAAATAAGCTGGCTGTTGCATGCTGTGAAGAGAGAAAGAAAGAAAGGTATATTTTTGAATGTTTGTGCTCTCCTTTTCCTTTTTGTATCTATCTTTTTTTTCAATCTTGGTTCTTATCTGCCTTGTCTGATGTCAAAAGTAAAGTACAACCAAATTATAGAGCGGCAACAAAATTTCCACTACTTAATACTGAAAAACACATTCATTTTGCATCTTAGAAGTTAAAACAACAGTAAAATCAAAGGGATGATAATTAAATTACCAATGGATTTGGTGCCAAACCTTATTAATATATATTTTAAACAATTTAAATTATAAAATTAGGTAAGCAAACCATGTGAAAATACTGGTCCACTGGACCCTTTATGTTTATTCTAACTAGTTACTTTAATTTTGCATCTTCATATTGTTTGTCTTTAAGTGCAAAACTTACATAAGTATCTCCTAATTTATTTAATTAGGCTTTAACTTTATCCCTTTAAGGCCAACAACTAAACAACCCCACTTGCTATAAATTTCCCTTCAACACATAGATCTAAATCTCACTCACCCCTCTTTGTCTCATGAATAATAAAATTGATAAAATTAAAAACTTTGATCATTATTAACCTCTCTTGTGACTATGCAGAATAGCATTAAATTGTCTTCATTTATGAAACTCAGGTAATTGTTTTCATAATTTCTTCTTATTATCCAATCATCATAGTTTGAATTATTGCTAAAGTTTTGTTTTTGTTTCATCACAGTGAGGACCATTTCTGAAGAGGAATCAATTAATAAGCTGGGAATCAAGCAAGCAGCAGAAAACAGTCCCCACTTTGGATAAGAGCAACCTCCAAAACCAAATTCGACACTTTCATTTTCCTTATCACATTCACCCCACAAAAGAGAAGAAAAAAAACATTAATTAAGAAAAATTTCCTCTTTTTTAATTCTCAAAAACTTCACAAGACTATATAACACAATTACTCATAATTAGGGAAACATATTCCAAGTAACCACTCATTTAGTTATATTTAGTATTAATTATAAATTAATATTTAGTATTAATTTATGAATTGTGTAATCTTAACCGTCTACATTAGGGAATCCGGGTCCATGACAATACCATATTTTAATAGCTAATGATAAAAAAATGTTTGAGTCAAAATTGGTTTTCTATGAGTCGTTGGATCTTAATCTAACGGTCACGATTGCATGACTACATACTTGTATAATTTCACACAATTCCATCATGAGAGCTACTACCCAAGAAAATTGAAAACCACAGCCACAATAAAACACACAACCCCATCAATTCCATTGCATAAAAATAAAACCCCATAAAATATTTTACCATAAAGCTTCAAACTTTGCATAAAAAAAGAGGAAATTTGAACAATGAAGCCCCGTTTTCTAGACACAGAGATGAGCATGCCACCATCATATGAAAACAACACAAGCGATTCATTCATCAACGTTGAGAATTTCGACACCAACATGGTGATTATATTAGCAGCACTATTATGCACATTGATACTCGCTTTGGGATTGAACACCATAGCTCGATGCGCCATGAGATGCAGCAGAAGATTCTCGGGAGAAACAGAGGAACAAGCAACGACGAGGTTGAACAAAACAGGGCTGAAAAAGCGTGATTTGAGTCAGATTCCGGTGGCGGTATACGGTAGCGGAGAGAATATTCCGGCGACGGAGTGTCCCATTTGTCTAGGGGAATTCGAGAAAGGAGACAAAATTCGAATGCTACCAAAATGTAATCACGGGTTTCATATTAGGTGTATTGACACGTGGTTGGTTTCGCATTCTTCTTGTCCCAATTGTCGAAATTCACTTCTTGAGAAAGATTCCAATAATGTTTCTTCTTCTGGGGTTGCCGGAGATTTGTTGCCGGAAAATGTTTGATTGTTGAGCAGGCAAGTTGAATTCAAAAGAACATGTGAGAGGGTGAGATTTTGGTGTATGGTTAGTTGTGAAATTTAATGTTAGTAGTTAGTAGTAGTAATCACTTACTTCATCAATATTAAGTGACCAACCATATTTTTTTAATAAAAAAAAATATTGTCTTTGTGTTGCTCATTTTTTTCTGCCAAAAATTATTCTGTTACTTTTTTTCTTATAATTTTTTTTAATTATTTGAAGCGACCATACATTATTTGTAAGTATTCACTACATCGTGAGAATTTATTATTTTTTATTAGACTTAACCTCTTGTTGATAAACGCGGAGGTTTCTCTCAGGTGATATTCAAACTTTTATTTTGGTTATAAAAATGTTTTACTAAATCAAAATAAATTTCTTAAACTCTAATTTCATATAAATTATATATTTGTGTAAATGTTTTGTTTATCTCTCTTTAATATTTTATTAATATTTATATTTAAAATTGTGTTGAGTAATTTGAAACTATAAATTTACGAACTAATAAGCATTATAACAATCAAATTATTACATTTATCAAATAGTTTTATTGAGTGCGTTGAGATGTCACGCTAAATGACACAATAATTTATTTATGTATAAGTCATATCACATGAAATATTTTGATGTTTATTAGCTATAACTTTTAACATTTCTATTTATTTACACCCCAATATTTCAACATTTTAAACCACAACTACTCTCTATCATTCCCTACCTTCCAACACCATTAATCCAATAAAACAATATTAAAAACTTTAATTTTTGAACCGCTAACCCTCCTTTTTCATTTAGCAAACAAACCGTCTCTCATATACATTTGTGTGTGTGTATTCACCTTATAAATCACTAGTCATTATTTTAGATGACTTGGTGTGCTTATGTGTTGTTATTGTGATGTTTTCATGTGTATTAGATTTATAATAGATGTGTATTTAGTTATATTTTAATTAATTTTAATGCATCATTTTATTTTAACTATTTCTATTTTTTTTAAATAATTATCTTGAATGTATCAGTAATATTTTGATTAATTTTCTTAAATATGTACTTTCTATAATGTAATTATTTTATACATATTTATTTATTTAATAATTAATATAACTTTTTTATATTTTATGTATTTTTTTATTTATAATTTTGATCAGTTTTAGAAAAATAATAGTATTTTAATATGAGCAAATTAGAGACTAAGTTTTAGTAATGGATGAGTGAAACAAGTAATTAGTATTTTTTTTTAGAATTTGAATTGATTGAAAAATAGAATTGGGGCTAGATTTCCTAAAAAAAATATAAAATTGAGCCGAATCGGGCTTTTTCCCTGCAATTGTTATTTTTGTTTGGGCTTTTTGCTTATGTGAACCGCCGTTTTCAGCCAACTAGCTATTTGCACTCCCCTTCTTCACAACACCCGCTCTCCCATTCCTCAATTCAACGATGCTAATAAGAAAAATAAACCTTTGCTATCTCAAATTCATTATTATGATTCCTTTGTCATTTGAATTGAACCTAACCCACCTTTCCACACAATATCGATTAATAAATTCATATTTTGCGTAATTTCATCAATCATACTTCCGTTTCATCGAAAATAATCTCTTTTTTTTTTTTTAGGGATGGTGTTTTCGATCTATTTTGGCCACCATGTACATCCACCCCATGTGCCTCTAAAGAACCTTGCAATTCTTCAATCTTTATAGATTCTAAGTCTTTAGATTCTTCGATTGCTACCATAATGTAGTCAAAGAATGCAAGATTATTCATCTAATTCACGGATGTTTCGACTCGAAAAACATACACTGCAACTCTCTCATTCTCCTTCATCTACATCAATTTGTATTGTCGTTGCAAGGATTTTAGCTTCATCTTCTTTACTTTATCACCTTCTACATATTACTTATCTAGCAAGTCCCAAACTTTCTTTAATGTTGTTTCATGTGAAAATCTTATCAAAGTTACTAACATCGACACCAATGAATCCAGAACAAGGTATTGCAATCTTTTTTCTTTGCCTCTTTATATTTCACTCATTGTGCATCAACATGATTGTTAACCAGATCCTCAAACCTAAAGCCACCACCTTAACAACATCTTGAAAATCAAACGAAGTTTTCATTTAGACATGTCATCTCTTTCAATTCTTGTCGTCTAGAGTTGGTAAGTTGCAAGTGAAACGATAATTTCCATTCATCACCACACGTAGAAGTATTAAAAAGAATAATCTCACGACATTTCACTCAAAAGTAGAACCATAAAGCTCGTGATACCTATTTGTTAGTGCAAATGAACTTGCACACTTACCTCCACATAGAAGAAAGATATGTGAGAGCCATGAAATTGTAATTCTAATCTCTATAGACAATATTACTCATTTACGAAAGTAGTTACAAACTAATTACAAGTTGGTTATACACCTCACTACTATAGTTGAATTAATCACAACATATGCCTCCTCTATGAGTTTTTTATTAGAACTTATTTGAATCTTATTAATAGTTTTCTTACAATTGTGGGAATTTCCCTTTAGCTTATCAATCATCCGTAATTGTGGCGCATTCTTAATCTTCTCAATCTAATATATGTTTATTTTATTCATTTTTCCATAACATTAGCTAGTAGTTATTCTATTTGAAGAAATCGATTGGTTAGATCTTTCATATCACGTGAAATCAATCTAATCCACATTAGTTGTTGATGACATGCCCAAAGATACATCTTTCATTTGAAATATGGATCTATTATTCACTAATTTCAAAATTTGTTTCATTTGCACTAAAATGTTAAAATTGTTTTCACTAGACATTCGACTATTTGTATATTGTAAACATTTGTTGCGTTAAAAACATACTCAGATTAAGAGTAAGTATTCTATCGGATAAGTAGTATAAAAGATTATTGTATCCATAAATATGAATTAACAAATACCAAACTAATTAAGATTATATATCATTTAGATCATCAATAATAGTTGAATTGGTTACGCTGACTAAATAGCAAATAACAAATAACTAAGAATAAAAACGTAAAGTTAGAGATCAATTGAGATAAACCTAAGATCACAGTTTTACTTGTAACTTTGATTACCCTCGATTGTAGTTCTATTCGAATTCCTTTTTATTGATTTAGTTAATAATCTTTTTACCAAGACTATTAACTCGTTTGGTCATTCGTGATTAATATTTTTTTTCTTTCTAAATTGACCCCTTGCTTGGTTATGCAAAGAGTTTAAATTCAAGAAAAACATAAAGTATAAAAAGGTTGAATGATTAGAAGACTAAAATTAAGTTTGATCATGCAATAGTTTATAGTCTCAATTATTTTATATATCCACCAATTAATTGTAATATGATCGATAACAACTAATTGATTAAGAACATACAAATGGTGATCAATCCTAACATGTGGTTATAGCAATAGTAAAATTAAAAAGTAATCGTGAAATTCATCTAAGACCCTCAAATAGAGCTTAGTTGGTCATTATTATAAACAAAATTAAATCTAAATTAATCGTGAGACATTTGCTCTAACTAAAATCATTTCCTATCCTCTATAATAAATAAATTATAAAGGATAAAAAAAGATTTTTGCTACAATAACAAAGGTAAAATTGGAAGAAAAAATGATAAGTTATAAGTTCATAAGCTACTTGATTTAATATCTGTTTGGTAACACTAATAGGTAGCTTATAACTTATTGAATTAGCTTAAAAGTTTGTTTAATCAAATTAGACGTGTTTTGTTAACAAGCTTTTCACATGGACTTATAGCTTTTTTGAGATGATATATTAATTAGTGTTTAAACTTATAGTTTATAATTTGTTTTTACCTTCTTTCATTTATAACCTTATTATTTTAATTTTAATTTTTTTGCAAAATATTATATAACTACCTCACTCACCAATAACGTTATTTGTTATGTTCATCCTCTTCTTTATAACAATTTTGCAAAAATCCATTTTTATTTCAAAAAGATTTTTTACTAAGCAAAGCACTTTGATTAAGGTTATTGTCATATATTTTTTTCAATAAGGGTTTTGGCCTTTTTACCGGCCACATTGTACAATTATTTATAAATAAAAATTTGTTTGAGTGTTTGGAATTGTAATTTTTTATATTCAAGTTTTGAGTTGTATTTGTTATAAGGTTTATTGATTTTTTTGTTTTTGTTTTCTTCTTTAAAATTCATAGACGAATAAATGGTGAAAGGGAGAGAGAAAACATGAAGAAGGAAGAGAAAGAAAGAGAATTTGCTCGAAAATTTAGATTTTATTTTTAAAATGTTTTTAAAAAATTTCAAAATAAAATAATTTAAAATTTAATAACTATGTCTTTTTTGTCATTTTATATTTATAAAAACTAAATTTACTAAACACTTTAATTTTAATCTACTAATTTTTCAACTAACTCATCAATTATCAGCTATCAACTATAAATTAACTTTTCAACTATCAATTAGCTTATAATTTAATTTTATCAAATAGAATCTTAATTTATTAAAAAATACACTAAATTATAAACTATAAACTTATAAATATATGTTACTCAGAGCTTATAACTTATAAGCTATAAGTTCATGTTTTGACCATACCAAACAAAGTATTCATCAATTTTTTCTCTTAAAGGATAAACATATATAAAAAAAGATCAACAATAAACAAATTTAATATTTTTAATTCTTGTAATTTATTTAATAGGGTCCTCTATGTATATGGTTGGGAATAGTATTTCAGTAATCTCTAGTTTGATTATTTTTTTCAAAAATTTGATGATTTCATTAAGAGTTTAATATTACTTTTATTTATTATTGTAAGCATCAGTTGAAAGAAAATAAAAATTATCTGTAAATATAATATAATTTTAATTTATAATTTTTTTTATTTTTCTAAATTATTCTGATTAATATTATTAATTTATTTTAAAATATAAGAATCAAATTTAACATATTTAAATACAAATATTATTTTAAAAATATGAACATATAAAATAAATATATTAATTACTCTGTCAATTTTTTGTTTAATAAAAATGAAAAAAGCAGACGCTTATAATAAAAGACGGACCTGCCGATAAAGGAGTAATAAATCAGAAATTGCCACACGTACTCGGCGTGTGGAAAGACAAATAGGTTGATGTCAGAGGGACCCACCTAGATTCTTAAACCGTTGATTTAAGTGCTGGTCCGCAAATCGGACGGCACAAGATTAGAGTCAAAGACCTATCTCGATGGCTCTGTTTGACCAACACATGCCACTTTTTTTAATTGCTTTTTTTAATTATTGTTTGAAAATGAATATAATAATTTCACTTCTTTGACCCGGCTGTCACCCTCAACAAGGTGAACATTCGTTTGAAAATCGTGGAGTATCTTGAAATTACCAAATTGGTCATGGACCCACCATCATTTTTCTTTCCTTTTTAAGTTTCGATTCTTTGGTTAAATTGAAATGTCCAAGAGGTCCTTTTTGTTCAGGAAATATCGAACTCTTTTACCTATGTACAACAGGTAGGTTTTATATTAAAAATTCTGAAAACCAAATTAATTATATAATTAACTCAAAAATCCAATTCAAATCATTTAAATTGATTTACTCCCACCTGTCTTTAATTAGAAAATATTTTGAAACATCTGTTTGTTTGTTCCTAGATATAAAACTATTTGTAAATTCTTAAATATATTTATTATCCTTTTTTATAAATTATTTCTTATTACTCCCTTCAATAAATATTGCATTTGTCATTTTTCTTTATCTCAAATTATTTATTATTTTACAGTATAAATATAATATTAATTACTTTTTTTTATTAATATACATTTATTTATTGTATTTAAATTCATTAATCGTCTCCAATAACCGTAATTAATAAAGCTATTTAAGTAAATGAAACTTACTTTATCATTAAAATTAAAATAATTAATTATTTTCTTAAGAATTATGTATAACTCAAACGATGCATTTAAAATGAGACGGAGTACTATAAAATTATTTTAGTATATGAAAAGTTAATATTTAATACTTTTATACACAAAGGGTAATTTAATAATAGTTGTATATAAATTATACACATTAGTTATAATACTATTTTTTTTTTTATAGATAGATGATAAATAAATTCGCATACAACTATGAAGTCTCAAATTTAAATCCGAGATATGGTATTTAACTTAACAATTTCAATATTTATCAATTTGGATATTATAAATTA
>JBBPBQ010020321.1:6243687-6342331 GCA_037974755.1 Cicer yamashitae | reverse complement strand
CTTAACAATGTCGTATAATCTTATAAAAAAAAAAAAAGAAAACGTGAATAGTTTATTTAATGTTCAACTCTTAATCAAACTAAACCAATCAAATCTCACACATATTGATTCAAATTTTGTTTTCATGTCAAAATTGAACGAAATTGCCTAGTTGCATCCTTGCTAATACTAATACTGGTATAGATGATAAGGTAGAGTGGAGTCCGTAGATCTAATCTTAAAGAGTTAAAAATTTAGTTCAAAAATAGAAAATTATTTATTTTGTTTAAATTAAATTGTCATTAAATGTGTTGGAACAGTGAAAAACATAAGATTAGACCTTAAATACTTAATTTAATTTTATTACTTTCCAATTAAATAAATAATATATAGGTTGCGGGGTAGACAAACCAAGACAAAAAATGGAGTGCGGGAGCATTTTTAGATTGAAGCATCCAAGAGTAGGGTGCCTAAGAACACTTAAGGGAGTAAAAAATACTTAGTTTTAGTAAAACAACTAAAAAAATTTATAATTTATAGCTTAAAGTTATAAATTTGATTTAGTAATAATTATTTATGAATTTATAATTTATAATGTTTTTTTATAAGTTAATTAAAATAGTTTATGAGTTTATAATTTATTATTTTTTTTAATTTTACTTTTATTATTGTAATAATTTTTTTCACCCTTTAAATTTATTTATTATAATTATGAATAAATAATTTTTTAAAATTTAAGTAAATAATTTATATAATTTAAATAAGTAACATTTAAAGTAAATAATTAAAATAATTTATTTATTGTAATTTTAAGTTATTATAAATTATTTATAAATTTTAAAATAATTAATATTTTAAAGTAAATAATTTATTTATTAATTTTAAATAAATAAATAAATAAAAGTATATATTAGATAGATAAATTTTAATAAATAAATAAATTTTAAATTACTACTTTTAAAATATTTTAAATATTAATTAATATAATTTATTTTTAATTAAAAATATTTTTTTTATGTTATTTTACATTTTAAATTAATTAAACAATTAATTATACCAAAAAACTTTAACTAATTTAATGACCATTATCTATAAACTATAAATCATCGATTATAAACTAATTTTATCAAACTTAGTCTTGTTGTGGGTAGAAGAATCAATTATTAGATGTTTTAGATGCCTATTGAAGTCATTATAGTTCAGTTACTTCCACCCATTCAAAGTAGACAAAAATATTAATAGAGGTTACAACTTACAAATGCCACTAGTGCAATGCTAGTTAAGCGAATTATCTCTTACTAGTAAAAATAGTAATTACCCTTTTCATATAAGTATTACGATTTTGATGAATAAAAAGCTTGAAGTTTTGAGAATAAAATAAAGCAATATTTAAAAATAGAATGGAATAGAGTGAGAATAGATGTAATAAATTGTTTGGATATTTAAAGAAATGAAACATGGGGATATCAATTTCATCTCATCTTACTTCTTACCTTCATTTTTCTTTCTCTCAAATTTGAGGTATGAAATAGAATGACTTATTTATTCTGATGATTTGTAAAATATCCAAATAATACAATAAAATTCCTATTCTATTTCGCTTCAAGTTACTTTGTTTTCTTCAGCTCCGTTCATTTTAAAATATTCAAACAAAGATTAAAGGACACCGAATGAATTTTAAGAAAGAAGTCTCGAGTTCAAACCTGAAAAATTAGTATAACTATTAATTTACTAACACATATGTCAATAAAAAAAATCAGAGTCCCAACTTTCTTTTAGGGGTCAAAGAATCTAGTGGCTAGACTTGCACATTTAAGTATCCTCAAACATTTATGGTTTTGAGAAATTGACATAGTCTCTTGCATCTCCCCTCTCCACCTTTGTCCCTCTTGATCCACATACTATCTCAATCTGCTTGTTATATTTTTCAGATTTTGAGTCTTTTTCTAATCTACTTAAATAATTTTTCTCTATAAATACAGTAAAAAAAAAAAAACAAATGTCAATGGTATATTCGTATCTTTACCTCAATGTAAAGAGATTATTCAATTTTTCTTAAATCACAATCCAAGTCGTCAATCGTATTAGAAATTATGCAATTGAAAAGATAAACAAAAATGAGGTAGATATTTACTAGAATTTATACTCATAAAATATAATAAAATTAATACAACAACATATATATATATATAAACTACATAATATCGAATGATAAACTAACTAATCTCGAAAAGACAAACTCTAACGCCTTAGTTAGCAACTCAACTACTACTTATTAACAAACTTTTACATGTTAACCGTTAATATGTGATATAATGTGATACTATTTGTTAATTGTGAATTGTTTTAATTAATTTGTGTATTTTTTTATGAATGGCGCGATGTTTAAACACAAGAAAATTGATGCATTTTTTAAGAAGAAAATTTTCAACAAAGATGAAAATCGTAAAGTGGATATATTTTATTTGATTGAATTGTGTGAAGTTCTAAAAATTTGTGTGAATTGTGTGACTTGTGAAAATTGTAAAACTTGTGAGAATTGAAATTCTAACTTTTTCAACTTGTCGACTATGTATAAATTGTGTGAAACTTTAAAAAAAACTATACGATTTTTATGAATTTCAATTATAATATTTTAGTTAATACTTATCGCTCCCCTGCTCCCCCCAATATTTTGTGCAAAATCCGCCACTACTTGCAACTACCAATTGAGTTGAATTTACAAGACATATTAAATCCCAACTCTATATGTACATATCAAGTATACAACTTTATGTGCATATAACTAAATATAATTAAAACATGTGTTTTGAAAAGTAAACGATCACTTTAGTCTTAGAAAATAAGAAATGGTGTTATTGTTTTCGAAAGAAGATACATGATTTAAATATTTATAAATTTTATTCAACTTTAATTCATTTCTCCGTTAATTATATTGAGTTATTATTTTAATTTTGACATGCCACACACTAGTTTAACATGAAATACACTTTAAATATCTTCTGTCATGTGACAATATCATTTAAGTCATTTAATATCACAATTTACGATCATAAAAATGCATAATTAGTTTCTTATATAAAAACTTAAGTATTTATAATTTTTCAACTCTTGTTTATAAATATTATCCTTAACTCTATTATGTTTACAATTTTATTCTTATTTACTTAATTAAATATAAAAAATAAAATAAAAAATTAATTATAGGCCTCTATGACAATAAGTTAAGACATTGAGGAAGTTTTATTTTTGAAACAATCAAACAAATTATATTAAATTAAGGTAAGTCCAATCACAAGATGTGTTAGGAACAAAATATAATACAAACATTTGATAAGAGCGCCCACAACCTTAGAGAGCCAACACACACAACACTACATCACCACAAGCACCTCAACATGTCTAATACTTGACCACTATTATCATATTGAGGAGCTTAAATGATATTGTCACGTAACGCGGGACATTTAGAGATATTTTATGTTAAATATCGCTAGACGTATCAAAATTAATGACAACTAAGTATAGTTAAGAGATAAATGAATCACAATTGACGTGATACCATAATGACTACTCTATTCTAAAATAATTGTCGTATTTGCAAAAGATATTTGTCTTAAAAAGATTATCACTTATAATTTTTAATACAACTTTAATTACTTTTTTTTAATTCTACCTTCCAATTAATACAATTTACACCACCCTCAAGTTATTATTCTCCACTTTACATTTATTATAATGAGAATACACCAATAAGTGATGATGATAAATTAGTAAAATCACAATTTTCTTTCTTTCATTTATAATATTTTCTTAATATGTGTGAAATTGTTAAATTGGACAAATATTACATGACGAAAGGAGAACAAAAATAAAATTTAGAGATATTTAAATCTTATATCTTCTTTGAAGAACTATTATAACACCATTTATGACTTTCAGAAACCAAAGCCACAGTTTATCCGTGTGTTGAAGAGTTCAAAGAATCAATAATTATTTGATCTCGTGAGAAAGGAGACATGTGCATTGAGTGAGTAGGAATTTTAAATAAGAGAAATTCAAAGATCCATTTAATCAAATGAAAATCTCAAAGAATTTATAAATAACTTGTATTTTTTTTAATAATAATTCGTATATTCTATTATGTATATCGTCTTCAAACATTGCTTAGTTATAATATCCTAAAGTTATACTATACAATATATAGGAGTAATAAATAGTTAGATATGTGAATTTCCATACAAAAAGTTACTATGTCAATAAATATTTGAAGAGAAAGAACTAACGATCAATGCATTTTTGAGGAAGATTTGTCATAACTTTTTGGTGAATTATAATTTTATTTTGGTGAATTGAATGATTTGTCATAACTAAAGAAAAATAAACTAGAACCATGAAAAAACATTAAAACTCAAGTAGTATATACATTTAAATCAAAAGTATAATAAAAGAGAATTTATGAGTGGTTACTTTTATTCTCATGTGAATATAAGATTTCCACGTTGAAATTAAAATGAAGAAAGTTATGAATCAATTTTATTCTTTAGAATAAAAAGTTTTTTGACATAATTTTTTAAAACTTAAAACAAAAATGAGAATATAAATTTTTCAAAGTCACATTTCAAAGAATAAATTTGTAGTCCATAAAACAAAACCTCATAAAGTGTTGGTTATGCCTTAACGCAAGTTTACATCCCGATTAATGTCAAATCCAAACACACACTCTAACATGTTGTGTGTCTATGGTCTAAATATAAAAGGAAATATTTATCAACAACCACTATATAATCTTTTACATTACGATGATTTTGTTTGGTTAACAAGTGCTTTAAAAGTCTATATATATATGTTTGTGTTTTTATAAAATGATCAATTTTAATTTCAGTTGGATATTTTTGTGAATAAATCTATCCATAATAATTAATGTTTTAAATTTAAACTTAAATTAATATGATAATTATAGAAAACTCCTTAAAAAACAATTTTTTAAAATTTAAATTTACAAATATATAATATAAATATTAACATTGAAATTTAGATAAAATAGATATTATAAAATTATAACAAACAAATTAAATTAAAATAACTATATTATACAATAAAATTTATATACAATAAAACAATAGATAAAGAGGCAAAAGAATTTAAGTTTTCTAATTTAAATCTCTTTTGATTTATTATAATTTTTAATTAAAATTGAAAATTATGACAATAATTTATATAATTGTTAGAAATTTTGATAATATCACTATTTTTTCTTTAGGATGTGTGTGAGGGTTTAAAAGAGAAAGGTGAAAGCTTTAAAAAAGAAAAAGAAGAAGGTTGGAATAGAAAGAATGGAAGAGCTTTGAAGAAAAAGACTTCGAGATTTTTTTTTGTTATATAAAATCCCTCTACATATGAAGGAGACAATAATAAAAGAGAATTTTAGAAGATTTTGATAAGTTATTTGAATTTAATATATATTGTTATAATATTTTTAATACTAAAAATATATTAATCATAAACATCTATACAAAAATATTTCATAAAAAATATAATTTTTTTCCTTCTCCTCTCCTCCTAAAACCCCTCCTCACCCATACAAATTCTCAAAGAGAGCCTTAGAGTAAAAGTTATCTAAAAGCAAACCAAAACGTAACAAATCCCAGAATTTAGAAAAATTGACGGTCAAAAGATAGAATTCATACAAAGGAAACTGAATCCGTCAAAGATTTCAGTCAAAAAAACAAGATTCAAAATGAATCTATTTTTAACTGTAACAAAAAAAAAATTAATATGTATCGAAAATATAAACTAATTTATATTAACGAGGGTTGTTAATTTTGATATGTTAACATAAATTTGTAATTTTTTAAAACAATAATTATATAACAGATAATTATATTTTTTATTATTTATGTATAATAATTTTACATTACCGATACATTAATAAAAAAAAAAGAGCATTCAAAGTCGTTTTGAATTTTGAAGGAAGAAACCCAAAAATAGGAGCCAAATAAAGTAAAAGCAGGAAAGGGTAAAGATGGAAAAAAGAAAAAAAAGCAGATCTTGTTTGGTGTTTAATGAAAAATATATTATTTTAATGAGTTAAATAAATCTGTGTGTTGGGTAGGTTTGACCACTGCTCATTGGCTTCTATTTTCTCTCTCATAAACTCTTTTTTATTCTTTCTCTCTCTCACTACAATCTTCAATATTCTTCATTCTCTCCCTAAAATCTTCTCACTTCACAGCTTTTCCAATCTGCTTTCTTTGACTCGATAAGGGGTTTTTTTGTCGACGAATAAAACTACAAAAAGTTTCATTTTTTTTACCATTTTGTTTGCCGTGAATCGCTTCACTTTGAGTTGCATGAGCTACCCATTTCTTCCCCAGGTTCGTTCATTTTTCCTCCTTGTCCTCGATTCGTGCAATTTGAGTGTTTTTTCTCTGCAATTTTGCTTTGGAATTTTTTGTGTTTTTTTCTCTGATTATTTTCTTCAATCTCTGGAATAGACTTGTTTTACAGTATGATTCATTTTTTTTATTTGGAAAATTATTGGTGGGGATGAAGTTTTCCACCTTGGATAATTCATTTAATTTTTGTGGCGTTGATATAGTAAAAATTAATTGAATATTTGGGTTTATATTAAAAATTTAAAATTTTATGGATCTGAATTGCTTTTTATGTAGTTGAGCTTCTGGAAAGATTGTGTATGTGGATATATTAAGGATTTAGTAATTGGGTAATTTTGTTCATTTGCACATAAGCATTTTGCTTACTTGCTATTTTTTTTTCTTTATTTGAAAATAATAATAATAATAATAATAATAATAATAATAATAATTATTATTATTATTATTATTATTATTATTATTATTATTACTATTATAATAATAATAATTGTTGTAGAAATTATTGAGTGAAATTGGAGAAATAAAGTAATTTTACTAGACCATTTATTTTGGATCGTGATGGATACACATGTTGGAAATAAGGCTTATGAGGCGATAGGTTCACAAATTATTCATTAGTTGCAGCGTTTTACATTAAATTTAGGAACAAGGAATGAAAAGAAAATTGAAAATGAAAAATTGGGGATAAAGAGGAGATTGTGTATGTTTTATTGTTTTAAGTTAATAAGATGTGAGCACAAAGTTACTGTTCACTAAAACCAAATCTATGTCATACAACAAAATCATCATTTTAGGGCCAACATAATCTTTTGAGGATCAAATTGGGCAGTTACTGGAAAATTAATGATGAAACACTGATGCACATATATTAGTAGTTTGGCACTTGATAATTGGAATCACATGAATTGCAATTTGATTCATGTGTTTCAATGTGAGTCCTAGTTCCAGAACACAGATCATATGGAGTTGCATTTTATTCCTAGAATCACACACTAAATGACAGGCATTGTGTTGGAATCACAGGAATCTCAGTTCTGTTCTGTTGTATTCCAATTACATCGATCTCTTTATCATTTTTTCTTGTTTTTCCTTTAAGCATTACTCTATCAAGTGCCTACCTCATAATTGATGAGAATTAAAATGGATTGCCAGACTATGTCTTTGGAAGATATATATTAGCATTATATCTCGAGGGACGTCAAACTGTAGCATGTTGAACTATACTAAGTTTATTTGGGATGTATAAATTTAATTTATGCTCATTTTATCTTGTTTTTTTGCAGAGATAAACAGTTCTATACAACAGCCTAGTTCTGTACAAAGGATGGGGTGTTTCACTGTATTGAAAAGCAAGAAGAAGAAGTGCGATCAGTTTGTATATGTAAAACGTGTAAGCCATAACGAGCATGCGCCTTCAGTACTTCCTGAACCTCAACCTCCTACTCGTTCATTACGATCTGCACCTCCTAGTTTTAGTACCACAGCGAAACCCATTCAACTTGTTAATAAAGTCACTAGCAATAGAATACGAGCATTATCTGCTCCATCAACTCTCGATGCAGCAGATCAAGATGCTTTGGCCTCAATTGAGTATGAGGAACAAGAAGAATCAAAATACCGAGGAGGATCAATGAAGGAGCAGCGTTCTTCTAGTCCACAACCTTTACCACTTCCATCTCCTCAGGGGGGAAATGCATTGAAGGCTATCGGCAGCTTTAAGTTGGGGACTGCTAGTGGTCCTCTACATACTTCCGGACCTTTGCCGCTTCCACCTACTGGGTCACTTCGGAACTTTCCGTATGAGGAAATTGCCGCTGCTTGCTACAATTTCTCTTCTGATCGATGCATGTCAGAATGTCTTTCGTCCACCATATACAAAGCTTACTTTGGTGATGATCCTTCAAGTTCAAAGAAGTTTGAAGCCACTGTCACACGTCTTCACCCATCACCTCAGGTGCTTTTCTCAGTACTGCATTACTATAATTTTATATATTGGTATTCTCATGCATGCATGCTAATTGATCATCTTAATAGTGAGAGATGATCAAATATAAAGAAATAAGGCCTGCATTATTATCTTAGAGTCATCTAAAAGTATGTATTTTTTTCAGGGATTGAAGGAATTCATAAACGAGGTTAATACTCTCGCATCTTTGCAACATCCAAACCTTTGTAAATTGCTAGGATTTCACGCTCGCGATGGTTCAGAACATAGAATGTTGGTCTATGAGAGACTATACCATGGAAGCTTGGACCGCCTATTGTATGGTAGATCTGATGGACCATCAATTGATTGGAATACAAGAATGAAAATTGCAATGTGTGCTGCGCAAGGTCTTACTTTCTTGCATGAAGAAGGGCCTTTTCAGGTAATTAGTATGAAAATCATATTGGATATATTGAACTGGAGAAACTTCATGCTGTCGTGTCAGCTTTATCTGTTTACATGTGTTGTTTAGTTTTATGTTTCCACTGACCTATTTAACAATTATGTGTGCATCTTTATCTTTGTTAATATAGCTCTTTATGTCTGCAGGCAATGTATAATGAATTCTCAACAGCCAACATACAGATTGACAAAGATTTCAGTGCTAAGCTTTCCGGATATGGTTGTGTTGGACATATTCCTGAGGAAGAGATTTCCAGCAGTTCATCTGTAAGTACTTGCAGCTAATGTTCTCTACCTTATCATCTTCATATTTATCATGAATATTTGTTTTATTTATCAATTTAATTTTTTTCAGGCTGTTGGAAACCTATCGATGGAGACACTGGAGAAAGGAATGTTGACCCCAAAGAGCAATGTGTGGAGCTTTGGGATTTTTCTTCTGGAGTTACTTACCGGAAGAAAAAATCTCGATAGCCGTCACCCGAAGGAAGAGAGGAATTTAGTCAAATGGAGCAAACCTTTCCTAGCCGATAATTATCGTTTATCGCTGATCATGGACCCTCAACTTAAAGGCCGCTTTCCTTCTAAAGCAGCAAGAACAATAGCCGACATTGCACAAAGATGCCTTCAAAAGGAGCCATCAGAAAGACCTACCATGAGAACTGTTGTTGAGAATCTAAAAATGATACAGGATTTGAAATACTCTTGCAGGTTCCCGTTGCAAGAACCAGCAGCATTATCTGGAAGAGAAATGTCGAGATCGCCAAGTCTTAATGGTATCGTCTGCCCTGCACCTAGGTTGAGCTTCTCTCCGTCACGGCCGTCAGTAGCACCGGTACCAATTTCTCCTCCAAGATGGTCCGGGGTGCCTGTCCTTCCACCTCGAGCTTGTTCTTCGACTCTCTCCTTGGAAGAGCTTGATAGGCAAGAAAGCCGCAAGTCGTCGTCCTCGGCGAGGAGGGCTAGTGTTGAAGGATTTTGACTGTCTATATAATGTTCATTTTTTATTTTTTTTAATTATTTTTTTGGTGTGGTTCAACACAAATTTATAGGAGATAAAGTTGTGGTTTTTCCACCTTTTAATCCCTCAGTGTGATGCCGAGAGGATGTTCTTTTGTAGATAGTGCAAAGGTTGGTCAATTGGGTTCAATTAATAACCCTATTTATATATGAAAATTTATATAATTTTAGCATTTTTCTCCTTTCTCCTGGTAGCAAAATTTTGGTTTCTTTGACAACTAGAAAAAGGTAAGTACGTTTTTTTTTTAAGTGACAGCTCTAATAAAACAGGGTAACATAAAGTCTCAAAATAACTACAATTTTTCCCAAAGAAAGTACAAGTTTGAATAGAAAACTTATTTGAGAACCATAATTCATCACTATTCCGAATCAAACTAAATTATGAATATACTTCAACAACAATGAAAGTCTTCACCCACCAGATGTGATTGGCTACATAGAAGATTAATTGATGCCATTGTCAAAAACCAGCTCTTTGCATAGGCCATTTAGATCAAAACCGTTGCTATTGGAATCTGAAAAAATCAAACATAACAATATTATCAAATTTCATCATACAGTAAATTATAAGCACTTAGCTGGAATAAAAAAACATCATAAATTCAATTGTATGGTTTCACTTTTGGACGAGGCACAATTGATTTTAGAAATTTAGAAAGGTAAAATTAGTTTTTGACATGTTTGGATATCCTTGATTAAAATTAATTTTGCCTCTACAATTGAGTGCATATTTCGATTGTCAATGATTTTGGCAAATTGCGGTAGTACTATGATTTTGCTGAAACCCCAAAGTATAATTTTTGCCAAAATTACGGCGGCACACCGTGATTTTCACATGCTTATGGTCAAATCAAACATGCCTTAATTCTAATTTGAAGCTAGAATTTGAAGCTTTTACCTCCTACATTGATTGATTTTTAATTTCAAATTTATTGTTCAACTCACTTTTATATAAATATATCCGAACATAAATCAATTTACATTCAACTCACTTTTAGGCAAAATCTATTTTTACCATCACAAACCCACCAATTGAATGGTGGTTGATCTTTTAAAATCAATTAATCACTTATCTGTTTTATAAACCAGCTTCAGGACCAAGGCAAACAGCTACATTTAAATTTACTATCAATACAACATTCAGAAAATTAATGGTTACCTTGTCCATTTTTAGAAGATTATCCAGTTCTATTCATGGAAGCTGAGCATGAACACCTGATGACATCATACAAAAGCTTAAAAATCTCCTAAGAACAAGATTTGTTAAAAATTGCATTGAACCATAAACAGAAAGTCTTATTATGTTTACCTTGTTTGATCACATAAATTCTCCACACATCCTTCTAACTTCTTCCATTCTGAGCACAAATCACACTGTATCCATTGCTCATTCATCCTGTGATTCAATCACAATGCAAATGAAATAGTCCTAAGGAATATATATATTGGTTGCTCTATTAGTACTTTGGCTTGACATGGAAGTTGGAACAAAGTATAAAGTTTTTACAATGTTCTATAGCAAAATAAGAAAATAGGTGTAGTAAGTGAAAATTTGAACTAGGAATAATTAGCATAAACACTGACACATGTTTATCTTACCCATTTATGAATATACCCTTCTTTGCAATGATAGGAGGTTCCTGCATGAATTTAAGTATAGTTAATTACCAGTCAACACCAACACAAAGTTGTATAATAAATTTGAGTTAACAGTATTACTCAATTTGTTCCTCTATAGATTAATGTCACTTTAATACTTCAATAGGTTGTATAATTAAATTTTGAGTAAACACTCAATGTGTTCCTTTATGGATTAGAGCATTGTCACATTAATCATTCATGGATTTTTGTCATTAAATTAGTCCCCAAAGATTAAAAGGAGTGATAAGGTGGTATTGAAGTATATGGAGAGTATATGGTATTAGAGTATAAAACACCAAATATAGAAAAAATCTAACATGATATTAGAGTATATTCATTCGAGCCATCCACCAAAAATTATCTATGCACTAAGTTCAGGGTGTGAGTGGTATATTGAAAAAAAAATTTTAAAAGATAAAATTTTAAAAAAGTGACATGACACACTTACAAGAATGAATTAGTTTCAATATATGAAAATATAATAGTATATGTAGAATAAAAAATGAAAATAGAATCCAAGAAGAATAATTTGCAAATAAAAAGTGAATATCTCATAAAATGACATGCTATGATAATAGTTTACTCACATCATATTCTTCAAAAACATGATCATCAATGACCACAATGTTTGGGATAACTGTTGGGGATGGTTGAAGAAAACCCTGAACCTCTTCCCAAGTAAGTTTCAGCATCAATGAATCTTGGTTATCAATAAGCTGCAGCCTCTTACTTTTTGAATCAATGTCACATGCTCTTTTCTTCTCATGAACAACTAGCTCTTGTTGTGGCAGACCTCTTTTCATGCCTTTAGACATAAAAATGTCATGCAAACTCATATCATCATCACTTTCTGAAGCAACATTTTCAGGCACCACATTTAGGGTGGTTTCTTCACTTTCCTTTAGTGACTGAAAGATGATATATCACAGCAATCACTTACAGCAACACAATAATTAGGCGTTTATAACATAAACATTTATCATATAAATCATTTCTAAAAAATAAAAAAAAAATAAAGTTAAATTATTTGTATATAAACTATAAACTATTTTCATAAACTATCATTGAGAATTTAAGTTGAAAACAGTTACCTACATGTCATAATTTGTCTCTCGCAAACAGTCTCACAATTATTATTATGTCGTATATAAATTTAAATAAGTCAATTCAATGTCATCCTCTAGTGACATGTAGCACAATTTCACACTTAAATTTTTAGTTGTTTTTCCTTACATCTACGTTGTCTTGCACGAGATCTTTACTGGTATTATTTTTGAAGGTTTGAGTTGGCGGTTACCTGTTTAGAAGAAATTGAAGCCTTTCGAAACCATATTATGAGTTTCTCCCCAGGTTCAGTCCGACTAAATGTCACTGCAACATTTTTGGTAAAAGGAAAACATTATGTATATTTCTATCGATAATTTGAGGACACATGACTACGGAATATTAATTCAGAAATATTGAGTACATCCACTTTTTTTTTACATCCTTGCTACATCTGATTAATCACGATAAAAAATATAGTCAATTCAACTATATGATTAATTATAATTTCAACATAATTTAATTTAAATATTTAGTTAACTAAATTAACCACATTTTTTAGGTGATTAATCAGATACAGTGGATGTGGATATTAATATAAAAAATGGCATGTGGGGTGTATCTATTAATAAATTGACTATTGATGAAGGTAAGAATCTATAATAAAATATACCAAAATCTCCAGCTTGCAATTGCATAGATCGAATCCAAGGATGTACACCTTCTAATAGATAAATCCTGCTGCTATTATTTGGCCAAAATCTAAATCGAAACACCAATTTATTCCCTTTCACATCTTCAATTTGTAATGAAATGCCCTCTGGTTGTGAAATAGGAGGAAAATATGTCTGCAAAATTCATACCACTTTCAATTCTAACAAAATTATAGAAAAATTTGTAAAAAAGAATAAAATTATTGGTCATTAAGAGCAAAATTTAGCTTATTAATTAGGTACAAAACTTACTTCAACACATGGTTTTGGAAGAACCATGCGACCAAGTCGACCAACATCACTTACAGTTAGTGTCTTCTCAAATAGTGGCACAATGGTAGATTTTAATCTTCAACACATCATTGGGTTATGGTTAACAAAATATTTTTTCCAACGATAAGTTTATTACATAAGTATAATATATGGTTATTGTTAACAATAAGTATAATATATGGTTACTATTACATAAATCATGTCTACAATATTTAAATGTTAATTTAAAATTGCTCATTGAGAAATATTAAGGTTTAACATTTTATTCATTTTGCTCAAACTACGTTAATTTTGATTTTTTTCAATGATAAATTAAACGATTTTATTTAATATAAAATTTATCAGACATGATTTATGTCATTGTAACAAAATGTAACCTATACTTAAAAAAATATTAGAAAAGTAAAGGATACTGTCCAGATAATTGCTGTAATTCTTGATGAGTAATCTTAGGCAAATAACGGGGATATATGTGATTCTTTGGTCTTCTCATAGCTGATGAGGGCCTTGCAACTTGAATTGGTGATGCCATGATCACATTTTTCTCTGACTTTGAACTTTTACTTTGTTCCTTTTCACCATTGGAAATTGAATTTCCAAAAGGAGGGGCATTAGGGGACATACTCAATGATTCATATGCATCTTTCACTTTCATATCTGATTTTGTTGGCTCAGATGATTCATAATTGCTTCCAAGTTCTTCAATAGCAGGGGAAATTGAACTCTCCCCCTTTTTAGTGCTTGAAAACTGTGAAACACTCATTGTTAATTCCTTGCACTTGAAATTCAAGAATAATGCAAGTAATAACAGATTTAATTTACAGAACACACTTAACAAATAAATTAATCTCTGCCTTATTAAATTGTGATAAATTAAGATATACTCACATGGAAATTTAGTGTTAGTAAAAAATAATATTTCTTTGTAGCAAAATATAAACAAAAGTGAGTCAATAAAAACTGATGTATTTGATCTAAATTTTATATTAAATACATGTACTTGTTGACTAACTTTTACTTATATTTTATTATAGGTAAAATATCATTTTATGTTTTTAATATAACAATAATTTTATTTCAATTTTATCATATGAATTTCAATATCAAATTTATTAACATTTCACTGGTCATTTATGACTAATGTAAAATTATTACATTTTTTCATTTATTTATAATTTTTCTTAATTTATGTAAAATAATTTTATGGAAACAGTTAAGAAAAAAAATGGTAAGAAAGTTATAGATTTTGGATTTGACATAATATATTTATAAAATTCGAATTTAAGGTTAGAATTCTCATTTTTGAAAACCTCTTAAACTGTATCACATTTAAATGTAGGACTCTTATCATACACCCTCATATACCTATAAGGTGTCCAACAAAATCTTAGATTTTTGTAATTACAAAATAATATAATAATGAATTGAGCAAAACAAATTTATAAATTTATCTTACATGTTCAAGTCTTGAATTCTTTAAGCAATTTTTACAGCTTATGCCACCACTATCTCGCAACTCAAGTAGTGATTTAGAGGCAATGCAGCCACAATGGAAACGCTACACATGAAGAAAACATTTAGTGTCATTAATTATAAGCTTATTGAGGCATGTCGAAATGCAAAAACTAGGGGCAGAGAACAAAGTTGCATTGTTAATTAAATACTAGACTAAATGTTATATTTCACCACCCAAAAAAATTAAATACTATATAATTTACCTTGCCACATAAAGAGCACGGTCTCCAACCAGGTTCATTTGAGTGGAACACATCACAAAATGTTGATTGCTCATAGATAGAACTATAATACACACAAAAATTCAAAGTATCAAAACGAGCATAATTTGTAATTGCAACTAATGTTCAATTTAAAACAAATATATAATATGTTTACAGCCTCTTTTGATCGAAGTTAATAAATGGGTTGAAAACAATGGAGGCTAGGGTTCTATTGCATCAACCGACTTATAAGTTGAGTAAAATAAATTATATATACATAATAATTAGAAAGACTAAATTATCCTTAAAAAGTCAAACTAGAAACAAATTGTTATAATTGTGGCTTGGTTGTTGTTATAACAAACTAGAAAAATCTTAAGACTCCCCAAAAGTTTGTTAATAAAAAACAAATCAAACATCCGATAAAAAAAAAAAAAAAAAACCAAACTTTGAGTACTAGATATGATTGCACTACTACTCACATAAATCAATACAATTAATCTAATGACTTAATTTAATCCAATATGCTATAATTTTGTCGAAGAAACTACCGATACTACGTAGGATGTAAAAGATCGAAAAATATAAAATTTCCATTTTAGGAAAAGCAAATTTAACAAGCTACAACATTGACAACAAAAAATTCGAAGTATATGGTCATACAATACCATATGATACATACTCACAATACATATGTGTGCATACAATTTGAAAAATCTAAAGTATAATATTTCCAACATATTCTATAACACATTTTCTAAGAACATATACTTTATTGAAATTTAAATAAATTTCACTAAATTTATGTCAGACTTACATGATTTAGTCATGTCTATTTGAATTTCAACTAATTAGAAAATATATTAAGAATAATGTGTTGATAACACTTTTCTTTAGTATTTACCTGCAATTATCGCAAAGAAGGACAAATGCACCGGATTGCAGGATCCAACCTTTGTGCCATCGGATCGACATGGAGGTACCACATGCCATGTTCATGCAAATTTTAGACTCCATTTTCAAACTCAGCTCAATTCTGCAAATTTTCAAAAAAATCATAAACAAATCAAAACCTTATCAACTACGGTAATAATATGTAAAAAATCATCAACAACTCATAGAACATCTCAAAAACTAAAACAAAAAAATTATTAACTAAGCTGAATAGTAACGCACAGAGCTGAAGAAAAATAACTGTTGTGTAGGTAAATATTTATCTTATATATAAGGAGTGACACACTACTACCTTTGTTGTAGAGTTTGAAATCAAATTTAAATGAGGGGTTAATTCGGGTGCTAATTGAATATCAAGGACAATCGGGTAAAAAGAAGGAAAGTGCATGCAAATGCAATAGAGTGATAAATGGAAAAAATTAGTTGTAAAATGCATGCATCTTGATGGATGGTTATGCTACTCAAACGATTATATTTACCATATATTGTCTTATTTAAGATTGTGATGCACATTATTAAATGATTTTTGGATATTTGTTCCATAATTTAAAAAATTAACCAACGATCATTTTTATGAATTAAACAATTATGTGTTGATTTTTGTATTTTAGATAATATCATTTCATAAGAAAAAACATTATTTTGTTGTTACTAATTTTTATATTTTATCGTAAAAATTTTCAACATCAGCTATTATGAGTAATAAAAATTTAAAAAAAAAATATTTTGCTAACACTTTTGGTAAATAATATTTAGTTACTATAATTTATATAAATGATAAGAAATAATGTTTCCAAACAAAATTATTTAACTATTAATTTAAAGATTAAATATATTGGTATATGTCGAATTTACTCATGTAATTGACTCATGTAATGTAGAAGTTCTCTAATAATAATCTATACTCTATATATGATTTTAACTCTTTTAAATTGAACAACTCATTTTAGAGGATAAAGTAAGTAATATTAACCATTGATTAATAAAACATAAGTTTGTTAAAATAACAATACTTGATTTTCTCACTTTATAATTTCTCTGTTTACTAGGACGATCCAAATTAATATATATATATAGCATGTCAAGTGAGAAAGATTTTTAATGTGGGGAGGTGAGAGGATTAAATGGTAGTCTTTGGATTAAAATGTATGGTTGAGATTTAATTCACTATTTAGTGAGTCACGTGACATTTTTTCTTTATTGCTTCCCTCATCTTTGTGCGACTTTTCATCTTTCTATTTTCCTCATTTCACTTTGTGTTTGTTTGCCTTATTTTCTGTATTGTTTCACCTTCTTCTTGTCCGCTTAGTTCGGGATTTAAACCACTTATTTTATTTACTACTTGCCATATTTTCTATGTTTGTTTATTTTCTCTCATTTACCTGGACAAAGTCACGTTTGCAGTAATTGAAGAACATATCACCGTTGAATATCTTTATAATTTGTTAATATTTTTATTTTGTTAAGATATTATCAACATATCACTATTGAAATGAAAGCATGTCAAATGAGATGAGTTTTACACTGAGAGAGTGAGAGAATTAAATTTTGATCACACGACCATATATAGATGGTCAAGATTAAAAGAAAAACTCATCGGACTTTTTTAAGTGATCATATATCATTTAAATAACTCTTAATCATGATCATCAATGTATAATTGTATAGTCAAAATTTAATCATCTCATTCTATCATAGTACTCTCATTTGAATATATATATATATAAAGTGAACAATAGTTTTGGTGTGGTTTTTTCTTCCATTTTTTACTCTTCATTTAAACTATTTTTTTTTACAAATTTATCCTTCTATATTTAATTAAATAACTGTTTTTTAATATTGATAAAAAATATTCTTACTCTTTTTAAAAATAAGTTTTAATTCATATATCCAACGGTGTAAAAAAAATTTATGGTGTTAATTAATCGTAACCGTTAAATTAATAGAAATATTTAACTTTTATCGTAATTTTTTCTAAAATTATGTTATGAATGGTTGTACGAGAATATAAAATATTTTATATCAACTGTGTGTACGAGAATTTAACTCTTTAAAAATATACTTAATCTATCAATGGCCTCTTCAATATTACCTTATTGATGAAAATATTACCTTACCAACAACATTACCTTATTGATGAAAATCACAATATTATCACGTGGCCAACTAGAATATGAGTCATCTAAATTTAAATCTATTTATTTTAATTTCTTTTATTGAATCTAACATGTTTATATTGTATAGATGATGTATATAAAATTCTATACAAATTTAAAATTATTTTATATATTATTAAAACTTGCAAAAATTAATAGTGTTCAATAAAAATACATAAACATTAATTTTAATATATCTCAATAATATATTAAATAATTTTAGATTACTTTAAAATTTTATAGGCATAATTTATACATTATAAACTTTCCATTAAAAGAAAAAATTAAAAAATAATAATAATTGACAAAGATTAAGAGATTAAAACTCTGACCTAATAAGTGAATAGAGGAGATCCTTTAAATTACTTAATATGAATGTCAAATTAAATTTTGACACCTTAGTATCATTTCATCCTATCCCATACATACATGGATATATATTTATATATAGGGAATATCAAGTGAGATTTATGTAAGAATGAAAGTAACATTTGTGAACCCTTAAATCATAATGAATGGACAAGATTAAAAGGTGATTTTATTTCCCCACGTAACTTTGAATTCATCTCCCAATATCTGTATTTTGGTTCCAAGTTGAAATCACCTCATCATCTTCCAATAATGATAACTCCATGCCACACTCACTCATGTACCATTGGCGGTGGAAATGTTTAACTTAATTTAGAAGAGAGAAAGAGCAAGTCACTAATTTAATCTAACGGTTCACAAATATTATTTTCATTTTCGCGTAAAAACTTTTCTCCTCTATATATATTATATGACACGTGACATCACATCACCCTAGTTTCAATCGAATCGAATGATTATCTACATTAAAATATTACTATAGTAACTAAATCAATTGAAGTATTATATAAATAGATCAACTATTTTGTTTTCTTCTAAAGAAAGAAATTAAGGCGATTTTCTACTTGGATGAATAGTTAGTAAACATAGTAGCTAGAAACCTGGAATGTGAATTCTACAGTTTCCCTTATCCTCTAAAAACTACAACACAACATGATTGCGGGAACTGCAACCTTGAAGCTCAACCTCTCACTTTTCTCTTCAACCTACTCTTTCCGCAATTCCTCCTCTTCATTCCCATCCAACTTTCCTATTCGAACCCCTTCTTCTAAACCTCATTTTCTCAGTGAGTTTTACTTTCATCTTTTAATATTAATAATTATTCTTCTTCTTTTTACTAATCTTTACGTTTCTTTCAGAGATTTATGCGGTATCAAGTAACGATATTAAAGTCGGTACCAATCTCGAAGTCGATGGTGCACCTTGGCGTGTCTTAGGTATATATTTTTATTATTATTACTAACATAATGTTTCTAATTTCAATTTTAATTAACTTGTGAGTAAATTAGGGTTTGCGTTGTTTTTTTTAGAGTTTCTTCATGTTAAACCTGGAAAAGGTGCAGCATTTGTGAGGACCAAGCTCAAGAATTATCTTACAGGAAATTCTGTTGATAAGACCTTCAGAGCTGGAAGTTCGGTAATGTACCTTCATTTTTGCTAAACATTTATGTTTTCACTGTGTTGTTTTGGTTACTAGATTCAATTGAAGAAGGAGTGAATTTTGGATTTGAATTCACTTCGAAATTGCATGGATTATGTATTTAATGTTCCTTTGATGATTAATTTTGATTAGATTCTTTTGGGGTGGGGGTAGAGCAAATTGGATCCTCTATGGAATTTCTCTTATAGTCTAACTGTCTGTAGTTGATTCGATTGCATCATATAGCCCGTTGTAGAGGATCTGCGACTGCACCCATAAATTCGGTTGTAGAGCATCTAGGTTCAGGGGTGGAGGGAGATATGGTGTAATTATAGTTTCCTTTATGTTTTCCTAAGAAAGAAAAAACATGATTGAGGGTGTGTTTGAGTTACCGTTTGATAAAAGTAGTTTTGAATAGACTTGAATCAGGGCTGGCTCAAGGGTGAATGAGACCTAAATCAGACTTTGAGAGAGAGGTTGGACCATTTTGTCAACATGTGCGGCCATTTTTGCTTTATAAATACCAGTGTATGCATTAAGTTGAGTCTTTTTGTTGCCATGTGTGACCTTATTGTTGCTTTATAAAAAGCTAATAGAAAATAATTTTTTTTCCAGTGAGCCTAAAGTTAGGGCTTTGGTTGCCTTACTCTTGGGCTTTCGTCAAATTGATTTAGTTACAATTGAGTTTCAAGTGAAATGGTTTATCTTCGGGTGTTTTTACTCTGAAAACTAGTTTGACGTGAACTCAATGTTAGTTTTTCAACTAGATGGGAAGTTACTTTTTATCACTTATACACAAACTGAGAACTGGAGGCTAATTCAATTTTTCCTGCAAGTATCCAAACACCTCTATTTTCATCACTAAAATCATGTTTAACAGGAGATGAAAACAATTATAATACTTTCCACCGTGAAACCAAAGATGCATTCGGGATAATTGGAAGGCCAAATATTTGGATTTCCTTGTCAGTTGCATGTCCAAGTTGTGTTCTGCTTGAGTCTTTTGTCTGGCAACTGGAAACCCCGTTTTTATCAGGTAGCAATTGCATACCAAGCTTTAGTTAATAAAGGCGTCTTTTATCAACCATTTAGGTTATCAACCATTTAGGTTACGCTTGGTAGTGGCGCGATTTTCCCAACATTCATGAATCATAATTTCTCTGCTCATATTCATCCTGGAGATCTTGGGAATTAATTCTGAATCTGTTTCCATATGGCATTTAAAACTTGTTTCCTACCTACCTTCATGGGAAAACAACCTGACCCACCTCGAATTGTGGACCTGGAATGGGAAAAGACTGTAGGGCCTAATTGAGCTTTGCTTGTGCGTGGATCAATCTATAATTGTTATACAGTATGGTGCAACTTAGTGTGGAGGGTCTTCTGCTGTTTGTCGTACAATATATGCCTAAACTACAATGCACAGACACAATACTAGTATCGGATACGATACGTATCTAATACAGCGGCATGTTGTTCCTTGAAAAATATAGGATATGATAAGTTTAGGATACATATATAAATAAAATAAAATGATGAAGGTTTGAATATGGGTGATGAAAGAGAAGCGACAATATAAATTGCATGAGTGGAGTTTCAACATTCAACATAAGTTATCTACCCGAGATGTGAAGAAGAAGAATTAGACGTGTCGACGGCGTGTCATAGTGCCTAAAAAACTGGCTGATGATTTTCCCCATGTCCCCAATTCAGTGGTCTGTGTCCTTTATGCCGTACCCCCATCCCTCAAAAAAGTAGTTATTGTGATTTTCTTGTTAATTGCTAAGGTAATCTAACTTATTTATGTGAGTGGTGAGAGTCTTCAATGATGGTGTGACAACAAAGTATTATAAGAGTCTTGTCTCTCTATCAATCTGTTGCTTCTAATTTCTTATTGGGATTTACCTTTACTGGATTTTCCTGTTTTTATTTTGTCTGTTCCATTTCCTTTTGACAGATTGATGAAGCAGATATAGTCAAGGAAACAAAGCAGTTCACATATAAAGATGGTGATCAGTTTGTCTTCATGGACTTGGTATCATCTTGAAACTGGAATCCTTAATTATATAATCTAATTGTAGATATATGTGTTACTCTTAAAAATGACTATGATTACTTCCTATCAATCATTGGTTATGATGAAAAGTTAGCCAATTACCAGTAATTCTTTTGCTTTTACTGCTAGTAAATAGTAATTAGTTAGCTAAAAATTAATGTACCGTGTGTTGTCAATCCTTACCCTCTATTTTTGACTTGCTCTATGATAATATTATATTATCAGAGTACATATGAGGAGACTCGTCTGAGTGAAAAAGAAGTTGGGAACAAAACAAAGTGGCTGAAAGAGGGAATGGACTGCAATTTGCTATTGTGGAATGGAAAGGTAACCTTATCATCTCATAGTAATTTATTTCTATCTTCTACACTCTCAAATATTTATTTTCTAGGCCAACAACGATGATAAATATTGGCAACTGTGTTCTAGGACAAAAAGTGGCCTCAAATTTTGAAAACTCAAATTAAATTGATTTTTGATAGACATAAATAAGGGGGAAGTAACTAATTGCAGTTTAATTTGTCCAATGGAAGAAAGTTTCGATTCGTGGTTGCTAATGCGTAGATTAGGATTCACTGCAGTCAACCATATTTGAGCCATTAGATGTACTAATTACTCCATCATGGTCCTTGATTTTTTATTTAGAAAAATAAATAAAAATTCGATGGGGAGAGAGAAAGAGAGAAGTGAATGTAGGGAATCCAAATTCCTAATGCCTAAAGTATTAAACTAATCTAAATTGTATTGCAAATTCCATAATTATAAGTTTATCTGGATGCCTTTAAATTTGTATGGTTGTATCAGCTTTAATACTATTTTCACTTCGAGATAAAAAAAAAAGTATTTTCACTTCTATACAAGGATTGCATGCTTGTTTGAAATTTTGAATGGTACAATGGCATATAGATGCTGTGAGGTTATATATTTTGATACAATATGCACTTTGTGAGTTTTTGTTTTCCCAAATGGTGTTTTACTTAGACTGTTGTCAAATAGGTTCAATGGTTACTCACTTAAAGCATTGTTAAGTACAAGGTGTATTCTTGTTTATGCCTAGGTTGGTATACACAAGGCTCCTCGAGTGATTTAGGCTGTATCCATTCTTGATGTGATTTTATTTTAATTTTTAATCTAAAATTTAAGGATGGAGACACACTTGCTCAATTTAAAGACATAATCTGAAAAGTAGATGTTTTGCTGATTAGCAGTGTGGCGTTTATAAATTGATATGATGTCACTTCCTGCTATTGATCTTGTTTAATAACTTGTCTGTTGATATTTTTCAGGTTATTGATGTTGATCTCCCTGTAGCAGTCAAGCTTAGTGTAGTCGATGTGGATCCGGGACTTAAGGGCGACACAGCCCAAGGTGATGCCATTTTGTTTAAACTGCTAATGTCTTTCTGACCAAATTTATATTGTAAACATTATTAATGCCAAATTTATATTGTAAACATTGTAAATTTATTCCTTTGTCCTATGCTGTCCTTTTTTTCTTAGAACTTATTGAGCCTCTGAAAATGAAATTTGATGCACAGGTGGTGGAACAAAGCCAGCTACTCTTGACACTGGTGCCGTTGTCAATGTCCCGCTCTTCGTAAACATAGGTGACGAAATAATCGTTGATACAAGATCTGGGCAGTACACGAGTCGAGCTTAAGGTTTCACATCAAGTTTTGTCGTGGATCGAAGTTCAGAGTATCATGATTTCTTTTGTTCTTTTACAATAACATGTAGTATATGGAACAGTGAACATAGCAAATTGACTATGTGCGTCACATCAGAGTTAAAATTTTGTTGTAACTTGTAAGTTAGTTGTGAATCTGAGGCTCTTGCGGCGCTTTTCTTCAGCATGATTGTGGTGCATGAAATTTTGTACTCATCAGAAAGCCAGCAATTATTTAACGTTTTCTTTTTTTCTAGTGATATTTTTCCAGTCTTGGAATGAAGAGAATGAAAGAATAACCATAAATATTATTTAACTAGTCTCGGTTCACCTATGAAAAAAAAACTTAGTTTTGCCCATTGATTAACTACACAATTTTATTTATGAAGATATCGCACCACGCATGCTTGCATACTTATATGTTTATAAAATTAACATACAACATATACTGAATATATAGGATGCTGCTGTCCAATTGTATCCATATATTAAGATTCCTAAAGCTGTTTATGCAATAATTGGCCTTTTACAGATCTTAATGCTAAACTAATCTTTACAATTCCATGGCTCCAAAGTAAGGAGTATCAACAAGAAGAGGCATATTCCATAAATGTGCATTTTAATCTGTTAACAAAGTAGTTGTAAATTTGATAGAGTAACAGTTATTGCTTAGGTGAATTTCCTTTGAATGAAGAATGTCAAGAGATTCATTGGTTTACTATCACATTGAAAGTTTGATAAAAAAAAAAAAACTATCTTCCTACAACAATCTCTTTCCAACAAGCATGTGGTGTCTAATCCTACAACAATCTAATTTCCAACAAGCATAACCCTGTATGAGCACAGGCAGAGTCACCATTGTACTCTTATTCAAGGCTTATTCAAAGCAATCATGGCAATCCAGGACACTACATCTTTGGTGGTAATTTCATCAAAAAGACATGTAGCATCATCTACATAGCCGTTCAATACCGTGATACTCTAGTACTAGGTGTCAAACACCAAGCATGAAGGTGCATCTCATCTTACTCGGCTTACTAATTGAAGCATACATGTGAATCCTCAAAAAGCGTGGATAAGAGTGAAGGGTCTTCAGGGATTCAAATTCCTTGCATTATCAAAAGCACACATTTACTTGCAGGAAACAATCTAGGTCATTGGTTTGAGATCAAACGATTTAGATTACACTTTTCGTTAAATTTGTTTTTAACAATTTAGATCGATACTGCTGTGACGCAGT
Organism: Cicer yamashitae; assembly: GCA_037974755.1. NCBI lineage: Eukaryota > Viridiplantae > Streptophyta > Magnoliopsida > Fabales > Fabaceae > Cicer > Cicer yamashitae. Next base: position 6,317,578 of record JBBPBQ010020321.1, on the reverse strand, counting down.
TACTACAGAGAATCCATTTTTGCCTACAAGGGTGGACCTAAGATTAAAATCCCCACTAGCCTGCTATCATGTCATGACTTAACTCCTTTGATTTCTCCTGTTCCCACAACTTAGCACCCTTAACATGAAATTCCTTATATCCACTAGCAACTCAATATCCATTTCAGCATCATCAAGCCTACTTGTGAGTTTACTAACTTGCAGTTCCTCTCTCTTCATAATATCCACATGGCATAGGCTCTTTGTTAGGAACAAGAACAACACCTTGCTTCAATGCAACACCAAACAAAAAGGAAGCACAAAAAACTCTCCCACGTGCATTAAGTTCATTAACCAATACCTCATAACAAACTCTATCAACAATTCCTCCATTTGCATGGAAAAGGAGCAAACTTGATACTGCATCATCCACTCTACCCTGACCACAAAAACCTTCAATCACTTTCTCAAATTCAATTGCCTCAAGAGAATAACCCCATCTAACCATATCATTCAAATTTACCAAAGCCTCATCAAACTTCTCCCACCAACAATATGCCTGAACCATCACCTCAACTGTCCTCTTATCAACCACCAAACCCCTGTCTTTCATTTTCTCAAACACCTCATCTGCATCATGAATCAGACCTTTTTCCTTCAATGACCTCTTACACAAACGTCTCACCAAAGTCCCCATCATCCTCAAATCAACTTCAAATCCAATCCCAACCATTTCCTTATAAACCCCAAATGCTGCTACAATTTCATTCCACTTTAACAACCCATGTAAAACAGTACTATAACTAATACAATCAGGAACACAATCATGTTTCTTCATCATCTTCAAAACACCAAGACACTCCATTGGTCTCCCTTCCCTAGAATACCCTTGAATCAGTGTATTGAAGGTAACAACATTAGGTACCAATCCAATTTCAACAGCTTCATTGAACAATTCCATTGATTCATCAGAACGACCCACTTTGCATAAACCATCCATAACAGCATTATAAGAATAAACATCAACACCCAAATCCAAATTGGTACTTTTCTTCATACCCATCAAAATCTCAAGTGCTTCATCAACTCTTCCTATATATGACAACCCTTTCAACAAACAATTATATGGTTGAACACCAAGTTTCAAACCCTTTCTCCTCATGAATTCAAAAACCTCCATAGCTTTCTTCACTTTCCCCCTTTTGCAAAGGGAATTTATGAGAACAGTGATTGTTGCAGAATCTGGTTGCAACCCATTTTCAAGAACAGTAAAAAGCACTGTTTTTGCTTCTTCCACGTCGTTTTTCTCACAGTGGCATCTTATGATGATGGAATATGTGCAACAATCTGGAACAAGTTGAAAAGATGACAACTTTGTGAACGTGATGAGACAAAGGTTGAACTCTTTTGAAATGAGTAGAGCCATGAGAAGGTGGTTGAAATCTGAAATGGTTTGAATTTGAAATTGAGCATCTTTTTGTAGAATCTTGTTGGGTTTGTTTTTGGAGGAGGATAATGATTTGATGTTTTGGACAAGAGCTTTGATTCGAAGCTTAGTGGTTTTGTCGTTGAAATTAATAAGGTTGTTGTTTGTTGTGTGTTTGAGGGATGAATTGGTGAGAGAGAAAGAGTGTGGAGTTATAAGTAATGGCTTAACTGGTGAGATATTATGATGATTGTTGGATTTGGTAAAAGAGGGGGTTTTGATGAGTGTATATTGTGGTAGAAAAAGTTGAGAGCATTTGGGAATTGGAGGAGCCATGAGTTTTTGTTATGGGGAAAAACCGGAAAAGGTTTGTTATATATAGGCATATGCATTTGCTTATACATATGCTACCTCTTGGTTTTTATCACTAACTAGTGTGGATGTGAGTACATGTAATTTTTATATAAATTTTATCTAGAAATTGATTTTTATTTAAAAATCAATATTTTTAATGCAAAATATTCATGTTTAAAATATTTGTGTCATTAGTATGTCAACAATTTCATTATTTTTTATAAAAAATATTCATTAATTTTTGTAAAATTAATTTATGATTTTTTGGAGAAAAAAATCAATAACATTAAGTATAATCTTTTTCTCCACTTTTCATTTTCATCTTCTTCTTCAACCTAGAAAATTCATTAATCTAATATTAAAAGATACTTCAAACAAAAAATCAAAAATTCAATCCAACAATTATTCTTCCAACAAAATTCACTTCCAACAATCATCATCTAAAATCAATAAGTCCCAAAATTTAAAACCTAAATTTTCAAATTGAAAACCTAAACTACTAGCATTTGTGACATGTGAGTTTTCATATTCATACCCATCATTGGTTTATATATTTATATGATTCAACATGTAGTGTAGGAATTCCAATATCATAAATAGGATTGAAATAGTACATAACATCGATTTACGGTCTATCTTACGACAAATTCAGATCAAGTTAAATATTTTTTAAAATAAATAAGGTCAATATTTATTTAGAAATCTATTTAACTAAAATGGTTAGTCTACAAGTTGTAAAAAAGAATCTCTTAGACCTATCAAACCGATATACTTAGGTAAATAGAAATAATATTTACCTATTAAAAAAATAAATAATATTTTATTATTATTATTATTACTATATATACCTTAAATTTTGAATTTTACGTTAAATCGGAAATTTATTAACCTTTTAGTAATTTAATTATATTTTTGTACTTTAATTTTTGACATATTTTAATATATTACAATAAAATAGAATTGAACTGAAATATAATATCATATAAAGTCAAATTATTTAAAAATGTCTTGTTAAATCTATAAAAGAAATACTTAATTTTATTGACCTATTAATTTATTAATCCATTCAAAACTTGTCTGATTACTTGTTTAAAAATGTTAATATAAAAGAGGCTAACAGATTCTACTAGGCTTTTATAAATGTCGGACTCAAGTTTAAAAATAACTAAAACATGTCACATGTCAAACTTAACTCTTAAATTTTTTGACAAATCAATCTTATGTTTTGCAAAGTTTAATTCGACTATACTTATTCTCACCTCTAATCATAAAACACTTTGGGAAATATCACCATAGTGTATACCCTAATTAATAGTTTATTATATTTTGACACTTTTAACTCTCCAATACATTTAACATCTTATTGTTCCCTCTATTTCCTCTTTTCTATTACATATATCACGGATCTCTCATTATTTATCTCTCACAATGTGTAGATAATTGTACAGGTGACCAAATATTATTTTCCAAATTAATATATATGTGCAGACACTTTGTGAACAAAAAGTAATTATACATTCTCCAAAAACAAGTAATTATACATAATAGCCTATTATATTAGAACATATTAACAGAATATATTAAATGTCCCGTTTGTAATATTTATTTGTCTAAAATTATCTGTCTATTTATATTATTAATGAAATATTAATTACTTTTTTACATTAATATAATTTTATTTATTGTATCTCAACTCATTTAACTACTTTACTACCTACAATTAATAAAAATATTTGAATAAATAAAATTTATTTATTGATTAAAATCAACATAACTCGTATTTTTTTATAAATGGTGTACAAGTTAAATGAGATATTTGTAATAAGACAAAAATAACCTAACATATAGATATTTCAGTTGAAATAACAATAATATTAAAAACAACAAATATATAGATGATATTATTGATTAATGCTTTGGCGTGGCATTAATCATAACTGTAATGATGTGGCTTTGCAAAACATATTATCTTTAGAATGTGAGACATGTTTTCTTCCTCCTCTTAGCTTTTTCCTACCAACAATAGGATTGATTAATTTTTTTAACACCATGTAAAATCTTGAACCAAGACTACGACCACGACTATGACTATGATGAGACTCTTGCATGACATGAGTCACAAGAGGTATTGGAGCTATGGTAATGAGTCGTGAATGTGACCTTTGCAACCTTGGTTCTGATAGACTTCTCTCCATCATGGCTTTATTTAGCTGCGATGCGTGCGCCTCAAACGAGAGCCTCTCAAACTCATCCAAGAGAGTGCTCTTTTCATCTCCAAATCTTCTTCCAATCACAGTAATTTCCTCCATTGATTATTGTTGCAATTAATGTCATTTTCACTAGCTACATGAAAAATTTATAGTTGAGGATTGAGAATGTGACATTGGAGGCTTAAAGGGTTACAATTTTTTCCTTTCTCTTCCCTTTTGTTTACTTTAAGATTCCTAGAGGAGTCCTTGTCTAGCCCAAGTATCAGACATTTTAGCGAGGTTATGATTTATAATTTATTTTGGCTAGACATCTTAATAAAGTTCATAAAAAATGTAAATAAAATAAAAAAAAACATTCATGTTTTTTAAAGTAAATGGTGTGTTTGCATTTCCCAATTACACATTTGTAAATTGTAACCGATAAGTTGTTTTTAGGTGGTATTCGACAAGCTATGTATGCAACACTTTATTCTTTCTTGCTTGAAAGAAAATATGTTTTGTTTTAGCATACTTCTTTTTAGGAAGCTTATAATAAGTTGCACATTAGAACAAGCTTTAATTAATGATTTGTTTTCAAGCTTCCATGGAGTGAGGTTTAATTTCTGCCTCTGACCACAAGAAGGTAATGTAGCCTTTAAAGTTGGAAAAGAAAGAGAAAAGGGTAATTTGGTGAGAGCCTAGGAGAAAAAATGAGCATGTAACCTTTTATTTTGTTTGGAGGGTGGTTTTGAAGGTATTTGTAACTATTTTCTTTCTTTCTTTTGAGATTTTTATAAAGACAAGAAGAATTTATAATTTATATACAACAAAATATAATTTATATATTCAATGTTTTTTTTTTATAGTTCTAGTATTTAATTTGTTGTTGTTCTCAGTATTAGTTCATGAAATCAGAGATAAATGATTAGATATGATTTGTTTTTAGTAAAAACAACATTCATTTATTCAAATAAATATAATTTATCGATAAAAAAATAACACAAATTCAAAGTCACTATATCGAAAATATAATCTACATGTAATATTTTTATAAAATGAATATTAAAACATTATGCAAAATATATCTTGAAGCCCAAAAGCAAGGCCCATTCCATTTCAACTCAGCCCAGCCCAGATTGGTGTCGTTTACGAATTCTTCGTTTTCGTTGTTTCTGAGAAAGAAAGAAACAGTGTATTGTATGGAAGCAGACTTGGCGTCAAGTCTTCTTCGTTTTCTCATTCTCGTAATTAAATCCCAATTCACAAATTCTTCCTTTCATTCCAAATTCTTCCCAATCAAAAATTCCATCACTTTCTATATATTTTGATCGCAACAACTCTATTTCTTTCCAACCGCCACAACCTCATAGCTTCATTTTTTTTTTTTTTTAATTTCTCCATTTATTTTCTCACTTAAACGCTACCCAATAATTTTATCACAAAAGGGTTTCTGTAGATTTCTCTTCCCGTTCAATTTTCTTCTTAATTTTGCCTCTGCCACGTGTACTTTTCTGGATCAAAAATTCAAAGGTGTTGCAGCTGAATCAATCACAATGAAAAAACACGCGTTACTCAAACTGTTTTTATTATCTCTGATTATGTTTCATGGTTCTTCTGATGCTTCCTTTGTTAGAAACCTCAGAAAATTAGTTTCTTCAACAACAAAGGTGAGTTTTTTTTTTATTTTTTTTTATTTTCCTCTATTTGATTTTTATTCTTCGATTTTGTATTTTTATTTTGCTTACAATAGTTGAATGAAGTTCTGTTTTTAGGATTCTCCAGTGCCAAAAGAGAAGAATTCAGATCCAAAGAAAGATGAGAAACCAATTTCTACCAATAATAATAACAATGATACTAAAATTGCCCCAGTTCCAACACCACAAACTTTACCTAAAGTGGAGAATAAGAATGGTGGAAATCAAAAGGAGAACAATAATAATGCTAATGTACCTCCTCCTGTTCATGTTACTGCTACTGCACCCCCTCCTGTTCATGTCACTGCTACTGCACCCCCTCCTCCTGTTCCTTCAACTGCACCACCTCCTGTACCCAAAAAAGCTGAAGAAAAGGGTCAGGAAGAAGAGAAGGGTAAAAATGAGGGGATTAAATTTTCACATTTGGCCACAAATGACACTTGTAAAGGACTGAATACTTGCACAGATGAAGGGGACATGTTTGCATGCATTTTCAAAACGGGTATTCTACTCTGCTTTAATTAGTGGTTTTTTGTTTGTGTTAATTTTTGTTATTAGTTTTAGTCAAGTAAATTATGTAGGGAAACTTTAATTTAAAATGGAAACTTGAAGTAAAAATTAGTGTGTAGTCTTAGCACGATGGTTTGGTACTTTGGTTACATTTTTTCAGTTCTAGTTTAATGTGCTTTTATGTGTTAGTGTATCTAAGTTTATATCATTAAATCAGTTTCTAATCTTAGAATATCTCTTATGGTTAGTTTCCATATTATTTAGTTATTATGATGATTTGTTTCCAAATTTCTCTATTTGCTTAGGATTAGGTAGGAGTCTTGTATCCCTATAAATTGAGATTAGTTTTTAGTAGCACTAATGTAGAAGCCACGGAGAAATTGCTTCTACGATAAATGTTTGCTTAGTTCACGAAGACTGTGTTAAACTCCTTAGGCTTTGGAGGGTCTGGAATTCTCGTGAGATTGTGTTTTCCAAATCAGCAGTGCCGAGATAACTGAGTGTTCCAATTTAGGTTAAATGGTTACGAGAAAATTAAGAGTGGTTAAAAAGTGAATCCTTCCATTAAGTTACTTACCATATGGCAACTGGCAATACTATTGATTGAAAGATAGTTCTTCTGGAATTCTTTAATCTTTATTATTATTATTTTGTAGAAATTTTTGCGTTTCCAAAGTTCTTTCCGTATTGAATATTTTTTTATTACTAGTCTTACTAGTATAGTAGTTTTAGTAAAAGTGAAGAAACAAACTTTGTGTGGCAGTGTGCAATATTTGTTACACTATGGTGCATTATGGTGGAGTGAATCCTATCACTTCCAGGATTTCTCTTTAGTTAAACAGTTGTTTTGTGCAAAATTAGGCATTTGATTTCTATATGATAAGGACCTGGTCTTTTTGGAGCATCTTTTATACTCCTTTCCCTTTTTGTTATCCTCCTGTTTGTGCTGTTAAATATCTTTAGCTGTATTTCCTTCTGTTTGAATAAATATCTTATTTAAGTTTCATAAAAAAATATCTCAATAAGCAGCTGATTGTGGACAAAATACCTTAGGCATTTAAATGCTATATGGTTTAATGAACCTTTTCATTAACTGATTTGGTAGCTTTACTTACTACATTAATGCTTTTTTATCCTTCTTTTTTCTTTTTTTTTTGCTTCTATTTTATGGAGTATTTTGTTATCCTTGTTCCTTTTGTATTCTTTTTGTCTAATCATCTTTTATATAAAAAGTGGCTCATTGTTGCTAAACAAGAAAAACTTAAAAAAGAAAAATAAAAAATTCCTTTTAAGTGGTGGAGCTAGTTCAGGATTAGTGGGTGTTAGAAATGAAGTGTGAGAAAATGCAAGAGTCTAAGAGAAAGTGAGAGAAAATGTTCTCAGAGATTTCTAAGTGATCTTTAACTGTACATTTGTAGTCAAGGGATGCTGCTGTTTAACCAAATAACTGACAACTGTAATAACAGCTTAACAGAACCGTAACTGACATGTTCAGTTACTCTAATAGGGGATTGCTATGAATAACTTCCTCCATTCCTAAACTTTGGTTGTTTGAGTTATTTACTTAGAGATTAAGAAATCACTTAATGGATGTGTATTATACCAATATATTTTTTTCAATCATTATATGCGTTACAAATTTTCATATTTATTTATGTAATCTACTCCCAATATCTTGAGCTATATTTGGAAGAAGAAAGTCTATTATATCTTGGGTTTCCAAGACACCCAATGTTTTGGAACAAAATTAAAATGGTTAAACTACCAAAATTTGGGAATGGAGGGAGTATTTGTCTTGTTTTAAGAAATAAAATAATTACTTATGTGATGAACAGTTGAACAATAAACTTCTATGTGGGCTAGCTACCACTTCATCTACTGAACCAATTAGTCTGATGATCCGACATGCTTTTAGAACTATGACTCAGTGTTGTCAATTGTGGAAGATAGTAGTTTATTCAAATTCCACTACATTATAGTGCTATAGCACCGTTGTAGCTATTATTTGACAATACTTTGTACTAAATAGCATATCATAGAACAATAATCATTTGTTCAAATTCCGTTATAGCCGCTATTTGACAACATTGCTATGACTTTTATGTGTGTGTGGATTCATGTGTTGACATACCCTGCAAAAAGGAAGGGTGCTGGAAAAACCTCCTAATTGATATGGAAAACATCAAGTCAATTTTTTAGTTCTGTTGTATTACGTTTTTTTCTTTCGAGTCAACAATATGAGCTCATTTGTATTTTGTATTTGTATTCCTTGTAAAATCTGTCAGATTCCAAATACTTTGTTGTTCTTCTTCAAAATAGAGGGGATGGAACCATCAAAGTGAAGCTTCGCAGTGATTTTGAAAATAACCTCGGAGTTGTAGAAGTTGACAAGAATAAAACAGAACAGGTATTGGTCATTTTATCTTAAGCTGACTTTTATTTCCTTGATTATATTATTCTTGTATCAGTGTACCATTTCTTCTTCATACCCCTCACAATTCAAATTGAAGCAAAGGCATCTGAGATGCAACACTCTCAAATAAATGTTTATTTTGTGAGACAGACAAAAGAAAACTCAGCATTATTTTGGATAAACAAAACATCATCTCTTCAAAAATTGTTAGCAAAAATCAACTTTTAGATGAGTAATAGACAGCCGTTGAGCAATTTCATCATTTCTAGGACTCACTAGAGGTAGAAATTTTAGAATCTTATTCATCTATGTGTGGGATGGAAAGAAATATAATAAAAAAGTAAGTTATGACAAAAAAATTATGTTTTTAGGCCCTCATTAGGGACTAAAAGCTCACAATTTATGTAAATTTTTAGGGACTAAAAATGAATAAATTTTTTTAAGTTACTAAAATCAAATTTTACCTATTTAACCCTTTTTAAAAGCCCTTGTTACTGGCATGGGAAACAAAATGTTCATTAAATCTCATTAAACTTTTTCTCCATTTTAGATGGAAAGGGGGCTGAAAGTATTGTGTTCCTACGGAATTGTCATTCCATTTGTTTCCCTTCTTTCAACTACTATGATCCATCCAAACTAATTAGCCAATGGAATGTGATAGGATATGTTTTGACGAAAAGCTAACTCTATCAAATTGTGAATTTATGAAATACAAGTTTAAACCATAAAATTTAGTTATTTAGTGTTTTGATTTGTTGATTTGCCAGACTTTTGATGATGTATTGTGATTGTTTGAATATGTGTTATTTGATTGATGTTATTGAGGATTGGAATGAAATATCTTTTTAAATGTAAATTTGTGGAGATGATTGTTACCTTTTTTTATAGAGGTGAAATGTCTTCTCACGTCCCCAGCCCGGTACAAGTTGTTCATTGTGTCACATCATTGCGATCTGGCCACTATTCAGTGCAACATTTTTTTGGGTTTTCCACCTCGGAGTGTTTGGGTGATTTTAGGGTTAATCGTCACCAAATCAGGTTCACATTTGAACCATAAGTAATAGCCTTTTCGACCAAGAACCATATGTAATGAGCATTAGATATATTCATATATTATTAAATGGTCTAGATTAAACAAAGGTAACTTGCTATCATAGTAGCCTCTAGCGTTTGTGAAATTTGTGACATAGTCCCTAAACAAAAAGTTTGGAACAACAAATATGTAGACGATGGAGGACTTGATTCCAATGGCACACTGGTGCTGATTGCAATGTGGTGATTGTAGAATTGGGAAATAGTTTTCTGAATATTATTTCCAAAAAAATATATTAGAGTACAATCATAAAATTGTTTAAATAGACTATGTTAAACTAATGGGCCTAATTAACGGACTAAATAAAACTCTACAAATAATTCCACAATATCTAAAGTATATTTACAACAGACCCCCTCAAGCTGGTGAATGGATATCTATCATTCTCAACTTGCAAGTAAGCTGATTGAATCTTTCAGTTGGTAAGCCTTTTGTTAACACATCTGCTAGTTGATGCCCAGAAGGAATGTAGGTTGTGGTTATTAATCCACTATCCAACTTCTCTTTGATGAAATGTTGGTCTATCTCAATATGTTTTGTTTTGTCATGCTGAATGGGATTATGAGCAATATTGATGACCGATTTATTGTCACAAAACAACTTCATAGGGCCTTCACAATTTATCTTTAAATCTTCTAGCACAAGTTTCATCCATAATAGCTCACAAGTGCCATAGCTCTAAATTCAGCCTCAACACTTGACCGAGCAACTACGCTTTGCTTCTTACTCCTCCAAGCAACAAGGTTCCCACATAGGAAGGTACAATAGCCTGAAGTAGATCTTCTATCACTCACTGAACCTGCATAATTAGCATTAGTGTAAGCCTCCATAGTTAAGCTTTCACCTCTTTTAAACAAGATTCCTCTCCCTAGAGTCGCTTCGGGATATTGTAGAACACGGTCTACGGCCTGTAAATGTCTCACCCTCGAATCATGCATGAATTGGCTCATCACACTGACTGTATATGCCAAATCCGGCCTAGTATGTGCTAAGTAAATCAATTTTCCCACTAGTCTCTAAAACTGACCCTTGTCAACCTTTGCACTTTCCTCCTCAAAGCTCATCCTTTGATTTTGCTCAACAGGAACACTTGTAGGTTTGCATCCAAGTTTGCCGGTTTCTTGCAAAAGATCAAGCACATACTTCCCTCTGAGAGATAAAAATGCCTTGTCTTGAGTAGGCTACGTCAATTCCCAAGAGTTACCGAAGGTCATTCATCTCAAACTCTGCTAATAATTTCTTTGAGCAATTGTCTCTCAGTCAAATCATCTCCTGTAACAATAATATCATCAACATAAACAAGAAGTACAATTAGTTTTCCTCCCTGTGAATGTTTGAAGAACAAAGTGTGATCTCCTTGGCTTTGCTTATAGCCCAAGCAAACCATTGTCTTTGTGAATCTTCCAAACCATGCCCGAGAGGATGGCTTTAGTCCATATAAGGCCTTCTTCAATCGACACACCTTGTTGGCTCCACGTGTGAGACCAAAGCCTGGAGGAATCTCCATATACACTTCCTCCTCTAAGTCTCCACGCAAGAAAGCATTTTTTACATCAAACTGGTGCAATTCCCGTCCAGAGTAGGCAGCAAGAGATAGTAAGATCCAAACAGTATTCATCTTTGCCACTGGAGCAAATGTCTCCTCATAATCAATGCCATATGTCTGAGTATATCCTTTTGCCACTAGTCTGGCCTTGTAACAATCAAGAGTGCCATATGGTTTGTGTTTCATTGTATAGATCCACCTGCATCCAACTAGCTTCTTGCCTCTCAACAATCCCCCAAGTCCCATTTTTCTCAAGTTGCTTTCATTTCTTCATCCATAGCTTGGACCTAATTTTTATCTTTCAATACTTCTTGAACAGATGATGGTATTCTCACATAGTCAACAACTGCAATAAAAACTTAATATTGCGGAGAAAGATGCTTAGAGGAGACAAATTGAGAAATAGGATATATATGTATTTAGAGGCACAAGATCTTTTATCCTTTCTAAAAGCGATGGGTAAATCATTCAGATCATTATCACATGTATCAGAAACATGAGAATCGCCAATTGAAGAATCATTTTTAGCACTTACCACTGGTTCAGATGATTGGAGTTGTTTCTGGAGAAGGTTGGGTTTACTTCTTCTTTGATACAATAAAATTGGTGCTGAAGGTACTAATTCAATAGGCACTCAGATTCAGAAGCAGGGCTAAGAAAAGGCATCGTCATAATAGGCACCTCAGATTCAGAGCAGGTCTAAGAGAAGGAACCAAAGTAGGTGGTTTAAGGAAACTAAAACCAAGGATCAGGAACTCGAACTCAAAGTCGGTGTTTTTCATGTTCTCCTTCCTGAACTCAAAGTCGGTGTTTTTCATGTTCTCCCCTTGAGGCTGAGGACGAGTAAAGTAAGATACATTCTCATGAAATGTAACATCCTTAGAAACAAAGTACTTAAGACTGGGAGGATGATAACATTTTAACCCTCTTTTGTTAGAAGGATAACCCACAAAGACACATCTAACTGCACGAGAATCCAACTTAGTTCGGTGTTGTTTATGAACATGGACAAAAGCAACACATCCAAAGACTCGAGATTCCAAACTCTATAATTGAAATAGAAGGAAAAAGTGAGATCATAAACTGAACAGGACTAACATTACCAAAAGCACGAGATGGTATTCGATTAATTAGATAAGCAGCAGTTAGCACTGCTTCACCCCAATATGATTTTGGAACAGACATTTGGTTGAGAAGAGCTCAAGTAGACAAACCATCTCGCACCAGAAATATTAGAAATACGAGCAGGTCCCCAAACCTTAGAATGGATAGGATCAAATGGTTCAGCACTTCTAGTAAAACTCGAAGGAAAAGTAGTACGATGGTGCTTAGAAAACTGACATATGTCGCATTTAAAAGACTCAACAGATTGCTTTGAAAACAAAGATGGAAACATACACTTCATTAATGGAAAAGGAGGATGACCAAGACGCTTATGCAGGAGCCATATTTGTGAGGGAGAAGAACGAGACTCTGCCTTAGACTGAAGTGCACAAGACAACACATTCCGACTAGTTTGTGCATAAGACAAACAGCATAAACCTCCTTGTTCCTTAGCAACTCCAATCGCTTTTCCCGTTGCAAGATCTTGAAAAGTACAATGAGAATGAAAAAAGATTATTGCGCAATTATTATCCTTTGTAAGCTTATGAATCGAGATAAGGTTATTCAAAAGACCAGGAACATGAAGCACATCTTTTAATTTAAAATATTGAAGGTGAGTCTCCACAATCATCAACATGAGTATGAGAACCATCTACAATAGTAATATAAGATATGTCGGAAGGAGAAGTATACTTCAAAAAGGTTGAGTCAAATGTCATGTGATGAGTGGCACCAGAATCAAGAATCCAAGCACGGCCAGAGCCATTATAAGCAACATTCAAAGCTGAAACCACAACAGATTTATTACCCGGCATATTGATCAACTATGTCTTGCTCAATAGAACAAAAAAGACTTCAAATAAGAATAAAAAAGGTCCAGTAGCAGCGGCAAATAACCGAAGAAAATCAACCAGGCATATTGATCAACTATGTCTTGCTCAATAGAACAAAAAAGTCTTCAAATAAGAATAAAAAAGGTCCAGTAGCAGCGGCAAATAACCGAAGAAAATCAACCAAACAGCTCTCTGAATGCAGTGGAAGTCACAAACAAACAAAAAATAGTCCAAAAATACCCAAAACCTGAAGTATCTCAGAACGCGATTTCAACCACAGAACCTGATAGAGGATGGTCTGATCTGAAAACCGGGAAAAAAAACGACGACGGACAGACTGCTGGAAGGCGGTGCATGGGGGCTATGCGCCGTAGAAGACGGTGCGTGTGGGCTTCACGCGCATAGACAAAGACGGCGCGCGAGAGCGCATTGGCAGGAGTTGGACGGTGGAGCTTCAGGTTCTGGCCGGCGAGTATGATGGCAGGGTTGGTGATGATCAAATTTGGACGTAAAGTGAAGGAAACCAGTGAACAGTGACGTTGTGAGCAAAAAACGGCGAACAGCAACGACAAACAAAAGTGAATAGTGATGATCTGAACCAAAAACAGTGCACAGACAGCAGCAAAGTGACATAAAAGGTCCGCAATGAAGGCCGAAAAAAAGAGAAGCCACACTATGGCTGCTAGGGTTTATGCGGAAGCGAGACCCCAAAATCGGGAGCTCGTGATGCCACGTAGAATGGGGAAATAGTTTTCTGAATATTATTTCCAAAAAAATATATTAGAGTATAATCATAAAATTGTTTAAATAGAATTTGTTAAACCTAATGGGCCTAATTAACGGGCTAAGTAAAAACTCTACAAATAATTCCACAATATCAAAAGTATATTTACATCAGTGATGAACGCACTGCTACTGGCGTAGCAGTGAGACAAATCCAAGTCATGCAATGTGCAGCCACATTGAAAATCACCGCGGGTCTTGTCAGCCATGAAGATGTCGTACACGTTGCTAGCTTTTGCGGCTCCGCCATCCCTATAGTTTGATCCCATCCGTTCCATCATACTCACTCTAATGCATACCCATCTCCTTCAAAATTATCCCTTAAAATTTTCTAACAAAATCAACTCCACCCGACCTCCTTAATTCCATTGATTCTTTTAAAAGTATAAACTTTTCTGCATAACTTGAAATGGGTATCAAAGGTTTCGTTGAAGGAGGCATGAGTTCCATCATTGTTGAGTGTTTGACCTACATTTTCAAACTTGTAAAGGTTCGAACGCAGCTCCAAGTAAAGACCCAAGCCCCAAACCTTCGACCTGCACTTGCATTCCACCTGAAGTCTTTCCGCGCATTGCTTCTAGCACAAAGGCAGCCATGGTAGTCCCCTTTGTTGTCAGCTTCAAGCTATTCTAACAAGATGTTGTTGCAGTTTTCTTTGGCATCTCAGCTGCATCTCTACTCCATCCCACGAGGCTCTATGACACGCTCAAGAAGAAATTGTATATTCCCAACACCGGCACCATTAGTAGCCATGCTGCTGACATGGCAATATCGTAAACATGACTGATGACAGTGCAATAGTTGTTCACACTCTGTGAGTGGCAGCAGCTCTGCAATGACAATGCCTGGTAAGGGACTTGCGTTGTGCCCAAAGACATCATTGCTACAACCATCCTAATTAAGATTTGTAGGGGTTTAAAGTTATGTTTCATAGGGTTGAACCATGTGTATAAACGAATCACCCTAGAATCCACCCTTTTGGTTTCATGTTTTCTCCTGTTTTTTCATCGGAAACATTATAGGATTTCTATTTTGACACACTACATTTTGTGTGACTTCTGTTTTGACCCTGTTGTTTTTCAGGTCACTATCAAACGGATTAGAAGCGAAAGTGAGCAACTGACTTTGAATGCTGGAAAAGGGGATTGTGTGCTTCACACGGTTACTCAAAAACCTGAAGAGAGGTTTTTTCTACGCCTTCCTTCCTATGACAAGATTTTAACGCCAGTAAATGGCGCCTATTTCCTCATATTGACAGTACTAGTCTTTGGAGGGACATGGGCATGCTGCATGTTCAGGAAGAAACGGAACGGCGAGGTCCCATATCAAGAGCTCGAAATGGCATTGCCCGAGTCGGCTTTGGCTACCAATGTGGAATCAGCTGAAGGTTGGGACCAAGTATGGGATGACGATTGGGACGACAATGTATCAGTGAAATCGCCAACCGTGCGTCATGCTGGAAGCATCTCGGCAAATGGCCTTACTTCTAGATCCTTAAACAAAGATGGATGGGAAGATAATTGGGATGATTAATTATCAAAGGGAAAAAGAAATAAGGGAAAGAGATATTAACTTCAAAAAGGTAGTGGATGAAATGATGGAAAAAGCAAACATAGTTGGGGAGGGATGTGACAAATGTGGCTGTGCTAGGGCTTAACTTAATGCGTGCCCTACAGCAAAGAAACAGCATTGAAGATGAGAAAAGTGTGATAGTTTTGGCAGATTGGATTGTTAATCTTGAACGTGTAATAGTGAATGCCCTGGCTCAAAAGAGAGACAAAGGAAACTGTGTAAATGAAATATAGAAGGTAAAGTTTTTTGTTTTTTTGGCCTTATCAAATCCATTTACATACTATTCCTGTAACACAAAAGTTGTTAACTGCTTTTATTTTTGTGACGCCATAAAACGTTATGTTAGTATCAAATGATAATATATTTTTGTAGGAAATGTAGCAAAAGTTCAGTCAGAATCTTATAGATAAGGTGGAGCTAAAGTTTAATAAAAAAATCACATTATGCAGTAAAAGTTAAATTTTGCTTATAGTACGAAGTAATGAATTTATAGAAAGGAATATAAATTTTCATTAGTTACATAGGAGTCTCCGGCTAGAAACGCAGTTGTATTATAAAGTTGATTTGGTGTAGTCAGAATATGACTAGATATTGAAACATAGAAATCTTTCAGCCATGGTTCAACTGTTTTGAATTGTTTGAATCGCACTTGAACTGTTCAACTGGTTGAACCGTCCGGTTCGATTTCTATGTTTTAAATATACAGTTGAACCGTCCGGTTCGATTTCTATGTTTTAAATATACAATGGACGTCACACCATAAATCATTTAAAACCATATTCATGTATGTCACTCAATGGCTCTTTTTCCTCTGACCTACGCATGCCAAAGCAATAGTAAAAGACACCCAATAATTATTATGGTTCCGTACATTAATTAATAATCTTCTAGTAAATCAAACAAGGCCAGAATGGATTTGTTTAAACTTTGATGCACAAGGTTCCACTTTTCCATCGTCTGGCCCTGTAAGTGCTCATTAAGGCAACAGGTCGAGTGTCATTGTGTCTCCTCAAAAGTATACCAAAAGATAGGAGTGCCTTGATGGGAATGTGCGATCAAACATTATTTTATTTGACCCATTTGAATTCATGACATAGCTACTATGGCAAACTTTTGTGTCACACTTCATGTTAATCATTTCACTAAGTAGTTGAACATAATTGTTTATTCCTATGAGTTAGCTAAGTTGAATTATTTGAACAGTTTAGTACTCGAGTTTGATATTTTGTAAAAATAATTTTAGTCAGATTTTATTTATTTTTAGTCAGATCTATTTTGCACTAGAAACTAGATATTAAGACAAAAATGTTAATAATTTGTTTCTCCTACCACTTAATGCTATTTCTTTCTAAGAACATATTAATAAAACACATTATAAAACTGCATTCTAAGTAATTTAGACACATTAAATCATCCACTTTTATCCATTGTGTTTGACAAAATTGATCTTTTGTTCATTTGCATACTTTTTTTTTGTAATTTGTTGATATATATACTCTTGCACTCAACAAAAAGTCCCATCAACTAATTTAGTTAACAATATTTTGCTTAAAGTAAAAATCAATAAATTCTTGACCTATAAGTAGGTTAAGTTAATGTTGGTCATTGGTACCCATCTTTTACAATGGTGATAACAATGTTTAGCTAGGCACGTAGACATTATAATCTTAGTATATGGTATGGTTGCGTGAAAGTAAATCAATAAACTACATCAAGCATTATTCATGATGATTAAAGTGTGAAATTATTATTATTATTATTATTATTTTCTTTTCAATTTGGAATGAGAGAACAGTTTACATTGTTGGAAGTGGAACATGGCATGATTGCCATGCACTATAGTACATCAAATTAATGTTGCCATTTGAAAAAGGTTGTTAGTTAGTTGGTGGTGCTTTTAAGGACATCTTGTTATGCGCTTTGATGATGTCCAAGAAGCCTATTTGTGAGGGGCACTCCTACACTTATTATATTTAAGCAATACTTCACATCCAAGCGTTAATAAATTTATTCATTGCTAGCACAAATTGATGAGGAGTATACATAACAAGTATTTTTAAAGATTTTTACTTGTTTCTTTTTATAAAATTTCTTCCAATTTTTGAAGTGAATTAATTATTTCTTTATTAAATTACTCTTAATTATGTTATATTTTTTTATATTATATCATAAATACTATAACTCTCTTTTTAAGAATAAAATTATTAATAAATTTAATACTACAACCAATTTTATCAGTTCTCATAATTTTATCAACGAGATTTTATATACAAAAATGAAGATAGTATAATAAAAATATTTAGTGAAATTTAGCCAAATATCATGAATCACCTCATAGAAAATACGGCATATTCTCAAACGTATCATTATATAGGGATTTGTTGAATGAGAATAAAAAAATATTAAAAAATAAAACATATGAATTTAAGAGTGTTTTAGAAATGAAATTATTAAATTAAATATTTTGAAAGTAACAGCATTAACTTTGAGATAGGATAATATGGATACTTTTTTGTTGCATTTGAGACTAGAGGAAGTATTAGTTAGTATTTGCTCCTTGAGTTTAAAATTGACAATAAAGCAAATGAGTACTTTTCCCTTTACTTTTTTCTTTGCAGCATTATTCTTGGTTGTGGATCATATCTTATTATTTTTATCAACTTGTATTCTGTACCGTACGGCTTAGCTGTGTTCCCTTCTTTTTTTTTTTTCTTAGTTTATTATCCTAAATCTCAAGTTTGGTTCCATATATGAAATGGAAAGTGTAAAAGCAAGCTGTTCACCATTTTTGGATGGCAGATTATAAATGGTTTTGTTAATTGTATATTGAAATCTTATATTGTTCCTATTTTTATATTGTTCCTATTTTTAAAAAATATATTGTTATGAATAATCCAAGTCTGAGTCAAAAGAAATGTTCAATGTCGTGTAGTGGGGAATAATTATTGTAACAAACCCCTTGTTCCATTAAGAAAAGTAACCATTTAACTCCAACTATTCAATATCTAGCTTAAACATCGTTTTAGTCCTTGAAAGTGTAAATTGTTGTTATTTTAGTCTTTTATTCAATCAAAAATTCAAATTAGTCATTGAATTATTAAAATAGTTATAAAAGAGACAATTTACCGTCAAAATAATCATTGATTGTTATAACATTAGGGACTAAACTAATCGACATTTTGATGATTTTAAGATTAATTTGAATTTTCGACTGAGTCGGGGACTAAATTGAGAAAAATTCACTCCAAATTTCAGAAAATGCCAAGTATAGTTAAGATATCATATCATTGTATCAGCCTTCTAACTGGTGAAGTATAATCCAGTAATGCAACATGAGATAAACAAAAACAAAAGCAAAGAAAAAAAATACAATAGAAAATTTCAACAACGTAAAAAGGAACAATAACTTTTGCATGTATAATAACTTTTTTAAAACTGGATTCTACTTCACCAGGTACTTTTTCATGTGTTGTTTTTCTTTCAAACATTGTAACAAAACTCATTCTAATAACTCCTCTTGTCCTTCTGAAGGGCACTGAATTAACTCTAATATATTGATTACTTCATCCATATCTGGCCTATTTGATGGAACTTGTGATGCACAAATTAATCCCAATTTTATCACAGGAATTGCTTCTTCAGCTGCAAAATTACCTAAAAGCCTTTCATCAACACATTCTTCAACTTTTCCTTCTTCCAATGCACCCCTCACCATGTCACAAAGAACAACAACATCATCTTCCATGTATTCAACAGGTCTTTTTCCTGTCACTATCTCCAAAATAAGGATGCCAAAACCATACACATCGCATTTCTCAGTTATCTTAACTGTGCGGCAAGCGAACTCAGGAGCCATGTATCCTAATGCACTTTGAATTTTGCTGCTCAATACACAATGGTCTAGCATTGGCAACAATTTCACTAAGCCGAAATCTCCTATCTTCGGTTCATCGGAAGTGTCGATGAGAACGTTGGTTGATTTGAGATTGTAGTGGATTATGTTCTTTTGGTGCAAATGTGACAACCCTTTTGCCATGCCAAGGATAATCTTGAACCTTTGTCGCCAAGATAAGACGTTTTTGTTGTTATCGCCGTGCAGAAGCTTATGCAAACTACCTCTTGATAAGAACTCGTAAATGAGCAGCTGCAACGATGAAGTCCAATAATAACCTTCAAGTGCTACAAGATTTTGGTGCCTAATCTTCCCAAACCTTTTTACTTCCTTTTCAAATTCTTCTTGAGACTTGATCAAACTTGAGACTGTAAGCTTCTTGATTGCTACAGCGTGACCGTCTCGAAGAAAAGTGCGATAAACAACTCCGAATCCACCGCGGCCTATTTCACTTTCTTTATTAAGAAGATTGTGAGCTCCATCAGCAAAGTCTGCATCACCAGAAAACATGACAAGCTTGCCATAGTTCGGATCATTCGCAGGCGAGTTGCCATAGTCCTCACCACCAGAGAATGCAAATGGAGTGGCTGAACGTTGTTCCATTGCAGAACGCACACGCATATTCAGGACAGTGATAGCCACGACACCAACGGCAATAGAAGCAGCTGCACCAATAGCAATAAGAGCAGATATACTAAGTATGATCTTGTGTCGATGATATTGCGAGGAAACGCTGGAGTTGGAACCAGAAGAATTGGGATTTAGGACAATAGGTTTGGGATGAACGGACGGGCAGGAGTGGTTGACAACAGAACCACACAACAATGAGTTACCGGTAACCGATGAGGAGGAGATGGTGTTGAAGAAACCGCCCACTGGTAACTCACCTTGAAGATGGTTGTAGGATACATTAAATGATGAAAGATTGGAAAGATTTGTTAGCTCTTTAGGTAAACTTCCAGAGAGTTCATTCCATGACAAATCTACATGCTGAAGATTGGTTAGGTTTGCAATGGATGCAGGGATTGAACCAGTAAGCTTGTTGTGAGAAAGAACCCTGTACAATTCAAATGAAATGAACAAACAAACAAAAAATATGGTTAGAAAAAGTGTAGACTCTAACTAGAAATGTTAATTTTGACAATTATATATAACAGAAGCAAATTAAGAGAGCTTTTTAATTTGTAAACACATATCAGTCAGATTAAGGATATGTTTGGAATGACTTATTTGAACTTATCTACTAACATAAGTACTTGTGAGACTATTTGGGAGAGTTTATGGAAATAGCTTATGCTTATAGCTTATATAAAAATATATTGACTTTATTTTATCGATTGTTATAGAAATATTTTATACATTAGCGCTTATGCTATAAGCGCTTAATGAAGTTGTGTATCCAAACAGGGCCTAAGTTGTAAAGAACAAAGCATGAAATAAGGGCAATTATGAAATGAAATTAGAGAACTTACAAAGATGTTAAAGACAAACACTTCGCGATTTGAGCCGGAATTCTCCCACCAAGGAAATTCTTCTGTAGCCTTAACTCACTAAGTGAACTAGCACCTTCTATTTCAAAAGGAATGCTTCCATTAAGCTTGTTACCACTCAAATCAACAATGTACAAAGATTTGAGTTGACCAATACCAACAGGAACAGAACCAGATAAATTGTTGTTGGATATATTCAAGAGTTGCAAGCTACTAAGTCCTCCAATACCAGATGGAAGTTCACCGGAAAATGCATTGGATGACAAATCCAAAACCTCAAGACCATGATAATTATTACCAGAAAGGGATAAACTTTGCAAACCAATCCTAAAAGTCCATGAAGGAAGATGACCAACCAACTGATTGTGACTAATATCAATAGCCAAAAGCTTAGAACAATTTATCATTGAATCAGGCAAGTTTCCTATTAACTGATTCCTAGAAAAATTCAATCTTTGCAGCATATCTAGATTTCCTAATGACTTTGGAATCCAACCAGAAAATCTATTTGATGAAAGATCCAATTTTTCTAGATCTTTCAACTCACCAATCCAATCAGGAATGTTACCTGTGAATGAATTTCCTTGCAAACTAAGTGAATTACATGAACTGAGTCTTTGCATTGAATTAGGAATTCCACCGGATAGAAAATTTCCACTCAAATCAAGTGATTTCAAGACTATGCAGCCACCAATATCCTCAGGGATCCTACCACTAAACCTATTCTTCTTTAAACTTAACTCTCTCATATCATACAGATTTTGAATCCCTTCTGGAATTTCTCCTTCAAGCAAGTTATTTGAAAGATCAAGTGATTGTAACCCCCTCAAAAACCACACACCAGATGGAAATTTTCCATAAATTTGATTAGAAGAAAAGTTAACATTTGTCAAAGTTTCACATGAGCTAATAGAATCAGGAATCTTACCTGTGAGATTGTTCTTAGCAAAAGAAACTGTTCTCAAAGATCCACATTGTTGAAAAAACCCTTCTGGTATAGTCCCTTGAAGATTATTATCACTCAAATCAACAACTTGCAAAGTTCCAAGTTTAGGAAGCTCAGGGTTTATGAAACCAGTGAAGTTGTTACCTTTAAGTGAAAGAAATTGAAGAAACTGCAATCTCAATAAGCCTCTATCAACATGTCCTGAAAGAGTGAAACCATCAAGAACAAGTGAAGTGACTTTATTGTTTGAAGGGTCACATTTCACACCTTCCCAATTACAAGGAGTATTATCATCTTCATTCCATGAAGAGAGTTTGTGATTAGGGTCTTTTAAACCAGCTTTAAACACAATTAACCCCAATATATCATCATTGAAAACAGGATCATCAACACAGAACACTGGTTGCATAATTGAAATCAAAAGAATCAAAAACAACAAACACATGCTTCTGAATTCCATCATATATTTATAAAACCAATGGAAGTTTTCAAAGTTGAAACTTCAAAAGGAATAGTTTTTCTTCATGAATTTCAACAAAGCTCTATCCTTTAGCAATAACATCGTCATGGAGGGGAAGTTTCTTCACAGAACAAGACACAGTAGCTGAATTTGCAAGTATACAAATTTCAATGGATATATATATAAACAAAAAGAGAATAGTAATAGAAAGAAACAAAAGGAGTAAGAAGAGAAGAAAAGAAAAGGGGTTAGACAAAAACCATGTGAGAGAATGAAAAGGAAAAAAACAAAGTAAAGTGACTTAAGGAAAATCACTTTTTTTTTTGCTTTTCCTTGTTTAGAATTTCAAAATACCCTCTACTCAAAAAGAAATAACACTCACACTCAAAGATTGAACAAAATAGAATTTTATTTATAAACTAATCCTAAGAATCAAAGGATGGAACAGTAGTAAATAAATAAAAAAATTACTTTTTTGTTTTTAGCTTGAAGAAAAAAAAATGATTTTTTTTGTGAAAGAAGAGGTTTAAAAAGAAAGAAGAGTGGTGGGTGGAAGAAGTCTTGGGAGTTGAGAAGCCATTAATAGTGGTGGGTTGGATTTTAAAGAGTGAAGAGTGAAGAGTGAAAAAGTGTGTGAGAGAGAGAAAAGCATAAAATAATTGTGTCTGTTTTTATTATGATTCTGTTTGAAGAGAAGAGAGTCTTTAATTCTTGTTCTATGGGTTCTTGTTAGTGTCAGAGAGAGAGTAAAGTGAAGCATTTAAAGCTTCTAACGTCAAAGACAGAGAAAGAGTGTGTTTGTGTTTATGTGCCATGTGTTTCTAGGACATATTTTTTTTAATTTCAAGTTTGAGGTACTCTTATTCTTATGTTTTTTCTAGTAGTACAGAAGGGACAGTAGTATTATTTTATTATATTATAATTTAATTATATGTAATGATGATATTAAACATGATCGAGATATTTATAATGACGTGTGGAATTAAAATACACTGATATACTAAAAGAATATTCAAATATAAATAAAAAATAAGTAAACCAATAAATAGTTGTCTTCTTGATGAAGGTTTGATTCATGCGAAAGCGTGGATTCAAATCTTACTTTTTTGTGTGCATGTAAGGACTTTATGGAAATATATATTAAATTTTTTAAATTGTGGTTGTTTAATATTAAATCCTCAACTATATATATATATATATATATATATATATATATATATATTAAATGTTTTTGAATAAAATGAAGGTATATTATGAATAATAACATTAAGTTATTTAAAAATAATATTATCTTTGTTCAATATATAAACACTACTGTTTTTCCTATTTTTATTATCACAAATTAGTGGTTAATGTGTTAATGTTTTTAAAATAAATTAAGCATGGAGACAATCAGGTGGAAAATGATATTTATGGTCATGTTAATCTTCAATTCGACCAAATATCGATGGCTATAAGGCCTTCTGAAGCATTATTTTGAGTTAGAATATCTTTACGGCTAGCATGCAGAAACTACCCACATTGTGCATGGTGAATGACTTTCTTGACCCTTTAGATTTTGAAGTACCACACAATCTTATCATGGACTGCCCACATAATATATTTTTTCTCTCCATTTTCAGTCACGCAAGCTCCGTCTTCTCCAACGACATCACTGTCTTAGCAATCTTCGTCACCACCGCAACCATCACCCTCCGTGGCGAGTTC
This sequence comes from Cicer yamashitae, assembly GCA_037974755.1. Classification (NCBI taxonomy): domain Eukaryota; kingdom Viridiplantae; phylum Streptophyta; class Magnoliopsida; order Fabales; family Fabaceae; genus Cicer; species Cicer yamashitae. The sequence goes on along the minus strand of JBBPBQ010020321.1, from coordinate 6,293,587 downwards.
TTCCTCTCTGTTCATCCTTCCTCCACTTCATCCCTTTCTTCGCAAACAATCACTGTCCATACTTCAATCACATCATAAACATGAATTCTCCATGTTTACTCAACAAAAACTTTCAAGATTTTACCATAAAATGAAGAGTCAAAATGCCTCAATCAATTTGGAAAATCATTAATCACTTCACTATATATTTAACTTAGAACAAATTAGGGCTATAGAGTAACCAAAACCAGGAAATTGGAGCTTATATTAATGGAAGCAACTAATTAAATAATAGAAAATCCAAGGGATTGTATCGACATGACAGATAGAAGGAAAAAAAACAACATAACAATTAAATTTCATGCACGGTAAGGGATACCTTTTGTTAGTATAGGTGTCAATTTTCCGGGGCCAAAATTTTTTGTGTTTTGGACCACTTTTTCAATATTTTTTTAAAAAAATTTGACAACATTTTTTTTGATTTTTTTTCAAAATTTTCTGATAAAATATTATTCGTAAATTTTTTTATTTTCTCGTAATTTTTTTATTTGATAAAAAAGAATTCGTTTTTTTTTATTTTTCTCACAAAAATTTTGCAGAAAAAAATTATTTACAAATTTTTTAAAAAAGAATTTCAATTAACAAAATATTAGGCATAGAAAATAATGAAATAATGGGTTGAGTTTTAAAAAATTTATTTCAACAGAGAATTTAATATAATGTACTTAATATGAGATTTTTTAAAAAAATATCTTAAACTTTAAAGTTTTATTGACAGCTCTAATTACTAGTGCACAGTAAAAGCCACTTATGACAAACTTAAATTCTATAAAATATAATTAGTGGCAAACTTAAATTTTATAAAATACAATTGGTGTTACATTTTATTTTTTATAAAATGTCAAAATATTATATTTATATTTCATGTCAAATTTTATATTCTAGTAATATTTCTCTAGCTCTCAATGTAATAAGGCTAGCTATTATAGGTTACTATAGTTGGAACCTACATTAGATCATATATGTTGTTTATATCGGTGAAACATATTTGTCAAACATGAACCATAGTAGTCATAGACGTCCTAATCAGAACAATTAAGAGAAAATTTAAACCAAAAAATTGAGCCAAACGCCATAGTCAGCCATCTTATTTTTCCCATCTAATTGTTTTTGTCTTCAAGCTTCAAAATTCAAACACCAACTATGTTTTATTTATGGGGTCCAAGGTGTTTGTTTGCTCATTTTCTTCACTTAGTAGTCCTTTGCTTTGAATTGACTTTGTTTACCCAATGTTGTCTAATAAATTGACTCCTTTAATTACTATTTGCCTTACAAGCCAAGAAAATTTCAGTCTACGGAAGATTCACGTTTTCCACCGTTTTCCGGTTTTCACACCTTAAGCTTCCTTTATTTTTTTGGAATTAGTGTTTGTTTATTTTTTATTAGAAAAACCACCAAACTCTCATTCACAATCACATGGTTGTGATTTTAAAAGTGTTAACATTTGAATTTTGTTTATTGAAATGGTTTCTTCTATGAAGTGTCTTTAAACTATTGGTAATTTGATAATATGACCTAATATATTCTTACAAAATTAATTTATAAAAAAAAATTGATCTTATCTCTTTAAAAATAGAATTTGGATTTTTTTTAATATACACACTTAAAATTGTTAGACTTTGTGCATGAATAATTTTGGTGATAACTTCAACAAATATATTCTAATATCATATTAAATTATTTATATTAAATTAAATTTATTTTTAAAATATTTCGAGAAATGTATTTTATATATTTTTAAAGTGAAAATTGAATTTTCCAAATAATATTACATTGATTAAAGATTAAAAAAAAAATCCCTTTTAAACACCATCTAATAAGTGTTTTAGGAATTCTTAAACAATTATAACTTAAAGAGTTGTATTTTTTATGGGTTTAATTTACATATATTGATGATGTAAAAGTTTTACACTGTGAGTACATCACAACCACTCATTTTTATTATTTTAAAGGCGGTTACTATACAAATTAAATATTTTTGAAGATCGGACGATTGTAATTTATTGTCAATATAAAAACTCTTTACATTTACACTACATATAAATTAAATTCATTTATTTTAAGAATTTAGTTTAATTCACTGTCAATGTATAATTATTTACGCATATGTTCAATTATATCTTGTAATGTAGATATTTATGAAGATGTTTGTAAAATTAATATTAATAAAGGGATCCTATGAACGTAATTTAATTGAATCTATGTGTACAAATATTTTACATGTTTTTACGCATAGATATTTCTTTTTATAAATGTTTTAATTTTTTTATTGGCAGATCAGATATGATTCAATTCCTAAAGTATAAATTTCTTTGTAAGTGATTAATAAATCCTAAAGTATTTTTTATTTTGGATAGAATATCATCCTTCACCTTAAATTTTACGGATCAAATTCAATTTATATTTAAAAAAATTAAAAGTTAAAATTATTTAATAATTTGACGTTTATCGTTAATGGATACCGTAAAAAATCATCTACATTAAAGTTTATCATTGATTAATATTGTAAACATTATTTACATTAAATGAAATCTTTCTAATTCTAGAATAATTTTTGTTTTCGAAAACTTTAAATTAAGTTTCACGATAGTAAAAAAAAATTCAAATTTTCTTAGACAATCTATCTCTTTCAGAATTTCCAGTAACTATATCTTTTTAGTTTTTTCTGAACTAACAGGTTAAATTGGGATTTTCATTAAAATGTAGGTAGAGATATGATATTAGTGGTCCAAAATAAAGTTTTGGAGAAAACTTGCAGTTCTTTTTCATAAAAAACTTGCATCATAGAATAGCATTTAATTTTTGAAATTTTATCTTATATCTGTTTAATTATATTTTTACCTCTATATTTTAATAAAAAATTTAAATTTAGATTTTTTTTTACATAAATAAATCAGAGTTTATGTTTTTTGATATAAAAATTTGAAACACTAAGTTTGAGTTTTCTAAAAAGATTTTTGTTCCGAAATTTTTTTCTTCAAGTTTTTTGAAACACAAATTTTGAATTTTCAGATATTCAATTATGTTTCAGAATTTGTATTATAGAAATTTATTTCGAAAAATTTGAAAAAAAATTTACGATATGCAAAATTTAAATTTTCTAAAACATATCTGTGTTTCGAAAAACATTTTTAAAATTTTTATAAACCTAACTTGAATTTAGTAGAATAAAAAAAGTTATATTTTTTGATAAAAAAAAAAGAAAAAGAAAAACATAAAATAGATCACTTATATAAAATATAGTAGGGTAGAAGTATAAATGAGGTGCAAGGTAAAATTTTCTCAATGTTTTTCTTTTCCACATAGCCTAAATTAACATATGGTTATAGGCCCGTGACAACTTTTATTTTGCTAGCTCGTACTACTTATAGGGTCACATCTAATAGGCTTTATTAACAGCCCAAACAACATATCCTGCTCTACTTGTTGTTATTTATTTCCCTTTTTTTTTGGGTACAAATTTATTTCCCAATTTATATTGGAAAATTTTTGCTCTTATCCTCACGTTTATGACTCTAATCTCACATTTTACTTAAATTATTTTATTTTATTTATTTATTTATTTATTCATTCATTATTATAAAAAAGAAATTTAACACCAAAAAATTTTGGAATACTAAAAAAAATAAATTTAAAAATATTGTTCTCACAAACTCAATTTAAATTTTCTAAAATAGAAATAAGAGAGATTCCTTCTAATCCAATTTGTATGCATCATAAGTGTATTCACCCTCTTGAAAACTATTTTCACATCGATCAAAATAGCCATAATTTATTCTCTATTTTTCACTTTTAAAATACAAAAATATTAATATTAATTAAAATATATTTTTAATCATTTTATACCTATTTTAACTAATAATGTTACCCAACACTTGCAAATCATTTTGTTTGTTTATCTAACTTATCTGCTATAAACTCATGGATGTATAATTTTTTCGGTCCAACATTGGTGGTATAGTTTGTTAATAATAATATTTTTTAAATTGGAGAAGAGCAAATTATAATTAATTATAGTGACACTAATGATTATTTTACAACTATGTCATATGAAATTTGAACTTTACCCTTAAGATCAAGGGCGGATCTATGGTGTAGCTAATGAGGTCTCTTGCCCCCACAAGATTACAAAAATTAATTATAGTAATAATATATTTTTTTTATTTTAAACCTCAACAAAAACTTTTGATTTTAGAAAACACAGTGTATTCAATGATATATGTACTTTTAAAGTTAGATTTGTTTTTACTTGTGGCAACTACAATTATTGAAATATATTTATCAGTCACGAATTTTGTGATGAATGGAATGCACAATTGTACAGTAGATGAGTGATTGAATAATTTGTTAGTTGAATATATAGAGAATAACATATTTATTAATGTTGACAATAAAAAAATTATTGAACATTTTCAAAATATAAAATCTCTTAGAGGATAATTGTAATTTGTAGATACTCTTATGTATTATAAATTTGTTTAATCATTATAATTAAATATTTTGTAAGAGTTAATAATATTTTTCTTTAGTCTAATTATATATACTATTTTATTATTTTATCAAAAATTTCTAAATTTATCACTGCTTAATATTACTTCCATTTGCTTATCAATTTAATCGGTCTTCTTTTTCCTTTCGATCTTTATCTACTTGAAAAGAACAGCTAATTCAATAAGCAACAAAAATTATTTCAATATTTTACATCTTACATTTTAAAAAGAAATTTATAATACATAAGAGCATCAACATATATGAATTTCCCCGTTAAACTTAAAAAGAAAAAAAGAAAAAAAATCATGTACACACGCATCCATTTAGCCCCAATTGGTGGGTTTTTACTTTTTATGCTTCCTTCGTGTTTGATAAATGATAATCATGTTATAAGCTTGGGTTAGCTTTATGATTTGGCCATGTTGGTTCTTTGCTTTACTAATCAAACAAAGGATATAACATTTAATGAACAAGTCTGTTACTTATTAATCGAATAGTTCCTTTCTTGTACCTTTTAACTTATTCTATTGTCTACTTCACTATTCTCTTCCAAAACATATATAAAAATGAGTCAAATAAATTAAATATATTTAATTTAAAATTTAAATTAAATACAACAATTTTCTTTAATTCATCTTTTTTATACTTTAGAACGGAATAAATATAAGTATAGTTTGTTATTAGATGCGAATCCTTCCGACAAAAAGAAAGAAAAAGAAGTACCAAATTTGTTTGAAGCTTTTATTTATTTTTGGACAGAAAATATGTTTGAAGCTCAAGCAAGGGAATTTGGTATTTGATTGACGGCAGTGTATCTTGTTTGCCTAATAATTGCAAAATGTCATAATAACCCACTACATGTAATAGTACTACATGACATGTAGTTTTTTTTTACAAAATATAATAAATTTGTATTACTAAATCTTATATTCTCAATCTTTCTTGCAATGAGAGTCGTTTAATTTTTTTTCCACATATATCAAAAAATATAATAATTAAAATAAAAAAATAAATTATTTTATCAAATTATGCATCTTAATTATTAGTGAATTTTTACTATTATTAATGTAAAGTACTTTCTCCGTTTTACAATAAGTGTCACTTTAACAACAAAAAAATTGTCTTAAAATAAATGTTATTTATAATTTTCATGAAGAAGTTATGTTGATCATCTGACTATTAAAACTCATTGAATTCTACAACTTAAAAAATATAAGTGGGATCAATAAAGTTTAAGAGTGAAATTATGAACATAATTCTCTCATATTTTGATGATTATTGTCTAATTTTGACGTGGTGGAGGATTCAACTTTGAAACTAGAAGTAGATCAAAGATTACATAATTTTTTCTTTGTCTCACGATAACCGTGACAATGTGTTTGTTGCATTCGAACATATCCACTACATATAATACAAGAGATATGGAAGGAATGATGACGTTGCTATGAAAAATGATTTAAGCAATGCTCCTAATGAGGTTGATTTGGGATATTTAAAAGTCAACATGGTTAAGATAAGTTACATTATGTGACTATATATTTTTTTAAATAATTAATGTTGATAGTTAATTGTTAATTTTTGTTAGAGAGAGTTGAACTCATGATCTCCTTATTACTCTAATTCATATGATCCTCCTCCAAACTACCTTATGACCCTCCAAACTACTTTAATGCTTGCAACACTTCAATGTCATGTGGTATCAAAACTACTCCAAATTACTTGATGAGGAGACATAAACTTAAAGATGTTTGTGGTGTGATTTGGATCGATTTTGATTAAAAAAGTCATTTGATCTAAATATAAAATCACATGTGGTTTGGTTCGGTTTGAATGACATGTTTAAAAAATCTGATCGAATCCAATTACAAACGGTTTAATTTAAATCGATTTTTGGATATTCAAATTACAATTAAATTAATATTATAAAAATATGATGTTGATGTTGCTAATGTAGCAAACCCAAATATGCTTTTAGTTGAAAATATATTTTTTAATAATTTTTTGTTAAAAATAAAAACAAAAACCCTAAATTAAAATTAATTAGGATTTTCTCCTATTTTTCTTCTTTTTCAAATCTAAAATTTCAACAAAATTGAACACTTAATTAAGATTCAATAAATCATTTTCCAATTACGGAAATAGTCTTTGATTATTGTGGTAATAAGCTTAGCTCTGCTTTAGTTGCATAATGTAGCAAACCCAAATATGCTTTTAGTTGAAAATATATTTTTTAATAATTTTTTGTTAAAAATAAAAACAAAAACCCTAAATTAAAATTAATTAGGATTTTCTCCTATTTTTCTTCTTTTACAAATCTAAAATTTCAACAAAATCATCTTTATCGATAAAATTGAACACTTAATTAAGATTCAATAAATTATTTTCCAATTACGGAAATAGTCTTTGATTATTGTGGTAATAAGCTTAGCTCTGCTTTAGTTGCATAAATACTTTATAAGTTTGAAAAATCTCACTTTAATGTATTTGCATACAATAACATTAATGTCATAATTATTAGTTTTATAAAATTAAGGTCAACTAAGATTAGAAAGCTATAATATTTAGTAGAACGTGAATTCAAATATAACAAATAAAATTCGTTTAATTTTAGGGCACATAATTTTGTAGACCATTACTAAAAGTAGTCTAATATGGACCACATATCAAATTCATTAAATCAAACAAGCTTAAAGAAATCATCATGCATTAACTATATTTGATGTTTTTTCTCTTCTCTAAGCCTCTCTATCTTGCCTTTACCCTTACCTCACACAATTTTCATATTCATTCCAAACTCAGAACCTCTAACTGCAACTGCTACTAGGGAACCATTTTATTTAGTCTCTCTATCATCTCTCCCTACACAAAATAACTCCCATTGCCATAGACCCCATCTTAATCACCAACTAGATATTTTCTTATACCACGGTTAAATGAAAACATTTAATAAAATAAAAAAGTCATTTAATAAAGGTGTACATCCAAAACAAAAGACCAAAGAAAGGAAAAGATTAAAAACTTATAGGGAATGCTACAACGCCCCTAACAAAAATATAGACAAAATTAAGCAACTCTACTACTATAAACAATATCTAAATCAAATTTAGCAATAACACTTACAATTTGGTAGACTTCACAACGAATATGTCACAAACTATATTGGTCCAAACAAGAATGTATGGCATTATACCCTTCCAAGAATCTAACTCAATGCTAGTCATTCTAAATCCACCAACCAAGCTCCACCCCCCTTAAAATTTGCCAATTATCCGGCTAACGAAAGAATACAAGATCCAAGATCTTGTGATATATATCCAACATAAAACAATTGTCCGAATCACAAACAACATATTTGTAATAAAGTCCTCACTTAGGCTTTGTTTGGGTTGATGAAATGTGATTAAATATAGTGGAGTGGAATAGTACAGAGTCACATTCTATTGTTTGGAATTTTAAACATTGGATGGACTGACATGAAAAATGATGCAATTCAATTCATCTCATACCACCGCATCTTTATGTTTTTCGTTCCCCTAATTTAAGAGGTATAGAATGGAATATAACATCTTAATTAGATAATTATCTTTTTACCACAATATGTTTCGTCTATTTTCTAAATAATGGAATATAAACTTTGTTCCATTCTATTTTAAAATTCTCAAACAATGAAATAAAACCACTATTCTATTCCGCTCATTTCTATTACATTGCATTTTATTCAATGTGTTTTAAAATATTCAAAAGTAACAAAACTTAGTCCACATTTTTATATAATGTGAGCCAAATTCCCATTAAATATATAAAATGATGCTTAATTAATAACTCATTTATTTAAAGTTATTAGGAGTCATAAAATGATTCAGTAATTTAAACAAATTAAAGTGATAAAAAGGTAATGAATTCAACTCTTTCTTGTAACAAAAAACCTCTAATTACTAAATCAACTAAATTATTTATAAAATAAACACAAGCAATAAAATAGTATTTTTGATTTGAAAAAATACAATAAAATAATATTCACATAAAAAACCAACACGTGACAAATCCACCGATACCGATTATTCCAAACTTCGTCTGCATTTTCCGAACAACCTAAATACTCTCTTTGTTTCATATCAATATTTCACATAAATCATAAACCCTCTTTCTTTGATTTATTTCCAATTCTTTTTGTTTTGCTATTTACTTTGATTCCTACTCCTTCTTTCAACGTTTCCACCCTCACAAAATTTATCGTTACCTTCACCCTTTCTTTTTTTCAATCTCTCTATCTTTCTCAACCAAATGGCCTCCATGAGTTTCGCAATGGATTCAGTTTCTGTGTTAAACCCTAAATTCATCTCTCCCCTATTCAACAAACTCCCCCATTCTCCAAAGTTTCATCCTTTACTCAAAAACCGCACTTTCAAACTGTCCCCTAATTCCCTTTCCAATAACTCCTTCTTTCTTACCCCTAATCTACGAAAACCGTTAACCGTCGCTTTCGTTGCGCCGCAACATGACTCTGTAAGTCCTCAAGTAATTAACTTTATTCATTTTCTGAAATGGGGTGGTTCCCTCTATTAATTCATTGCTCAATCAATGTATGTTCCAAATTTCAATTTTCATCAATGTTTAGTTAGGTGTGTGTGTTTGGTTATGTGGTGACAAAAATTGGTTTAGAATGAATTGATTCTGTGAAATTGATTTTGGCTAAAAGGGAATTGAAGGGAAATTGATTTATATTTGGACCAAGGCTGAAAGTCAAATTCCAGAGGCAAAAATTACAAATTCTAGCTTCCAGTTAGAATCAATTCTACTCCAGAATATCTAAACTTGTCAAAATCAATCCTACACCTCTAGAATCAATTTTGAGTCCTCCAAAAGTGGAACCAAACATACACTTAGTTAGATACTGATACTTTTGATCAAAGGTATGTCACGTGTCCGACACAACATTGACGCATTGATTGCATTCAATGTTGTGTTTCGTCTCCTCAAATTATCACTGATATGGACTTGTTAGCTGTTAGTGTCCGGTGTCTGTATTAGTATCTTACTTCATAAGGTTTCGTATTTTCAAAGAGTTTGTTGCTATTTATTTTTCGTTTTCAAAGTTCAATATTTGTTTTGTCAACAATACCATTAAATATTTATTGTAAAGAAAAAAATAGTTATAATAAGAGTGATAAACAATAAGGGCGTCATAGGAAAAGACAATTAATTTTATCAAAATCAACAAAATCTATTGATTTCCTTGATTTGCGTAAAACAGAGCCTTAAATGGCACTTAAAAAGGAATTGAGGTACTAGTTAGTCAGATAGATGAATGGTTAGTTAGAATCATTCAATGTTGTTGAATTTGCTATTATGGATTGTGAATTGTATAGGATCATGGTGAAGTTGAAGTGGAGAAAGGGACTGATGTTGGTTCTGATGAGGAATCACAGGAAGCGTGGAAGCAGGCTCTGGATACATTCAAGGAACAAGCTTTGAAGCTTCAAGGGGTTTCTCAGGAAGCTTATGAATTGTATTCTAAGAAGGCCATTGTTGTTTTGAAAGATACTTCAGAACAGTTGAAGATACAGGCTGATAAGGCAAGGCATGATTTGAGTGAGGCGGCGAAGGAAATCACTGAAGAAGGAAAAGAGTATTTGTCTGCTGCTACTGAGAATTCACCCGACGTGAAGGAAATTGTCGAGACTTTTACCTCCCCGGATGATGATCTTAGTCTCAACAATGTTTCTGGAGTTCGGGACTTTTATGTTGGTATACCCTATGGTAAGAAATTATGCCTGTTGTGTAGTAATTAAATTTTTAAATGGGACTTTTTTTATGAATGATATGTTATCTAGCATAATGCAGAAACTGTTAAGATGCATTTAAATATAACTAAGTTTTAAATTGTAGTCATGGTTACGCAACAATCATTGATAGTGGAAAATTGTCAATAAATGTGGCCGCAATTGTGGTTACGATGCGGGGGCAGAAATTTGATATAGCAGCCCCAATTGCGGTCATTGACGGTAAATTAAAATCATGGAATAAATGATTTATCGATGTTGTTGGCTAAAGTCTCGTGGTTGGGGACTTTCATAGTTGCGAAACAAAGGAAACTGAAGTTAGATTTTCTATTGACAGTTGACACATTGGGGCTAATCCAAATATATAGATTGAGGATGATAGATGACTTGGTGATCTTCACTTGTAGGGAGGTAGTGGTCTTACTAATGAGGTTGCGATTTATGCCTGATAAGGATTAGTCTTTTATGACTTAATATGCCGATAAGGATTGATATTGACTTATTGATGAAAGTAATCCTCTAATAGAAGCAGTCCTTATCATTGTTATTGATGGTGGGCAACAAATTATGGACACCAGCCAAAAATCTACCTTTTAATTATGGTGTTGCAGCCTATGGCAGAAATAACAGGCATGGTAGCTTATGGCGGCTGACACAGAATCTGTCATGCCATAATGCTACGGTGCCGCTGTGACGGCAATTTGGCAACACTGGTCTTTATAAGGACTGATGTTGTTGGCGTCTTTCTGGATATTTGGCTGATGCAATAGGGCCCATGGTAGTTAAAATTGCAATATTCGTCATTGGATTGTACAATCTTATGATTTTGCCCCCTATGTGTTATTTCGATCTTGCTCTAGAACAGTGTGGTCAGATATCAGCCGTGGTGGATTATGGTGGCGGATATTTTGACAACCGCCACGATCAATATGTGAAGGATGGAGGCGCCATGGTGTTTTATGGCGGATTTTTGGTTTTCTGTCATCTGCCATCGATAACATTGCTCTAGAATACAAATCGGTGAGGTTGTGTGGGATTGACAAGTTTGGATGAAGAAATGATGGGATAGTTTGATCTTCGTGTCCTGACTAAAGGCCATTTTTTGTATTTGAAAAAAAGCTGAGAATCCATCTGAATTTTGAATCCTCTCTCTCATCTTCCTCAAATATTTTGTTATGTTCTTATGCTTCCTTTTCCTAGCCTGCTGGTGCACTTCTCCCCCTTCTTCTTCTGTGCAACTGCTCATTGTAACCTCTGGTGGTTGTTGAACTACTGCTCCAACTTGATCTTCTGGTCCAGGGCGCTGTGCTACCCATGAATCTGTTTGTTGAATTTAAAATTGACACACCCATATATTACTGTATTGTATTTGCTGTATATTTGGGCAAGTTGGGAATTTTCTTCCTTTTTTTGAATCTAATCACAATCCCTCAAATCCCAAAGTACGAAACATTGTAAGATATTATGATTAGAGTAAATGCAACAAGAGCTTTGATTTTTTAAAAGACGACGTTTGATAATGATTTTACACACTATTTTTCTTTTGGCTTTTATTTCTGTGTTGTAAAAAATGTATGTATTTTAGTGTTGTTGATTTGTTACTTGAGTTAAAGTTGCGAATTTGTTATTTATGAGCTGTATCTTACCTTGTTATGCATTTTCCAAGCAAGTTTAAATAATATTTTTAGGTGATTTAAAGGCTATTGTTGTTATTTATATTATGTGCGAGAGAGAGGGAGAGTGCGTGTAATTTTGTATTTCAGACATGATTTTATGATCTGTGTTATGATGTATCTCATGATTTACGTTTTTCTCCCATATTGCTAATCCTAGGTAGGATATCGATTTTGACTACCGTAATAGGTTTGGCTGATTGAACTCAATATAAGTATCGTACAAATGTCATCTCATTAAATGATTTAGTAAACATATATAAATATTGAAGAAATGGCTTGTATTATGCTGACTGGAAAGATCTCGTTTCCCTTTTTCCCCACTCAAATATCCACTTTAATATTTGTGATTCTCCAATTGTTTTGCAGGTTTGATACTATCTCTTGGTGGCTTCCTTTCCTTTATGGTAACCGGAAGCATTGCAGCAATAAGGTTTGGGGTGATTTTAGGTGGTGTCTTATTGGCTTTAAGCATTTCAAGTCTGAAATCATATAAAAAAGGACAACCCTCTTCTCTAGCTTTGAAGGGCCAGACAGGTAAGATCATATGCTTTATATGTAATAAAAAAATGCTGAATCTATTTTGTTTTTAAATTTTAAAAAGGGTGTATTACTCATATTATATGAGTATGAAAATTAAATATTTGTCCTCAGTTTTGCAATAGTATTGCACCAAGATTTTATTGTAAAATATTTGTAAATGTAACAAAGATGTTTGCATGAATTTTATATGCCGATTAGGGGGTTTATGTTTTTCTGCAAAAATCATAGTTGCAAGTTCCAATTGATTTATTGAGCCAATTCCAATTTGTTTTTACTTATTCGATCTTTTTTCCTTTTCTATTTAAATCTTAAAATTATGGGTTGAAAACATCAATTAGCCCTAGTGCTCATGGTGTCCGATTGCTTCCAAGTTTAGCCACCACAAAATTGAAAATGATGAGGCCTGATGCAAGTTTTTAGAAGCTATGTCCTTGTAACTCCAATCCACCGTGATTTATAACGTGGTTCCAACGTGTTCTCAAACACACTATTAACCATTGTAATGCTAACTTGCACTTGTTTATGAAAGTGTTGCATAATTTAGGGTTTAAATTTTACTTTTTTGTCCGATTGGTGCCTCTTATCTGCTTTAATTTGTCTTTTGTTAACAAAGTTTAAGTGCTCAACTAATTGTGATCAAATATATTATAATTAGAGAAAAAACAATGCATTATTTACATTCCAATGATATACTTAACATGTACTTTTCTATTCTACATGATGACATGATGTTTCCATCTCTCAGATATTTAAATCAACATAAACTTCTCTTTGTAATTGATTGGTAGTTTTGTTTTTTTTCAATTATGTATGTTTATGTATCACAAAGCTGATTTTAAATTACTTCCTGTGCTTGCAGCAATAGCAAGTATCTTGTTTCTGCGGGAGATTAGCTCAATTGGCAGAGTAAGTTATTGTTTCTATTAAACATTTGTTAAAACAAATCTAATTTTCATGCTCATAAGAATGCTTTATGTTTCCAACTTCTGATAATTGCCTGTTCTTGTTTCTTTTCTCAGGGATCAACTTATTTCACTGCCTTGATCAGGTTCTTGAAACTTCATTATTTTTTTAATTACATACAACTTTATCTTCACTTTAGATATTATTCTAGCATTTTTCGTTTTCCCATGCTAACCTTTACCAATAATGTCAACCACTTTTTGCTGTTTCATGTTTAAGTCAAACTTCAACAATATTGGATTCAAATCAGCTGTTTAATGTTCAAGTCAAAACTTCAACAATATTGAATTTGAATCATATTTTATTAGTGTTACAAACGGTGATGTCGTGCTTGACATTTCATTTGGCCTGACAAGTAATTGCTAATTGGAAATTCAGAATGTTGAAAAATTGTAATTCTGTCAGAAGCTTATAAAACAACAATGGATTTTGCAATAGACTCAACAGAAAACTCAAGCTAGCATTAAGTTTCTGTTTAACCTGCAGAAATGCAGGTTGAAAATTGACTGTCATTTAACTCATTCTCATTCTTTGGTACAATGCTCTGATCTTTCAAATTAATTAAGTATTTTGTTGTATAACAACTTTTATTTAGCATTTGCAGTGGTGCAGTAGCGGCATTTTATGTCTATAGACTGGTACTGGAAAGGAAACTGCAAAAAGGTTCGAACTTGGAAGGTGAAGCAGGAAACTAGTTCAATGATAAGGTTAGCCTATTCAGTTTATAGATATCATATTTTAGTCCCAATAAAGTTCAAACTTACCAGACAAATATTGTTTTTCTATTTGCCATTCAGTGTCAAATGGAATATCTACGTGAAGATCAGATAAAAAAGCTGAAAATCTGCATGAAGACTGTCATAGTAAATTTTGGTGATGATTTATTTCTTTGATATTCACAGGCTGGGTCGTCAAGACTAATTGCTGAAAGTTAGGGCTACGTTTTCATGCATGGAAAAAATCGTCTGGAAAACCTTGATATACACTTTAGAAGTACTCTAGTGTATAATTATGATGATTTGTTGGAAAGTTGCTTTGTCATATTATAAATGAACTCTATTTTAGGTGGGATAATATCAACTAGTTTTATTTATTTTTTTGAAAAGGAGGGGTCTTTGTTGTTTAATTTCTCATTGTCCTCTTTAATCCTCTTTATTCAACTTGCACCAAGAATCATTTTAGTATTCACCCCCATTAGAAAGTAAGTTTCATCACTTACAGGCTTACTTGACCCTGGAGTTGTGAACTGCGATGGCTCATCCCGTCCCTCGTGATTCTCGGTGTTTTACCGGATCATATGATCCAATAGTGAAAAACGTCAATTCATTAGTGAAAAATGAGATTAATGAGTTTACTGGAAGCTCCAATTTGATAGTGTTTTTTACACATCTTAAGTAAGCATTGGCAGGTGAATGAATAACTACCGTTGTGAACTAACTACTACATTTTGATGTTTCTTCTTTTACCAAACAAGGATGTAGAGTGTAGCAAGTTTAAGTTTACTTTTGAGAAATTGCATCCTTTTGCAATGTCACAAATTATAAAATTCCGAAGATTGGACTGGTGATGGGCTTTTACAGAGTTTTAGAGAGCTACTTTTATCCCATGTGTTTCTAAAAATCCATACTTATGTGCACAAGTATTTGGGCGGAACAATATTATTTCTATTAGGAAGTATACTTTTGGAGCTAGGGTTTGAAAAAGAAGCATTCTATTATGTATGCGAGAGTGACCACATAGATTATGCGTAAGGAAAGTGACCTAAGATGCTCTAAACTCGTAAAGGTTCATGAAGGATGGGAGTTGGAGATTTTTTTGGATAATTGAGTATTTCTTTGTGCAATTACAAAAGACCAATCGTTAAGATAATTAGTTAAGAATCATAGTAGTGTTTGTGGAGATTGTGTTGAGTATTGTGCATTATTATCACCATGGAGTAGTTGCTTAATGAACTAGTTTAATACAATCACTATCAAAGACAGCTTTCCCATTCTCACTATGTAGTTGATTGATGAACTAGGAATGCCTTTCAACCTGTGCAATGCTCTCAATACCTAATTCATGAGTCACCACCCAACCACTTTTTGCCACCTACCGTCACCACCACTTGTATATAGAGCTGTTAATAAAGTTCTAAAGTCTCAAGTCTTCTCTCAAAAATCTCATACTAAGCCCTTAATATTAGACCTCCAATTGAAATAAATTTTTTAAGATCCCGACTCATTATTTCATTATTTTTTGTAAGCTTATGTGAGGGGCTCACAGCTCTAACGTTTTGTTAATTGAGATATTTTTTATGAAAATTTTTTTATATTTATTTTTCTCGAAAATATGTTGGAAAATATTCTCAAGAAAATCTAAAATATTTTTTTTTGGAAAAATTTTTAAATTATTTTTTTCTTGAAAAATTGTGAGAAAAATTAAAAAATTATTTTTCTTGAAAAAATCAATTTTTTTCTCGATTCAAAAAAATAAAAATAAAATTGTACATCTTTTTTTATCAGAAAAAATCAAAAAAAAATTTTCAAAATTTTTTTTTCAAAAAATATCGATTTTTTTTTTTTGAAAAAGTGGGTACCTAAGACCACAAAATTTTAAAGGTTTTTTTTATTCGAGGGTTTACTTTTTGGGGCCTTTTAAATTATGAAATTTTTAGCCCCTCCAACATGTGGATTTGGGCCAATAATTAGTAGACTTGTGAAATTGATAGTTCTATTTATATACCCCTTATCACCATCAATGCACCCCAAACAATGCCAACCTGCAATCCTCCATTATTGTCATCGTTGTTTGATAGTCTTCACCTCCACCACCACTATTCGAAACACTTTGCATTGCCTCCATGGTTCAACAACTACAGCTGCGCAGCTTAGAAAGTTGTTTTTAAATTACACAACAACTAAAAATTATCAAAATAACTTTAACTTTATTTTTTCAAAACTCTACAATTTTTGAGAAATACTAACATAGACTCTTAAAACGCTTGTTAGTATACTAAAGATAGAAATTTATTTTAAAAATTGTACATTTCTTTTTTTTGGTAATTGTGCATTTTATTTTTTCAAGATACTATGCATGAACTTTTTTATTGTATCAGAATATAGTGCAACTGGAGCACCAAATCAGGAGGTGAAAGGACACAAATTTCATATAGGTTTTCTTATATACCATATGAAAGAAAAAATCAGGATAATTTCACAACCACATTATTGATCTTTACAAAAGGTAAATTACCTAAAGAAACAAATTGCATGCTGGCTAACATTCTAAGTTACAGACTAGTATTCTACTCAGGTAAAGATCACCAAGATCTTCTAGATATCATGATGAACTTGATTAGAGATTTCAGGTTGATTGTCCAAGGGCATGTACTGAGCCATAATCGAACGTATCTCAGAGTCCATATATCTCTGCACAAAATAAACAAACAATTTCAGGATATCATTGCATAAAATGAGCAAGTAAATATGTAATGTCGGCGATGACAAGCCTCTTAAACAAACGTCGCTTTAGTACACTTTTATTCGCAACTATTCTATCTAAGCGCTTGAATAAGATGACACGGTTCTCTTCCAGTTTAAACTGAGATCTCAAGTTCAAACTCTGAGAATGAAGCAAATAAAACTCTTAAGGTAGAGCTTTGCCACTCATGTAGTCCTTCCTAACTGACTTGAGGGTTGCTACGATCGGTTTATACCAAATTATTCTCAAGGTGGCATTGGTATTGATATATTGTTAAAAGGACAAAACATCAAGCCTGCAACAATCATACCTGGATTCTGTACTTGTAGAATGCATATCCTCCAGAAAGGGTAACAACCAAGACAAGGATAATCATCCAAATATTCACCACTGAAGAAGAAGTATATTTACCTGCATTTATAGTGGAAGTATATTTCTCAACATTAGTTTTTGAAGTGATATGGAAAGAGAAGAAAAAAAATCTGAAAGAAACTCACCAATGCATGTGTCATTTTCTCGTGAGTAGAGCAAACCGCTACCGCATTTGCACTCATAACTTCCAAAAGTATTTTTGCATTTGCATTGTGGACACTGGCAAGCCAGCTTTTCTTTGCACTCATCAATATCTGCAACATGATCAGTAAAAGAAGTATATTAAAGCCAATATATTTCTAGAATAGATAATAGCATGTTTAATACTAACAATCACATGAATCTGGTCCACATGCAACAACTATAGTCATTCACTGGATCCTACAATAACATGACACTAAAATTTGCCATTCCGAAAAAGGAAAAAAAAAAATCAAAAAATAGGAAACTAAGTACCTTCACATGACAGGACTCCATCACCTCTGAACCCTGGCGGACACTCGCAACCTTTTCTATAGTCATCCTGCATTATTATTAATTTAGAAACAAAAGAAACAAATGAAAGTTAATATCTGGCATATCAATCTTACTTTCACCTCTCCTAACATAAATCACGTAAAAAAAAGGTGAACAAGATAGCTTACATGGCAAGCAGAATGAAGCTTCCCACCCTGGGCTAATTTCCAACAACCTCCATTGTTGAATTCACAACTTAAGGTTCCTGAAGCTGTTAAGAATAATTTCAAAATGCAAATGAAAATCAAACGAGGAAAAAAATATTAAAATTAACATAAATAGAGACATCATAAACTCCTTGACACAAGAGGAAGAAGTTTTGACCCCTAGCACCAATTCGGTATGATAATGATTATACATGTTCTGTTTGCACCCTTTTTTGTGAGTGGCAGAAATGAACTTAAAAAAAGTAGAATCTAGAATAGAGAATGGATCACTTTATCTGAATTCAAAATAGCAATATTTACCTTCACAGTGACTATATCCATCGCCAACAAACTTTACATTTTTTACAATAGGACATTCACATACTCTTCCTCGGAAAGTGTCCTATAATTAGAAAACACACACGCAGATGGTTCAAATCAAAAGAGCCAAAAATGTAATAATTTTTCACAATAATGTGCCTGACAAGGTTCAGTTAACCAAATACCCTGCATGCAGTAATGTTGGAAGATTTATCCCGCCAACAACCGCCATTGTTTTCCAAACACTCGTTTGTTTCCATGTCTGCAAAGATATTCAGTAAAATCCTTAGCCTCTGAACAAGGTTGAAGGTTCGAGGAGAAAAATTGAAATTAAAGAGTTAGTGAAATGTAGACCTGGAGTTAAACAAATTGACGGTTCGGTGGTCTCTAGGAAACCTGCACAGATTGCCTTGAGAACGGCTGGTCTTGACAACTTACCTAAAAACAGTTATAAACTTCAATTAAAATATAGAATACGATTAAATAGCGGTCTGGCTAACTACAAAATCTGCCTCATACCTCTATACTGTCTGTTGTTTATAATAAGAGTAGGCAGTATAGTAACATCACCACGAGAACCTTTGCCAATCTGAAACCGAAGTTGGAACAAAATGCAATTCGATCATGAAACGACAGAATGGCCGAATAATTGGACAAAAATATCGTAAAAAATGTTTGTGTTTTAGAATGCCAACCTGTGCATCCTGTTCGGCTTTGAGGACAGGGTTATCAACATCAGCATGAGGATCTCCAACACAGTCTTTAATCTTCGTCAGATCGACACCTGCAAAGTAAATGGAGGAGACAAGGGAGAAGTGAGGGACATACATATATTTTCTTAGAATGATGTGATAAAACCATTTTTCAATGAATATTTGAGAAAATAAAAGATAAGTTAATTAAGTTTATGCAAAAAGATTAAAAAGAAAAAAAGGAGTATGACCAGGTACATAATTCTTATGTTAGATATGTGAAAAAGGCAGTGATATTTCTATTAATGCAGATACAAATTTGGTTTATTCCTTGCATACACCAAAGCTTCAGCATTATAAAGAACATGGAAACTCAATGGATGCTAAATCATTATTAAAAAAATAAGAAACTTAGAAACTATCTGAACATATTCTGTGAAATGAAAAGCATTTTATGTTTTTATTCCTGCTGGCATAGGTAAATTTTGCACGCCATTAAAAACCGAACACCAGAGAAAAACACAAGCCATATGCAAAGTGTATACAAAGAGGCACAAAATGCTGAACCTACCAAGAGATTTAATAACTTGATCTGAGCATTCTTCTGTGTATTTGTTCTCTTTCATGGGGCAACGGATTGAAAAGTCGGTCACATAGTCCCACCATTGCCAAGGTTTTCCACTTTCATTTGCAACTTTAAAAAAGCAAGCTTGGCGTAAGTTCTGAACAACAACATCTTTTCCATCATACCCTTTATTGAAATCTTGCTCAGGGTCCGGAGCACAGTATCTTCCGTTGTTTATACACTGAGACTTGCACTGTTTGCTTAAGAGAAATTCCTTAGGGCAATACCAAGTTATATAGTGAGGAGAAAATTGTGTAAACCCTTTCTTCTCAAGTAGCTGAGCTGCTCCTTTAAAGCTTTTCACAAAATTAATTTGACTGTCACACTTTGGTCCGCATTCATCGTTGCTATTTGTCCATAATTCGTACTCGACTCTATCGTCAGGATGCGGAAGAGCCTCTCTCCAATCAAGATTTATGCGAACCATCTCCCCATTTGAGAGAGCCTTCTTGATACTATCCCCTAAGGATTTGCTGATAAGAGTAGAAGGAATATTGATCTTTTCCATGTAATCGTCTTTTGCAACATTCCCTTCTTCAGGAGTGTCCATGGTGATCAGGATTTCTTCTCTGTTATCAGCTACAAGAATAGCTGCTGCTCCACCATTTTGTGCATTCCACGCCTTCAAAGTGAAGTAGCAATCTACCAAAGTGACCAGGGAATAAATTTAAGAAACTTGAGCCACTTTTGTGTGTGGTTTTGATCCTAACAACCTATGCATTGACATCATAATTATAACACCTATGAAACACTGACACAGACAATAATTTGAAAAAGTTAAAGTAATTGAATGTAACAACATGTGTCAGTGTTGGATACCGACATGTGCCGGACACCAGACATGCCTTATATAGTATACATTATAGATATATAATAGGTAATCTTCACCTAAACCCAAAGAATAAAAAGAAAGAAATTCTGCAACCTTAACCTGAACAATGCAACATCCACAAAATCTTAAGCAACAACTTCCAGTGAACTGGTTACATCATATTGGGAAGTCCTTCTAGAATATTCCAAAATTAGTAATTAAAACTGACATTCAATTAATAGAATGTTTAATCCTAACTTTCATTGTCTCTATATAAGTAGCATAAAATAAAAGAGAGCAGTTTCCAATGCACAACATATTCAAAACGATTTAATTCGTATGCACTTTCAGTGTAACAAGTTTTACATTGTCAACCAATCCTAATCGTCACGGTCATTAAAAGCATTCGACTTCACCCATTTTTTTACACTTTTTGTGAGATTCACAAACTTTAAGAGTTTAAAAGAACAATTAAAAATTTCACCTCCACGATCAACAAGAAGAAAGGTGGGGAAACCTCCAGGCTTAGACTGAAAGGAAGCATTGACATCAGTGAAGTTGTCACATCCTTTCTGATTCACATTTGGGTACACTACAGAACCAACCAACGTTCCTCCATATTGAGGTACCCCAAAATTCCCAATTGCACATTCATATGTACCCTTCAATGATTTTGGAGAAGTGATCTTCAAGCTGTTCTTCTCCACCAAAAACTTTCCCAAACAACACTTCAACAACAAAACCAAAACACACAACAAAAAATTCAACTTGATGCTCATTCTCTTGTCCTGAAACTGAACATAAACCTCTTCAACTCCAAATAAGAAAGATCAAAAACAAGAAGAAAATAAAAAACTGAAATTTAAAATGTAATTAATGCAACTGTCATAAAGGAAGGAGACCCAGATGAGGAAATTGAAAATTGGGGCAAAAAATAGTAGCTTTTTTGGTTGAAGAAGGTTTAAGGCTATGTGGGTCGGAACAGTGATGCGTAAGAAAGGAAAAGTATCGAACGAAATCTTAAAGGTGTCGAAATAATGGGGCGAAACGTGTTAGTTAAGTTCAACGGTTATTGAAAGTGTCGCCCATCAATAAACAAAAACAATAATAGTTAAAATTAAATAATAATTTTCAATCATTTTTTTAAGCACTTCTAAAAAAAAATAGTGATTAGTGAAACCTCTCTTTTTTTTTTTGTAAGGAGAAATATTTTTTTGGTTGTTAATAATTTTTAAGTTTAATAGTAGTATTTGTCTCTTTATTTTTAGTCATTCACGGAATTAATTTTCCTATTTTAAAAATCGACACTTTTGATTTTTTATCATATTTTTGAACTAAAAAAACGAAGATTTGACATATTTTAAGTAATGTAACATACGATTTTATGATATAAAACTATCTAGATGTACTAATTATTCGTATGTCATTAATTAAATTACAAAAATAAAAAATTTCTGAATTTGAAAATTAAGTTTTTCATAGAGTTGTATTGTGATTTCACAAGTATTAATTATTTTACATTATTGCATTATATGTCACATTATTTAAAACACGTCACATCGCTATTTTTTCATAATGAAAGACTAAAACTATAAAAATAAGAGAATTAAAATTACAAACTTAACTTTTATGTTTTGAATGAAAATGTTCAATGACATATGATTGAATAATTTTAACTATTGTTATCTTTTAAAAAATGATTAAAAAAAATAGAAAAATATTGAATGAGATTTATATTGGAAATATATTTATAGGTAATAGTAACATGTTATAAACTATGTTATAGTTCGGTCTATATATAAATATAATTAAAATAGTGTTGAGAAAAGTATTTGCAAAAGAGAAAGTAAGATATGCATTGTCAATATAAATTTATTGTACACGAACAACCAACTAAAATCAAGTATTTGACAGTTATTTTTAAAAACAATGCCCTATAATGTGCATAAATAACAATAACATGAATAATTATTAGATGATAATGAAAAATAATTTTATAAACCGTGAGTACACCTTCATTATACTCTATGCGGAATCATATATTCCATATATACTATAAACCTAAGGATAATCAACTTTGTTGGTTGAAATGGCATGGAGTGTCTGCTTGTAAAAAAAATGGTAAGAAGTTTAATTCTTCCGAAGTAATATCTTAATTTTGATATTTTTTCAAAAATAAAAAATTTTAAATTTGATATTCACAGATGAGAAAAAGATAGATCTTAAGAAAGTTGTGACTCTTTTTCTAAATTAACTTAATTCAACTAACGTGATATTGAAGGTAAAAAAACAGTTTATGAATATGACATCCATCAATATAGATTAAATAGTTTAAAAGAAAAATAAAGCAAACAAGATTTAAAGGATGATGTTTGTGATTGCTGCCTTTTTTGTAGTGTACTAGTGTTGTGTCCCTTTTATTGCTTTTGTCGATATCAAACTTAATAATATAGGTATTTATTAGTTGAATTAGAATTTAAAAGACTACTTTTATTGTCTTTTAACTTAGTTCTTTTATTTATTAAAATTTAATTTAATATTTCCTCTTTAAGAACTTCAGCTTGATAAATCAACCTTCATTTCTCATTCACATTTGTATATATTAATTTGCATAGATGGACATTATATGATTTACTACAAAAAATACTCCAAAAAAAATTAAAATATTAGTTTATCATTAATTTAAAAAATATATTTTTTCATAATAGTGTTTTTATTTATTCAAAAATGAAAATGCATTCTAAATATTTAACAATAGTGTTTTTCACATTTTACTTTCTACACTCCCCTTCCCTTATATGTCTCAACTGCAAATTTGGGCCCACCATCACCTTTTCCCATGGGCCATACCCTTATATGTCTCAACTGCAAATTTGGGCCCACCATCACCTTTTCCCATGGGCCATACCCCCATTGCTTCTACACCCAATAACTCAAATCTGATGGTACAAGTTTGATATTTGAGCAAAACTAAATCACTACAATCCATTTCACCAAACCCTAATTTTCTCTATCTCTATACATATATTCGTTGAGCAGCCACCATCATCTTTATTCTTTTCTCTGTTAACTATCTTTATTCTCTACTATGTTCTAAGTTCCATAACATTTTCTTAAGATTATTATATATATCTTGTCGGATACCCTATCATTCATGTAATCTGTATGTTGGATGGTTTGTTTGATTAGTTTATCTGTAAGATGTATATGATTGTCTTAAGTGAATTTCCACTGAACAAAAAATAATATCCATAGGTTCAAACAAGTGAGATTCTTGAATTTCATTGCTTCAAATTTTTAAAAGAGTCTCCAAAATATTTACAAATTTGGACCGGACCAATCCTTCTCCCATGGGCCATACCTCCAATCTGACGGTAAAGGTTTGATCTTTGAGCAAGACTAAATCCCTACCATCCATTTCATCAAAACCCTAATTTCTACCAACTTTCTCTCTATATATCCTTTGAGCAGCCATCTCCCTTTCCCATCCTTTACTCATTTCAAATTTCTTTTTCATATTTATTTGCTTTTTCTGTCCGCATATGCACTATAGTTCTGGAACTGCTTCGTATGTCCTAAGTTTCATGGCATTTTCTTCGTATGGTTGTATACATCTTGAAACCTAAATGTTTAAGTGTTCTGTATGTTTGGATTATTTGAATGTTTAGGTTATGTGGAAGAAGTATATGACTGTATGAAGTATATGCCCATGGAACAAACAATGGGTTCTACTTTCTAGTATGTGCATTTCTCGAATTTCATTGCTTCATGAGCAATCTGGGCCATTTTTCATGTTTGTGGGCCATTTTTCATGTTTGTTATCCGATGAATATGACTGTCCTTTTACTTTATATAATAAGGACTAAAATAATATGGACTAAAAGGACGGTCTAAAATATTACACGAATATAAAATCATTTAATATATTATTAAAATGTATTATCATTTAATATATTATTAAAATTAATATTGTATGCACTTTTATTTGATATTTTATTTAAGAAGTGTATTAAATGTAATTAGAACTAAGTTGCTATTAGAAATAAGTTGTTCCTGACATGGTATGCTTTCTGCAAAATTCTGGGTCTGTCAAAAATTCGCTAACCGAAAATTCTACCGGCTTAGTGAATTATGGACAATTTTCAAAACATGGCTTATTTACTAAGCTAAATTTTGAGAAGTTTTTTAGAATTCGAATTCACAAAGCGAATTTTTTGGTGGCTTAGCGAATTGATGACAAATTCACTTTATGTTTTCAGTCATTTGTGTTTTTATTTTATTTACTTTCAGTTATTAGTTTGTTTAATATTCCAATCTTTTTATTTCAAGTCTTACTTGGAATTCTTTTGAGGGATGTATTTTGTGAATGGTTCACACGATGATTTGTTTTGGATGTCGGATTTGTTTTGGATGTCGAAATATAATATTTTATATTTTTGTTATAAAATTTTTTAAAAAGAATTTTAATAAATGATAAATTGGTTTAAATAATTTATCTTAAAATATGATTTTAAGTATTTCATCTATTTTCTACAATTTCTTTTGGATAATGAAATTTCTAAAAATCATTTTGGAAGATATCTTTATAAAAAAAAAATGTGATTTTTATTATTTTAAAATCTTTAATAATAAATATTTAAGTTATTAAATTTTGATATTACTTTTTTTTTTTAATTGGTAACAAATAGTTAAAAAACTTGTACTATTTTTAAGTAAATTCTTTGAAAAATCATTTTTATAAATTTTAAACAAACTGACCCGATAATTATTGAAAGTTGTTGTTAGCATGATAAGTTATGAATATAATAGATTTGAATATGGCTTGAAAGTTTTTTGGTTTCAAGTTAGGTGTGCAAAAAATGGAAAATGGCAAGGTTTGTGAAAAATCAAGTCCAATTTACAGGAACAAATGTAAATGAATAAGTTGTTGTTAGTATAATAAGTTATTAATATGACAGAAAGTTTTTTGGTTTCAACTTATGTGTGCAAAAGATGGAAAATGGCTATGTTTGTGAAAAATCAAGTCTAATTACAGGATAAAATGAAAATGTGGTTTAAATGATAATTTTTGAGGTCAGACTTGTGGTTTTAATTGAATGGTAGCATGAGTATGAACCAAATTGTTTGATCAAAGTGAAAGTTGAATTTCATGAAAATTGTTGAAAGCAAGAACTACATTAGACCTTGAGTCTGGTCTGGTGAGTTATGTGCATCTTAGGAATAGATAATTTGGGAGTCAAGTGATCTTTAGTTAACCCCTTTGTGTTTAAATGAAATATTTTGTTTCTTTTGAAATAGAATCCTGAACCCAAAAAAAAAATGAATACCTCTCATGACTATAAGGATGAGAGATTATTTATATTCATAATTGTGGTTCCATCTAAGTTGTGGAGGAAATTTTTTCGGCAAAGAGAAAGAATAAAAGAGAATACAAGTGGAATGGTATGATGATTGAAAAAAAAAATTCCTCTTACATTTCAAAAATGAAAAGAAGAGAATTGAAAAGAAAAGAAAAATAAGAAGAAAAACATATGAGTATTCACCAAAGAAGCTTGGAAAAGTGGTAAAGTGAAAAACAAGAAGTGAGAGTCATTATTTATTTACTATGTAAAAATTTATGAAAATGATTGATGTCTTAACCTTAGACACCTTTGTTATTTAGAAAAACCAATATTTTTTAGAGCCAAGCCACATTACAACCTTAAAAAGATCTTTGTGATCTATGTTAGATTATGTATCATATGATATGTGCCCTTAAAAAGATCTTTGTGATCTATGTTAGATTATGTATCATATGATATGTGCATAGATGACTAATAAAATTGATTTTATGTGAATGCAATGTATAAAATAAGAGAAACACTCACCTTGTTTGATATTAAGGAGTGAAACACTTTTATATGAGGAATGTATTTCTGATTTATTAACTTTCGAATGGAATTTGTGAAAATCACATTTTGACATTGCAATTGTGACACCCAAAACCCCAAAATAATATATAATAATTTATACCAGATTTTTTGAACAAAATTTGCAGCGGATAAATAAAAACTCTTTAATAAACTTTTATAAGTTATTTAGGATATCACATTCTTCAAATCAAAATGAACACTTTAAACTTTTTCCTGTTATAAAACAATGCAATCTCCATAAACTTGATTTAACTAGAATTTTTTAATTTAATTCCAAAAACTTACTAGTACTTATAAGATTTTCATACAAAAAGTCATTTCTAATAAAAAAGGTAAAATACAATTTACAACTCATGTTCCCGGTATCACCTATCAGAGCGGAGTTTCTCCTAAACTTGAACTTTTAGACTCATTAACCTGTAATAACTGCGATTTCGCAAATGCAGGGCCAAACCAGTCAAACACAAACAACGAAGAATGTGAGTTTTGAAATCATGTTGATAGTATAATATAAGTATGAAGAACACACAAACAATCATAATAGACCGTATCATAACCACATCACGATATATCAAAATATTCAAGCAAATAGTACCATTATAACATCAAAATCATTCAAGTAAAATAATTATCTTATTATAATATGCATCAAATCATCTCAGAGAAACTACTATTACTTATCAAACACATCAATCATAAGAAAATGCAATGCTACGCATGAACTTAGATTTTACTTCACAATGTGGTACTATTCTAACTTTGAAGTACTTGGTTAGGAGGCTTGATACTATGCCACCATCCCAGTGGACAGACAATTCAAATTGGCCCATGTTTCTTGTCCTTCTTACAAAAATAATGAATATGTTTATTGTCCTTCTTACAACCACATATGTTGGCAGTTTATTGTAAGTGTGTTGGAGAACTAAGCTTGTTACAAATCCGTCACTTCAGATGATTTTATTTTGTTTACGAATTTGTAACAAACTCAAGAAATTTAGGGACAAAACCCGCCTCAACTACCGCATCATATATAAAATCGAGGCCAACTAACACAAATTAAATAAATGTAATGAGAATTAGTTATATTATCTATAACCCTAAAATGAAATAAATAACTTACAAGAGAATAGAACTATCGTCAATGCTACTCCGTCTATTTGCTCGTTACACTTCTCAGATGATACATTTCGCGAAACGTCAATAAAATTAAAAGTTCTACTGATTTTGAAGAAAAAAAATAAACTCATATCATCCATACATCTATCTTATCTTTATTAGGTGTGCTCCTTTTACTAGCCCACTATGATGTCGATACGTTTCCAAGCACATGAAAAATCCTCTCTCAATTTATTATACCCGAATCACTACGATGCTTTTGAGCCTTTTCGGTTAGCCCTTGTTGGTATCCCTTTCAACAAGATCTACCACCAAGTTGTGTGATAGTACATAATGCATTCGAATTAATTAATACAATCACTTGGAGCACTCTTCCTTAAATTAGCCATCAATAAGAAAAATGAAACCCCTTAAATACTTTTTATCTCATCGATCATACTACATGATGAGGAGATTAGATACCCGATAATACTAAGTCCCTATCAATCATATGTATTTTATAAATACCATTGGCTAGTGAATATTTAGTTAGGTCACTAATTCCCTCCTTTTAATTGGACTTTTTTTTGCAGAATATAAGGTATTCTCCATACACACACGAGTTACATATGACTAGTGACTCAATTCCCACGCTAAGTTTAGTGTCCAATGTATCATTTCCACTAAATATATGAAGAGAAAGTTGTATAGCACTAACTACAATTAAAAACAATACCTCACGCACTATTCATTCATTTTGTTATTATAATTATACGTTATGCTAACTTTCCATTGCAATCTATGTGAGAAGAGTCCATTATAAGAAGGCATCTCATTTCATTCAATGTTACCAAACCAATTCCTCTAAGGCAAAATTAGTGATGGGAGAGGCTATTTATTTGGATACCATATTGGTCCCTTTGAGCCTTTTCATTACAATAGGTTACCATGCCTACCTTTGCTACACCATCAAGACCAAACCTTCACGCACAACTTTTGGAGTTGATAAGTCAAGGAGGACTACTTGGGGTCTCAACTTAAACCAGGTACTCATTCATTGCATGTTGACATGAAAATTACGACACTCGTAGTTGGGATTATCTGTTCGAATTCGCTTAGACTTTGAAGGAGAAAATCTACTTTGTCCGAGTGTATGTTCGAACTTTTTTCAAATTTAAAGGGAACAAAGGTGGGGATGAGGTGTTGATACATGTCCTCTACTCAAACTTTCTTTCTTGCTAGTAATAAATTATAATTTTTTTTAAATGAGCTCAAGAAATCCACATATTTTTCCTTTAAATAACTCGATTCAAATTAGTTGGAGTCTAAAATGTGACTACTTTTAAATTAGAAGGTCTAAACTTTAGTTTAATATTGACGTTGTGACGGTTTTATTCTGTCGCCAATTGCTACAGATTTTGAAATACCTAGTTGAATATTTTGTGAGGTCCAATTTAGTTACAAATTCCGGCGCGTCACTAAATCTGCACAAATGTGTTTTGCGAGAGAAATTTGCAACTTTTGCGACAAATTTATATCCTCTCTTATTTTTGTTTTTCTAGTAGTGCTTCTAAATTTGGTTTATCATGGTGCAGGGTGATGACAAAAAGGCAATGCTAAGTGTACAAAGCTTGAGGAACACTCTTATGGCCACAATACTCACAGCTACCATAACAATTCTAGTAAACATGGCTTTGGCAGCTCTAAACAACAATGCATTCAATGCCAGCCATCTTTTTAGTAGTGGAATTTTCGGTTCCAAATCAGATAAAATATTCCTATTGAAATATGGTTCAGCATCAATTTGTTTGTTGATTAGTTTCTTATGCAGCTCAATGGCCATAGGATTTCTAATTGATGCAAATTTTTTGATGAATGCTTATGGAGAATGTTTGAATGGAGGTTACACACAAAGTATATTAGAAAAAGGGTTCACCTTAGCTTTTGTTGGGAATAGGGTGTTTTGTGTTGCTATTCCTTTGATGCTTTGGATGTTGGGTCCAGTGCTTGTATTTTTGGCCTCATTGGCGTTAGTTTTTTTGTTGCATGAGTTTGATTTTGTACCCAAATTCCCACATAGCCACAAACAATGTAACATTGGTAAATAACCTCTAGCTAGCAAATTAATGGTACTATAAACCAAATAGTAGATGTATAAATTGTTAAGAAATACAGAGTTAAATTTGAAATGTACCATGTTCAATGGTTCCATGTGTGAATTGGGATTGAGAATAATTATTGCATAACATCTTGGTAAAGGGTTGGTATAAAAAAAACATCTTGGTAAAGTGGATCGCCTTGGTAATCTAACTTTCAAATAGTTAAGATTAGTTTTTTTTTTTTGTCAGCATAGTTAAGATTAGTCTAGATTGAGTTATGAGCAATAGAGGATTAAAATCCGTACAAAGAGAATTTGATTTAATACCCAAAAAAAAGAAGTTAAGATTTGATAAAAAATTGAATAAAAATGAAATAAATGAAGATGAATGAGCAATCATTTGACAATTTTTGATCCAAACTGATCATAGCTCATTGGACCAAAAAAATTTATTGTCAAACTGATCATAGCTATAAATTTTTGGTCCAATAACAATTCATATGGACTGGCATTCAAGGATCCATGTAGACAAAAAAAAAAAAAAACTTCATGGCTCCATATTTTGGATGGGAGTTAGAGTTTTCATGCAGCAATTCTAGTGCGGTTACAAGAATTTGGACACATAAAAAAATACTTATTTTTAATTATTTAAAAATTATATATTATTTAATTTTTTTTCATTTTTTTTTTCTTTTTATGTGTGCATCCAAATAATGTGTCTAAATTCTATTAACTATATAAGAATGATTCAAGTCTTTGTTAGTACTCCTTTCATTCACAAACTTTGACGATTTAAGATTTTCAATAATCATGCAATTGATGTATGCTTGATTATTACGTGTACTAAAATGATCTAGTTTTAGCATTAATGTTTTAAAAAATGATACATAAACATTCATAATTTTTCTACACTTATTAAACACATCATTTTGTTTATCTTTCTCTTTTTATCACATCATCAACATATCATATCTATCATCTTCTTTATTTCTTTCCCTTTCAAGTGGTTGATGGAGTGTATGAATGTCTACCAATTATTTTCCTAATATTTTACGAAGTCTTACTACTTTTAAATGTCGAAAGTATAAATATTTTAGAGAAATACTAGGGTCACACCCTCTAGCACACTCTTTTAAATATACCCCAATAAGTGAAGTCATGTCATCATGTTTTTTTTACCTAGTAACCGACTGAACAAATTGAAAGACAACAATTACCTTTTTTTTTTAACAATTTAACTCCAAGCTAATCTCTTTCAAAAAAAAAAATTATGGATTTGTCTTCCCCTCCCCTGTGATTCACATAGATTTGTGTTGCAAACTTTTAACTTCATGACTCGTGTTAATTTGTCTCTTGCGCTCTGTTAGCTCCATGTCTCGTGTCAATTTGTCTTTCTCGCGACATTTGATTTGTCTCATCCCTAGTTGCCATTGTTTCTGTCGCAAGACTTAGTCACATTTTCTGTCTTTGTCACAACTTTCAGTGGTCGCTGATGTCTTGATGTTGGGAAGCCAAGTCGGTCAAACTTTTGCTCTGGAGGTTTGTTGAATTCTATGCCAGTATAGACCATGATTTGTTTCATATTGGGTACCAATTATATTATTTGACAAATGTATGTTTGTAGATAGATATTGATATGTTGTGTCTGTTTTATCAATGATAATATATTAATTAAAAGCTCATTAAAATTTATTGGCTATAAAAACTTCTTGTTATAGTGATGATATTGTTCTTGTGGCAAGTAGCATTTCTACTAACAATCAATTTACTCAAGTTGAGAGAGAATAGAGAAAGGGGTGTCAAGGAGTTGGTTTGGTTCAATTACTTTTGAGAACTAAATGCACTCTTATACAATTCTCTTTGAGACATACAGTTGAAGGTAAGTAAGAATAAGAACAAAATGCATTTTAATTCAATTCTCTTTGGTGACAAGACTTCCTGTTTCTTAGACTTATCTCAAATTTGATTAACTAGACCAATAGTTAATGATTCTATATTCCCTTTTTATAGACACTAGTATAAAACTCCAATACTTGAGTTTTGTTGCTATATAGCACTAGTATAAAGAATTTCCCCCTATTGATTTGCTGCTACTTTGTTATTTTAATCATTGAATAGTATGTGAGTTTTTATGTAGTACTAACAATTGTACATGTTTTTTAATGCAATGCTACTAAGAGCATCAAAAGTGTACTCATTAAAAAAAGAGTATCAAGAGTGAAATTATGCACTAGAGCAGCAATAGTTTCTGTAGGAATAAATATGTAAAGTTGACATTTTATTTCAACATTGTAACTTTGGGGCAAGCTTTGATTGAATTGTAACTCATATTATATCGGTTCTTTTAACCTCAACATGATAACTTTGGACAAACATTATTGTAACTTTTCCATTTGCAATACAATTTGATATAGTAATGATTAAACCTAATTGATCTATTTGATTTGTAACTTTTGCAATTGTAGTGAATGAGTAATGCTAAAAGGAAAGTATAAGATAAAACATTATTCACTTAATAAAATTGCTAGACATGTTCACATCATAAAACATAACAATATGAAAAGAAAAAAATCCAACCAAGTTCATACAAAATATTCCATCTGCTAAAATATTTCTAACAGAGATAAAAAAAATAAAAATTCCATGTAATTATCATCTCAGCATCACTATATAGTGTGGTGGGACAACAAAGACACCACGACTAGAAGTGCCATCAATGAATGTATACAAAGATATCCATTAAACTCAAATGAGCGACTTATACAAGAAATATCTTCTTTTGATGCATCCTACTCTACAACAAACTTTTCATGTTTTTTGAAAGTCTAAGATTTCAAAAGTGGTACTTTGGCTATCTTTATTCTCTTTCAAAATATGATTTTCAGATAATCTCAAAACTTCAACTTGACATTTCTTGAAAACTTTGTGCGTGTAAATCACCAACATTTACTTTTCAAAAGGTGAAAGAGTTTGAAGAACAGGTTGCTTATGCCATGTATTAAAATTAGCTTGCTTTTTTGCCTATTTTTCTATCCAGCAAAACAACTTTATATTTTTCAACAAACTTCTTTAATGTAGTTTTCTTACATACATATTTATCGAAAAAAGAATTGATGTTATCTAAACATTGGGTTGTTCACATACCACCAAAAAATGTATCCTTCATGTAAATAGGAACCCAATGTTCATGTCCATGTTCATGTTTTTCATGTAAGGATTCAATCTAATCACTTCTCTATAGCTGAAATTTTTCCACCATTTCTTGCCATTTATCCTCAAATTGTTCCTTTGACCAAGACTTGTAAATTGTTGACATGAGATGAACTAACAATGTCAATCACAAGGAAGGAGTTTGAATTGTGATTCCCTTTTAAAAATGAACTTCTGCTTTTAATTTAAACACACTCAAGATTAATTTTGGTTTCAAAACAAAAATGCAGAACGTTCTTGGTTAGTGAAAATAAACGAAAAAGATTATTTCTACGTGATCAATGCTTGTGAGTCTGAAATAATTAAAGATAAGGATAAGAGAATTACACAATGATGTATACTGGTTCACATAAGGTGGACTACGTTTAATCCTCACAATTTGTGAGTTTTTCCACTAATATGCTTTACACAAGAATGTTCTTGCTTTCACACAAACTTTCTTGATCACTCTTGATCAGTTACAATTTTCACTATTCAACCTTGAAAGGATTTCTTACAATTACCTTTCAGTCCAGAAAGGGTTGTTACATGTTACCTTTTAATCACAAAAAGGATTTCTACAAACCACTCAAACTATCTTTAAGAATATAGTCTTGAGTTTCAAATGAAATTATGAAAGAAGGTTGATGGATCAGAATCTACTCAACACTTGTTTGAGATTGATTTTCAGTAGAAAACTCAGTAAAAATATCTTTGAATCTAGTGAGAGAGAATTGTAGCTTTTTCTTGATTTAGGAGGTTTGATTTCTCAAGTATGAATGTGTAAGTGATTAATTGATTGCACTTGAAACTCTTGCTGTTATCTTCACATTGAGGTTCTTCTTATAGGCGTGATGAAGGTTGATGACAACTCATGTAGCCGTTAATAATCTAACTGTACAGATTGATGTTTTAATAGACACGTGTTCTATTTTATTCAGAACGTTCCTGCTTTATAACCACAACGTTCTTCGTTTGTGCTTGAGTGAATATTGTGAATGAGATTATTTGACAGTTGTTTGGTGTTAGTGTTTCTGCTTTGTACGCAAGCTGAACTTTCTGCAGAGATGCAACATCAGTGTCCTTTTTATCCTTGTTGTCATAGTTGTACTTGTTCATAGGCCATCAATCTGGAGATTGATCTTGTTATGGTTCTTGATGTTGTTTTGCTTCTTTTAAACTTTTGGGTTTGATCATGGTTCTGAGTTGCCTTGATATTTGTTTCACCTAAGATATGTATTTTGGGAATTGATTTATTTCATTTTTATCTTTAAAAAAAATTGTCCAGAATGATCTTGTTTAATAAGGCTGATACTTTCGAAAACTAGAATAATCTTGGTTTGACTAAACTGATGTTGTCAAAAACCAAAATGATCTTGGTTTGTCCAGGCTGTTGTTCTTATGAACCTGAAAGATCTTGTATACACCAGAATGATCTTGTGTTGTTGTATAGTTGTATATGATTACCTATATTCGAATAATACATTCAAAAACACAAGTTAAATAGAAACACAATTAGAATCATAATTAGAAATTAATTAACTTGTTTGATTATTTTCAAAATATTAATTTGGAATTTTACCTCAACAGAGATATCTCATAAAGTCATCATTCTTTCTTAATATATGACTAAGTTTCTCAAGAACTTTTCTAAGTATATGCGACAGACCAAACCAATGTCGAGAATTGGAAAATACCTCTGTAATAGCCATTTTCATTGCTCTGTCTAAATAGTTTCTGGTGTCTTTCTCCAAGCAACCAATGCTTTCATATCCTCCATGTTGTTTGGCCATTGTGGCGTTAATTTTGGTTGTTCTCACTCCAACATGTTGCAAAGTTTCAATACATTATTTTTTAGCTTTAATGATTCTTCTATGGCTAGGAAAATAACGTGCATATGCTGGAAAATGCTCATGATTGTAATCTTTAATGAAGCTGAGATTTATCATAATGAGAATAGAATGAAACGAATATAAAAACAAAAAGAAAGATACATAAAAACAACGACAATAGAAGCTACAAACTATATGGAGCCTAGTTTTAAGCATGCAGGACTTTCACGTGTCAAAATCATAGCCAAAGGTGAGTAAAATGCCTAAGGTGAAAATATAAGGTAGGATAAAATAATAATATATGTACATGATATTTGATACAAAATTACAAATGTAACTCATTTACATACATGACTAGCATAGCCAATGCAAACATGATAGAATTGAGAATTGACTAATATTAAATAAAAATAAAAATAAGTAAGAGAGTAAGAACAAAAATGTTGTGGTACAAACCTCTTAGAGAAAATATTGTTCTTCAAGTAGGTGAAGGCGGTGGTCTTTTGACAGAGGAAAACAAAAATTTGCAGAACTTAAAGAGACAATTTTGTTGGAGGTGGGATATTGAATATGAAAAATTAATAAAAAATAAAATAAATGGTTATACTCTAATAAAAGGAGAACCGATAACCAAACAAGAGAATTAAAAAATAAGATGACATAACTTCACTTATTTGAATGTGTTAGTGACTGTCCTCTCTAACAATCCTCAATATTTTATTTTATATAAATAATCTCGTAAAAACTAAATCATTTTAATTATCTAATATAGTCAAGTTAGAAAGGAAAAGGTTTTTAAATATAGTTGAGATGATAGCAACAAAGACAATTAATATAGTGGAATTCGAGTTCGAATCCAAGATCTTATTTTTCTCTATATTTAATTTGTGTCAAATATACTAATATTATACATCAATTTTCTGTAAAAACAGGAGTTAAATATTAATTTTTAAAAATCTTATATGAATAATGCACATTTTTAAGGTGTTTGACTATCACACTCACACTCATAATTGTCTCCCCTCCCTCATTTGCACCCCCTCCTTCGTTCCTCCCCAAGTCCTTCTCTTTCTCTGTTCCAACCCTCGTGCACACGCAGCCACTATACCTTCGTTGTTCTCCTTCTATGTTCAAGCCAACTGTCGTGCAACCACCATACCTTCTTCGTCGTGCAGCCACCATACCTACTCCGTTTAATGGCGGAGCATGAACTAATTAACATTAGAATGATTAAATTTTTAAAATTTTAATAGATAAATAAAAAGTATAATATTGTATTGTATATAAAAATTTTAAAATTACAAAAATATATTGACGATCAAACTCTTAAAACTTATTATAGAGAGGTAGTAGATCAAATTTTGGTTCACATTTTTAATAATTAAAAATTAGTTTTTTTTAAACACAAATTTTTTTAGAATTTAATTGTTATGTTTTGTCAATGTAAAAAGTTTTACAATATCAGCACATCACAAATATTCATAAGTATGACTTTAAAAGTAATTATGATAAAAGTGAAACTGATTTATTAATTTGACGGTTATAATTAATTGACAATGTAAAATATTTTTACAATACATACAAATTAAATCAAAATTTTTACACAATTAATACAACTTTCTTAACTACAAGGACAAAAATAATTTATATAATTATTAAAGTACATTTTAATACAACACATTGTTTAAGATATCAATATTGACATACTATTGATAAAAGATAATTGTTTGGTTTGAGTATCAGACGATCTATTTTAAAATTATGTGAAACTATATTTCAAATCAATAAATTTTGGATTTATTGATTTAGTTCAACTTGGACTCAAACCCATAAAAAAATATCAAACTAATTTAATTAGTTTTGGTTGAATTATTGCGATCATATGGTCATTTGATTTGATTTTTATATCTCTAGATAAAACTCACCACTCAAATAGTTCGAATTTAGGTTAGAAAATTTATTTTATTTTATAATTATAGTTGTTTTTTGTAATTTGTTTTTATAAATTATTTTCTCCGATTTTTTTTATAATATACATCTGTATTATAATTTGGTCAACAAAAATTGATGTATTTGTTTAAAAGGCGTCTTAAAATTTTTGGAGGCTATGCTCTAATCTTAAAAATTTGACCTAATAAAAAAATGCAATTTTAATAATTAAAAAATTTGATAAAATAAATTTTAGTCCATAGCTGAAATTTTTAGTTCATGTTCTTCATATAAGGATTCAATCTAATCACTTCTCTATAGCTGAAATTTTTCCACCATTTCTTGCCATTTATCTTCAAGTTGTTCCTTTGACCAAGACTTGTAAATTGCTGACATGAGATTGAAGTAACAATGTCAATTATATGCAATTAATAACGTGTAAGTATCAAACCGCAATATGCGACTTTGCATATTCCAATCATCTAATGACATCTAATGATCATATACCCTTTCTTTTGGTTGCTAGCTGTCCACATGTCTGTTGTTAAAGCAATCCTACTCCCAATCTTTTCTAAAAGCCCCATGATCTTCAATTTTTCATGTTCAAATATCATTTTTAATTGTGTTTCTACAAGGAATCTTGAACAAAGGTTGAAGACCTTCACAATATATTCTAAAGCTCAAATGATCTACATTGAAATGAGATAAGTATTATCATATTAGAAAGGTCTTCTCTTGACTTCTTTAGATCAAAATGATAGTTACTCAGATGATAATGATAATAATAATAATAATAATAATAATAATAATAATAATAATAATAATAATAATAATAATAATAATAATAATAATAATAATAATAATAATAATAATATATAAGTGTGGGTGTGGGACGGGGTGGGTACTATAGTACCCGTACCCGCACCCATACTCGTTCAATTTTGTGGGTAATTACTCGTCTCTATATCCATTATGCGGGTTTTTACTCTACCCATTATGGGTTTTTTTTGCGGGTATCCACTGGGTCTGAATCTAATTGTCATCCCTAGATTAAACGAGTTAGTAGTCTTAGTAAATAGAAGGGTAATTGAATCATAGAGCTAGAATCGAGGTAATCAAAATTATAAGTGAAACTATGACTTTAGACTTCTTTCAATTAATTTACAAGTTTGTGTTTTTTTTATTTTTAATTATTTACTATTTGATTATTTATTTACCGTAACACTTCAACTGTTATTGTTAGTCTAAATGATTTTAATTAATTTGATACATGTTAATTAATTCATATAAATATGATGATCTTTTATACTATTACTACAATAAACTACATGTACTCTAAGTGTGTTTTTAGCACAACTAGTTTTTGATGTATTTAATAATTAATATAAATGCCTAAAAAATGGTTAATTTAGACAATCTGAAAGAAAAAATACAATTAATTTAGACTTTTGCATTCTATAATTACTAGTTTGAACAATAAATTGTAACACCCGTCACATATATATCATTTTTTTTAAATTGTCCACGTATTGTTATATTTTTCATAACTTAAGTCGTATCTTTTCATTTTCATATTATTATTTTTACTATAATGTGGGATTTGAATTTTTAAAAACATTACTAATTTCCGTAAAAAATATACATTATTAAACAATTTTTGCCTATAAAACAAATTAATTAACTCTACCACAATATATATAAAAAATAACAAAAAAATTATATGTATTTTGCTTTACATTTCAACGTACCAACAAGTGTATTGAAGTTGCATAGTTGCAGTAATGGTATGAGTCCTTGTGGTGGGAATTGATCATCTCGTGTGATATGAGTGCGACATGATCAGGATTCATTAAAATCCTCCTCCTCAATTAGAAAAGAGAGAGAAAGAGAATAAAAGAAAAAGTAAATTTTAAAGGTTGAGATTCAACGCATGAGTAAAAAAAATTGAGGGAATCCATTCCTCGGGTTTTTATTTTCTTTCCATAATCTAATTTTTTTTAAAAGAATTATCAATATTTTTTTTTTCTGAAAATTATATACCAATTTATCACCTTTTTTACCATAATTAAAATCCGTCATTTGCAAAGACAACTTCTTAAAGAAAACTTAAATTTGCAATGATAATTTGTGTTGAGATAGAAATTATTATTTTTAAAAAAAAATAGACAAGTCACCTTTTGAAAAAAAGACTTCTTACATTTAATTTTAAAAAATAATTTAACCAAAAAAAATATAATTTATTAAAATTCATTCATAAAAAAATAACAACACAAATTTTACAAAAATTACGTAAAGGACTAGAATTATCCGTAACATTTGGACATTGTTTTCGAGTATGACCAGTTAACCGATATAGTCTGTATTTTCTTAAAACTTTTTTTCTAACATCCTTTTCAGTTCTAATACGGATATTATTTGGATAATATTTTTTAATTATCTCTATCTCAAGATTGTGATACACTATTTCACCTTTATATGGGGCCAATTCCTTCATTTGATATAGACGAAAACTCTTTGTAGATGTTGAATACGTTAACAATCTTGTACACGTCAGACAAATGTACTAAATATTTTTGACGAACACAAGAACATACAGCTATAACATATGAAAAATGCACATGTATAACTTGAAATTTTTCACAATCACACAATTTTTTTGAAGGTGCCTTAGTTTAACATTGTTAGTGTTTTTTAACACAAGTTGAACAAATAGATCGTTTTAAAATAAATTTGTATTTGCAGAGATGTTAATTAAATAAAAAAAAACTTACAATAATCAAAATAAATAAACAATTATAATTGCAAAGATGATATATATATTTAAAATTTATTTTATTATATATGTGGGATTTGAAATTTTAAAAACATTACTACTCTTCAAAAAAGTATATTATTAAACAATTTTGACCTATAAAATAAATGAGTTAAACTCTAGCATAATATATATATATATATATATATATATATATATATATATATATATATATATATATAAACAATAAAAATATTATAATTATTTTGCTTTGCATCTCAACATACTTGAGCCAACAGATGTATTGAGGTTGCATAGTTGGAGAAATGGTATGAGTCTTTGTGGTGGGAATTAATCCTCTCACGTGATTTAAGGATTTATTGAAATCTCCAAACTTTACTCGAAGAGAAAGAGAGAGAATAAAAGAAAAAGTAAATTTTAAAGGTTAAGATGCAACATATGAGGAATTTTTTTTTGAATTCCTTGTGCTTGTACGTACCTTTGCATCATGAGTCATTAAATGCCAATAAAATCACTTTCTCTTCTTCCAAAAACCAAATAAATTGCAATCTATTTAATACTTTGAATTATCGATTTCAAAATTCGAAAATCTTTAATAGATTCTTCTCTTTGAAGTAATTTTAGACATTAAATTAATCAATTAAAACAATTAATATGATCTACTCCCTTTCTCTTATAATAATTAATCTATTGGTAAAAAAATTATTTTAAAATAAATGAATTATTTAAAATTCCAACATTTTTTTCAATTGTACCAATTAATTAATATTAAATATATCACTTTTAATGCAATGTCATCTACTATATATTTATGACATTAATAATACAATAATATTTAATAAAAATAATTTAGTAAAAGTAGTATTATCTCTTTAATTTATATATTTTTTAATTTGACAATAGGAATATGATTTTATTTTTTATAAATCATTTTACAATTTAATATTTTCTTTAAAAAATTAGCCAATGAAATCTTCTCTATTTAGATAGAGAAAGAAAGACACAGTTTTTTTTTTAAAAATTAAATAAAATAATAAAAGAAATTGATATAACATCATATCTCCTTTTGTGTCTTTCTCTTTCTAAACAAAGTTAAAAGATTTCCATTAAAAAAATAAAACATGATTTCATATTTTCTTTTATTAGAAAAATGTAGAAGATCCCAAAAAAAAACTTGTTTGCTATCTAAAGGCAAATAATTTGGAGGATAAGATGTGTGTGGCCATTGTATCTTGCACCCCTTCACAAACAAACTATCTCCATCACCTTTTCTTAGTAATTGTACTATAGCCACTCACCCCCGAAACAACAAAACACTACATGAACGGATATTATTTTTTCAATTTTTTTAAAATCTTAAATATATATATATATATCAAAATATAAATTTAGTTGGTCAACCTTTTCCTCTCTAAATCCCTCTAAAACTCAACTCTTAGACATATTGTAAAAGATGTAATCAAACTAAATAGGGATTAGGATCCTATGTTGTAAAAAAATCTCAATTAAGGTTACACATTGTATTTGGTTTCAACCACTGATTTGATATTAGTAGGGTTACACTTTTAGTGAATTATTACCAAATATTTCACACTTTTACTAACTAGGCCCCCTGTGATTTAATGCAATGAACCTACCCTTATCCTCTAGTGATTCATCTACGCAAATAAGGTACTATAGTAGTACTATACAGACACTATATGCACGTTGCTTTCATTATTCATAAGTGCACGTTGCTTTTATTTCAAACAAGACATATTTCTCCATCACACTAGCAATTCACAAACACATTTTTTTTTGTTGATAAAGTAACAAGTCACATTTTCATTTCTCATTCATTGAAAATGGATAATTAAAAAAACACATATTTTACACAAAATGTAGCCAAAACTAGCTACCATTTTTATCTAACCTCTATGTTGCACAATTTTCACTACTTCTTCTAGACTAAAATTCATATTAGAAAAACACACAAAAAAACAAAAGGAAAATTCACCATCGACTTTCCTTTTATCCGAGTGGAAATGAACTTGAATTCCTTAAACAATATCTCGAATTTGAGTCTTGTAGATAGAAGAACATGATTGAGAAAGGAGACCCCACTAAAAATGAACTTTCACATTACATGAATAAAAGGATAATTCACTTGCCAAAACCTAGTTAAAATGGAATTTCAAGAAAGATTCCAATTAAGGACCTCATCAAAGCCAGAAGAACCATACAAGATATCAGGAATA
Source organism: Cicer yamashitae (assembly GCA_037974755.1). Classification (NCBI taxonomy): domain Eukaryota; kingdom Viridiplantae; phylum Streptophyta; class Magnoliopsida; order Fabales; family Fabaceae; genus Cicer; species Cicer yamashitae. The sequence continues at coordinate 6,252,085 of JBBPBQ010020321.1, read as the reverse complement.
TCAACACCTAAATGATCTGAATCAAGTGTTGATGATTCATCAAAAGTGAGTTCAGAGAGGTAATCATTGTTGGAAGATGAAGGAGGAGGAGGAGGAAGATTAACTAAAATATTATCTTCCTTTTTGCACTCCCTTTTCACAGATGAAGAGAGAAAAGGACAATCTTGTTTGGTTGGTGTTGGGAAGGAATTGTCAAAGCTAAGGAACATGGAAGAGTGATCAGAAGGTGAAAGTGAATCCACTATGATTTCAGGGTTTAGCAAGTTTTTACATGTGTGGTGACCATAGTAGGTTGTTTTGTGAAGAGGCGGTTCCTCTCTAATTTTTTGCACTTGTTTTGTTGCTTTGCAACCTTGGTCATGTTTGTGAGTGCACCTGAAATAGTTTCTGCACAAACACATACATATTGTTAGAACAACAACTCTAGTTTAAAACAAAACAAAATTAATGTGTCTATTAAATAGATAAATATACCTTGGAAAATCGTTGTGTAGAATCTTTTTTTGGCCATACTTTCTCCATTGATGACCATCTTCTAACGGAAATTCAGACTCCTTCTCCCATGTTTGTAAAATTTTTCTGCAAAAATTTATTGCATAATCAGATACATTTTCTAATCAATGGAGGATATGCAATAATAATATATAAATATTTTTATAGTGCCAGCCAAAACCATAATATCAAAGTAAAGAGTTTGAAACAAACAAATAAAAAAAGGACAGTCTTAATTATACAACATATAGTCCTTTCAATTCATCACATGTGCATATGAATTATGATGATGATGATGAACAATAATTGATGGGGTCCAATATTACTCAACAATAAAAATATTAATTAGTTTAAAATCAATAATCACATAAAATAACAAAGTATACTTTATATCATCTAAAAGTTCAAATATCAAGCAATCATGAGGCAGTGAAATTAAGTCAAGAAATAAGAGAAGTGTAAAAATAAAATAAAAATTAACTAAATTAAACTTTTTTCTAGAAGAAAAAATAATAAAAATGTAATTATATTCTATAATAAAATCATGTATAAATTGTACATTAATTTAGAAACATGGACATGGAAGAAAAATTAGTAAATAGTAATAAATAATTAATTACTCATTAGTCAGACTTTATTTAATCATCTATTTACCGAACTAAAGATTATTAGAATCATTTATCTTAAAAATAAGAGGGTTAAAAAAAAAATTAATTACCTTCTTTTGTAACAGCCTCTTCTTTCCTTAACAATGGAACTCTTGCAATTACTCTCTAGAGAGTCCTCAGATTTGGTGAGTTGCAAATCAGAGACATCAAAGGATTCTGAAGTGGAAGGATTCTTCAAGAACAATAGAGAATTGGTAAAGGTCATAAGCACTTTCTTCAAAAGATGTTCAGCAAATGGTGTTGTTGTTGTTGTTGCTGATCCATTATTATTATTATTATCAATATCACCACCTTCATTGATGATTTGTCTAAGTTGGTTTGCAAGATCACGCCCTCTTAATAATTCCTCAATTATCTTTCCACGACCATGACCTAGATTTTCATTTTCCATGTTTGAAATTGAAATTTTAGGAAGTTTTTATTACACTCTTTTTTCTCTCTCAAAAATCACACATACACTGAGCTATTTGTATATATATAAAATATATATATATATAGGGGGTAAACTAAGGGGAGTGTAGGCATTTACATGTTTATTTTTATAAGAAAAAAACAAAGGATAAGTCAAGTTGTTGTTATATTTTGCACATGCTTCGAAGTTTAAAGGAACCTTGGTATGAAAATTCCAACCCATTAAACATGCCAAATAAACTCACAGGCGCTAGTGTAAATCGTGTTGCACACAGCGATGAAGGATACGCAACGTGTAAAGAATCTGGCTTGGGATCCTCCTGTGGAGCGTGGAGGGAGGATGGCGCGTGGGTGATGAATCTTACGGAGGAGTGATGGCGTCAGCAAATTACATAGTCAGAGACGTCATGATACAGGTGGCGCTCTTTGATTGGTGTTTGAGAGTTTTAATGGTCGCCAATGGCTTAGCTGGTTTGGAGATAAAAGGTCTATTTTGCCCCTAAACTTGGAATTTTTTTTTTGCAATACAAAAAACATTGAGGTACAGACAAGGAAAGCTTAGTTTAAAATAGTTTGGATGCACAGTGTCGGCTTGGATAAGGATCAAATTTGGGGCATGGGGCTTGGGGCATCTATTTCTATTTTTGTTATGAAAAATAAACAAAAACAAGTACGGAAGAAAATAAAATTCAATGGATGATGGAACGAGAGATTGTTACTGAGGAAGTTGAATCTATAATTTTTTAATTCAAAAATATATATTTTAAAATATTTATGTTTCTTTTTATAAATCAATTCATTCACACGTTACTGTTCTTATTTGATTTAATTTAATACAAAGATTAGGACAATTTTCATTATCAAATATACATAAAATGTTTTGAATGACTTTACTCTTTACTCTAATAGTTGTGACGTTGTAGTTAACAATCAATTGTTACATAATATATTTTGGAATTATAAAATAAATAAGAATAGGGTTGAAAAATGAATAAATTTATTTTAGTCTATTTGTTTTTCTTTGCATTAAGCTTATTCCAAGGGCGAACTTATGTTAGGTCTTGTGCAAGCTAAGTGTCCTTTTGCTTTTTTCTTAAATGAATGTGGCAATAATAGAATATAGTTTTTAAATGTATTAAAATTATACAAATGTATTTAATTATAGTCTTTTGTTAATTATTTTATGATTAATATAATTTTTAAATGTATTTTTTGTTAGTCAAATTTAGTTTAAAGAATTACTATTAATAAAAAAGACATTTTGAATTTGATAAACTCATATATCATGTTAGTGACAACATATCACCCATTTAGGCATTTGAGATGTATGAGGCCCACTACTCAAAATTTATATCCATCCCTTGATAGGTTTGAAAACTCATAGATGCTGATAGAGATATTATAGATTATTACCAACGAGGTCCTTATGATGGCAATGAACTCATTCTTGTTGGATATTAGTCAACTCAACCATAATTGGTTTTATTTTATTCTTTACTATAGGTAATATTTTTGATTAAGCATGTGGTTCTTATGAGAATGAGATTTAATAATATGAAGTTTGATTGAAAGAAAAATAAATATTAATTAAAAATTATTTTAACAAGATTTCGAACTTAAATTTCTCCAACAATTTATTTTAATTATAGTTTATTAACTATTAGAGTTTAATTACTTAGTTTCGCAGGCTCAGTTTATTTATACATAACAAAATACCATAAATGATACTATAACAAGCCTCTCATATTCATTTGTTATTATCGTTCGATCCGCCATTCATGGCCGTGCACATGAACATTAGATGTTTTTGTGTCAGCTAGTACAGAAACACACATAAATATATAAACACGTGCTCTTTTTTTTATGGTACAATGTGTCCACCTTATGTATAATATTTGGTTTAATTTAGTTCACTTAATTCAGATTCATAATTGTTATATATAAAATTCAATAGTTGGATTTCATAGTTGTTACATATTTAAATTTGGTTAATTAATTAAATTAGTTAATTAATTCGCTAATTAGTTAGTTATTATATAAGTGTTTGTAACTATTAATGTAATTAATTATTTCAATTATTAATATTATTCAATTTACTTTTTTTTTATTTATTTCTAATCAATTACTTAAATTAATAATTGTAATATGATATAAAAGAGTTAATTATTCCACAATTTTCTTTCTCAAAAAAATTTATGAGAAATTTTTCATAGAAACTTCATTGATTTATCTTTTCTTTCTCATTTGATTCCTGAACAATTTGTTCATTTTTATCTCTTTTCTCCATTCAATGCTAGTTCTTTTTTCCTATCAAATTTCAAGTTAGAATTATCTCATCATCATCACCATCAGGGTAGTCGATTGAGGCGTGCAATCAGAACATTGGTAAAGGACCTCCAATTAGAGAGGACCCCAAATTTCTTTTATAATATACCCTAACATTCATATTGATATATTTAATTTTATACATTGAATACTTTAAAATTTTATATTTACACCTTATGTCTAGAATAAATAGTCAGTTTTCCACAATTGAGTTTGTGATAGCAGTTGCAGTCTACCCGTCACCACCATTAACCGTCAAATGTTAGAATCTTGAAAATCTTGATGTTATGGTTTTGTAATTTTAGGGGCCCAATTTTTAGGTTCGAACACGGCCTCTAAAAATATTAAGACGACCTTGATCATCATGATGATAATAAAATAAAATAAAAAACCATCAAATAATGGTCATTAAGGGCAACATATTTTTCAACAAAATTTTACCAAACCCCAAGACTTCTTCAATGTTTTTATATTTACTTTGTTTCAACATCAACAACTCTCATCAAATAAGAAAAAAAATAGAGTCGAATGCATTTGTTGAAGATTTTTCAAGAACACCAACAACATTTGGTGACAAAATTATTTCTTTTTAGCCAAATCACCATTAAAAAAAATACAAGCAAAGATCTTGCATGTAACTGTAGACTCTAGAGTCAACACTTATCAACAAAAAAAAAGCAAGATTATTCTTGTTTCAAGAAATAAAAAATCAATAATTGGATTCTCAATTAGAAATTCAAGATAATTTTTACCAAGAAATTATGCATCAGATTTCGTTCAAAAGAAAGAGAAGATTTTGCATGGAGGTGTAGATTTGATTCAACACCTACTACAGAAAAAGAAAAGAAGCAAGATTGCATTAAAATATTTTTCGTTCTTATTTAAGGACAAGAATAAATCTCCCAACAATAAAAAATCTTTTAGTCAGTGTATTTTCGGCGTTCAAAATTTTTTTAGCCGGTGTATTTTCTACATTCAAAATCTTTTAGTCTATTTATTTTCAGCATTTCAAAATCTTTTAATCGATATATTTCAACGGTTCTATATTCTTTGTAATCAATGTCTTTTTTAACATTTTTTCTTGACATTTTCCAAAATCGAAGTGTAATAAGCACATTCTAGCTCGAGGGATATGTTAGATATCTTAGTAGGTTAATTAGTTAAGTTGGTTGGTAGTTAGCTATACTAGCTAGTTAGTTATTTTACACTAGTTAATTGTTTATCTAATTGACTATATAAGTGTTTGTAACCCTTGATGTAACTAATTCTTTCAATTATCAATATCATTCAATTTACTTTTCTCTATTTATCTCTTATTAATGGCTTAAATAAAGAATCGTAAAAGAGTTCGAACAAAAAGTTAGCATGAAAACCGTTACGGAAAAGTGCAAAGATCGAAGGATCGAATTCAAACAAGCAACTTGAAGATCGAAACAACAAATTAAATGTTCGAGCAAAATATGAGGTACCAAGACTTCAGAGGCAACTGGAAACATGGGTTTTCAAATGTTGAAACTTAGAAAATTTTCTGTATTAGAAACTTGATAAATAAGCTAAAGCAGTTATGGAAGTTGAAAGAAAAACACATGCGGCATGCCTAAGAAGGACTATGCGTTGCAAAATTTCGTCTATAAATAAGAATTTTATTTTAGTTTTTCAGGACAAACAATTCATTCAAAAAAATTGTCTAAAAGATGTGCACATCCACCATGTTCGGATTCTCAATCTTCTTGGTTTTTCGAATGTTAATATGTGATCATATTCCTAGTTAATTGAATTTATTTCTTATAACTTTACTTTTCTTGTTTATTATTTTGTAATTCTTACTTTAGTTTTTAACAACTAGTGAATAGATTCCATAAATCTATCAACTTAAAACATAAATGTTGTAGTGATTCCTTCTTCTCACATCCTTCAACACATATGGTACTTTGATCATTCAAAACTCCACGCTTTGTAAAGTTGTTTTTAGTTGGAATCTAATTGTCAAAGAGACGTCAAGTAAAACATGACACTTTAAAAGGAACCAATGTGTTCCAAATAAAGATGATAGATGGTGAATCATCAGCTCTAGAGTCTTGTGACATAAGATGATACCTTCCTTTTACTGATTATTGATCATCATACGCGTTACATCAAATCCACCTGTCAACAACATTGTCTTGCACAACAAAATTTTCTAATAGCATAATACAATCCAAAACTAAATTATTCTCTCACACACACAAAAACCTTTCTACGTTCCACGCAACTCCACTGACCTTACACCCACGATTATACATCCTTGCTACCGAAATGTTTTCGTCCACTGCCAATCTGAACAACCTCCCAATTCTATCACACAATTTAGGTTGGTTGTGTCATTTCTTGCCATGAAATCACACCCTCTAAATAAAACTTTTGTTCTTTCATTTTATTTAAATGAGTGGTTTTCACATAGATCTATTTTTTCTTTTGTGTTTTGTCTGTGATTTCATCACCTAAATGCAACTTTATTTTGTCCGTCATCTTGATGTGGCGCTGTTTATTTTTTGTCTTGTTGCGGTGTTCATTTGGATCAGATTGATAAATTTGCTTCGATCCACTAATCAATGATTGTGGTGTCCTCAATGTTACAGATTCAGAGACACATATATTCCGAACGCTTTAGTTTTATCACTTTTGTTGGTATTTTTCTGTTTTATACTATTAATTTGAATAATTTATGTTTGTTTGCATATTCATCTTTTTTTGTTTTAGCCATGAGCAGATGTAGACTTGTCCATTTTATAGCGGTATCAGCTTTTTTCTAAAAATTGTTTACACCTAAGATGTATAATAATTAATATTAATGGCTTATTTCAAGTAAATATGTTTTGGATATTTATGAAATTCTTGTCGAATTTTATTCTTTTTGTCCTAATATTTTAAATTTAAATTAAGAGTTTAATGTTCATACATTGACAGTGTAAAAAAAAATACACGGTTAGTTAATCATGATTAATCATATGTGTGACTTTATAAGTAGTTATAAAAAAAGTCAAATGGTATTAACAATTATAATTGATTGATAGTGTAACAAATTTTTACACTTACGATGTATTTAAATTAATGTTTATGAGTTTCTTTACTAATCCTAATATTTAGATATTTTAAATTTAAATCAATGTGTATTAGTTTTGTTTATTATAAATGGTGTATTAAAGATAGTTCTGGTTGTATTTGTTGTATAAAAAGTTGAATAAAACACTCCAAGAAGTCTTGATTTCATTGTAAGGATTTGTAACATCAACTTAGAAAAGTAACACAACATCGTAATTTCATGGTATTTTTATTGAATTATATATTTCCTAAACACTAAAATTTAAGATTTAATTTTATACGATTTTTATGACATGCAAAAGAGACATTCTATATTTATTTGATTATTAATGTAATTAATATTTTGAATATATATATATAATATTGAATATCATTTTAAAAATTGAGAAATATATATTAGATAATAAATTTTAATTTATATAGTGAATCTCTCAAACCGTCTAATCTTAAATTCATCCTTAATTTTAATTATTTTGAATTTGTGTTTCTCGATTAATGTATTTTACAATATTTTTTTTAGTAAAAAATATGAAATACTAGTGTTTAGTAGAGTAAAATATTATTTTGCAATAATGAAACTATTACAAAATCACACAACCAACCTTCGATTTATGAAAGTTTGGAAACAGGGAATTAAAAGCGTATAAAAATGAATTTGAGGTTTTCTTTAACCAATTTTAAATTCTAAACAAACAAATCAAAGGTTGGTAATTGTAAGTATGAATCCAACAAAAAGTAAGTGTGAACTAATAAGAAATCTTATATTTAAGATTCAATTTTTGTCGTTTCATTCCGGTCAAGCCATCTACATACACTAAATTTGATTACAATATTATTTTTAGAAAAGCTCACATGTCTACAATGATACGACTCTAAATTCAAATGATTCAAAAGTCAAGAGGATGCATTCGAGAAAACGAAAACTTAGGATGAAATACTGTAGTTCAACTAGATTGTATAGTAAACAGTGACTAGTATAAGTAACACTTTTTGTTCTTTAGTTCTGTTATAAGTATCTTATGAAATCTAAAACAAAATATTATAAAAATATATAATTAATGTCATGTTTAATATTTAATGATAAAATATAACATTTGTTTTAGTAAAAAAGTAATATGTAATAAACACAGTTTTATAAAACATATATCTAGAATATGTAATATTAAAGTGCCATCACAATTCAAACAAGAGTGGAAATCAGCTACTCTAGAGTGGATTTGACTTTTTTTTTATGAAATGGATTTGAATCTTCTAAACTAAACATTGTGATTCATACTATATCTATAATCATTTTATAGATGTTAAATTCTGTGTGTTCAACAATTAAATTAAAAATTTATTCAAAAAATAAATAACAAAAAATCATAAAGTTTCAAAAAAAAAAATTTAAAACTTCATTAAAATATTTTTATTTTAAAATA